>JAVLWG010000029.1:0-93594 GCA_033444525.1 Phoma sp. YAFEF320 | reverse complement strand
GGTGGAGGTGTTGGTGTGGAGAGGATGGGGGGTTGGCGTTGTAGTATACTTAGGGGGATAGGGGACGGGTTGGGGATTGTTAGGGACGGGATGAGGGGGTTTAAGGGGATTGTGTAATAAAAAGGGGGGGGGGGTCAATAGCTAAGTATAGAAGAGGAAACTGCATCCTCAAAGCAAGGGAACAGATACAGGAACGGAGAAAGGAGAACAGAGCTAAACAAGTCTCTGCATTGAGTGTCTCCACACCCCCGAGAGACCGGGGGGGGGGGGGGCTCTCAGAAGACGGGGCAGTGAGAAGTGCTCCATCCATCACTGATACCCATAGATCCTGCACTGCCGTCTTTCACCCCCACAGATACGCCTTTCCTCCCCTCTCGCTCTCGGAAAGGCTTGCTGTCAACGACCGGCGTTCAAGATGGATGCTGCCTTCAGAGCCATTCTCCACGGCCCAAATGCGCGCTCCTGGAGGGGCATTGGCGTCGCCGGACTGGGTGTCGAGGTACCTACGAATCGTAAGTGGGGATTTATGTCTTGCGCCCGAGCGAGTCTCGCGTCTCAAGCTGTACTCAGTGTTCATTCTTTTTTTCTTCTTTTCTTTTCGAAGTTGATATCTGTATAAAACCCACCAGTAACCACTCAGAGCCGGCGATGTGCAGTGTTTCATCGCCGTCTCTGGAAGGGGGGAGACAGGGGGCCATCCAACGGGCGGGCGTTCTGTAGGCGGGAAAGCGGCTGTGTGCGCAGAGAGTTATGGATGGCTGAACGCTGAGCAGAGGAAACTGCGCTGGTGTGGCGACGGGGGCTACTGGACGCCGCAAAGCGCTGGTGGTCTGGTACTTTGGTTTCGACGACGTGTGCATGGAGATACTTGCTCAACGCGTGGGGGAACTGGTGGATGGATTCAGCCCCCGCCCCTCATGCACGTGAGAAACACGCTCGTGTGTATGTATCTGTGTGTGTAGCTGTGTATGCTGGACACACGCCCTCACCGGACCGACCGCAGATGTGCGAAGTCGAGTCGCTTGCTATGTACAGCACCTCGTCAGCTCCGTGGGTCCATTGGGCAACTTATTCCTGAAATACTCGATAATCAAAGGAGTGCAAAAGGGATTACATAACCAATCCGTTGTGTAGCCATCTCAAGAGCTCGAAGTTTTGGAAGTCGGAGTTCATTAGTTATGAGGACCTCTGATCAAAGCGCAACCTCTTGGGTGTCTCACCCTACGCCGAATTCCCCCCTCGGCGAGCAAGACGCTGTTTTCTCCTCATATCAAGCTGCTTGCTCGTCGCGTACGCAATATTTTTCACCCCGGTCTGGGTTTGCTACATGGTGTTGCACACCAGACTTCCTTGACGAAACTACTGATACCCAAGTCCGTCACGCTTACCTGCCTACCTCTCCTCTTCGCCACATCGCACCCAGCCATTCCCACGTGTCCACCAGTCCAGAAGGCACCATTACAGAAGGCACCATTCCACTCGTTTCTCCGAAGTACGGTACCGAGTGTGTTCAGCGACGCGCTTCCGTTCTTCCCGCCCTCGTGCCGCGGATCTGCGGTCGATGGTGTTGAGCCGCGAGCCGGTAGTGTCGCGGCCTAGGTTTCGAGCAGTTCTTGCATCAGGGGGGAATTTGGGATCCACGGAAGCCGGGGATTCTGCGGTGGTCCCGGAAATGGTTTGTGTGAGGGAGAGGCATCAGGGGCGAAGACGCTGCGGAGGTCGTAAGGGCGGATATGTTTGCAATGGGGGATGGGAGAGAGAAAATCGGTCGTCTCCATCGCTGTGCTTAGTGGCTGGGGACTGAATAAGCATTACTGTTGATTGCTGTCTCTGCTTGTCCAGAGATGTATGAGATATGGGCGGCAAAGACTGGCTGCTGGTATCAAGGGAAGAGAAGAAATGGTGATTCTGGTCGATACATGGCTTACAGACGAGGATCTTGGTACAGAATTCTGCTTCTGCTCAGGAGCCGCCTCAACTACTTACCCTTCTCTTCATGTCGTTGGATAAGGGTAGCTATAAAGCATGGGTTTGTTGAGCGTAAACCTTGGGAAACTGTACAAGGCGGTATCTATCACAATTCAAGAAGAATCGAATATGACACCCATTTAGGTATTTTGAATGCTCGCCTGCAGGCTCAACCGCGACCTTTCATTCGAATGCCTACCAGAGCCGGTCGCTATTGGCGGGTCGGTACTGTTAAACATGAGTCCACTACCCTGGTGTCTCCTCGGACTGCAAAGTGTGAGAGACCTTGACAGTAGCGCAAATGCAATGCCATGGCGGAGCAATGCTTGAGAACAATGCCATTGTCAGCAAACCATCATCTCATTACTCCAAAGAACCAAATACACGGCAAGCGCGATTGCGACGCGCATGGCGGCCAGACACCCATGTCTGTAAGAGACGTTGGTCTGCATGGCATGCAACTTCAGCAGGCAACATGAATCGGGGATGTATTGTTGTCCTGTCATGTCAAAGCTGCCCCATATCGTTCCCGCGGCACACCTGCTTTCCGATTCCAAGTGGCACCCGTGGGCTAGACACGACCTGCAGCAAGCGTGCAGCAAGCAGCAAAGCATGCATCTCCCCCCTGCCCTGGTCTTGCCATCTTCTTTGCCGATGTAGACCGCACTGCAACGATTGTTGTGGCCTTCGTTGGCTGCTTGTGAATATTACATTACTTTTACGGTGATCGACCCCCAGGCAAAATGCAAATCCCACGACGCTTTGACTGCCTGTGCGCTGATGATGTCTTCGATCGCCCGTGGCCACCAGGATCCCCACAATCCCCCTTTTCCTCGATTTCGTACGAGCTTTGAAGAGTGCTCTTGGGAGAGTTTCTCCGGGCTTTTCACTCCACACACTGACAACAAAGGATGATCTATTGCGAGTCATGGCGGGATGGTGTGGATCCCGAAGCTTGTGGGGACGCTGCGAACAGCAGTCCGGCCATGCTGCCGAATGAGGCGTCCTGCCCGCCTCACACTAGGAAAGTAGAGCCGTGGCCCAGCGTAACTATCTTCATGAAGACAATGGACAGAAACGTCGGAGGACAAAGTGACAGAATATTGAAGTCTATTACAAGTCTAATTGGTCGTTGGGTATCTGATGCAAAGAAGAAGCGGGCGATGAATCCCGAGATAATGGCTACCGGAAACGAATAAGGTGCTGACTGCGATCGCTGCATGTGGGATCACGCAGGGTTCAGTGACATTTGCCAAGTTGATCCTGATCAGCAGCATGTCATCGCTGGCCCAAACAGCCGCGCTGGCGCTAGAATCGAGGCGTCCAACTCGCATTCCTCTCGTGCCCGTTCACCTCAGGGGCCACTTCAGAGGTGACGGTCATGGTCTGTGTCCTCATGATGGTGCCTATCCCGCCTCTGCTTGACATTCTGCCCAGCTCTACCGGCTCCGGCAACGGTGGGACGATCTCTTTCTCACTGCTTGCATCCATATCGGCCTTCCAGCAGGATTCCTCGTCACTACCTATACTGACTTCGTCGTCGCCCATGCGGCTGTATCGGCTTCTTGCGGGCTTTGAGCTGCCGATTGTCTTGAGCTCCGTCTCGCCTGACTTCGAGCCACCTGCATAACCGTCTCCATAGCCGCTGCCACCGGCTGTGGGCTTTTTACTGCGGCTCTGCACGCTTGACTCGCCGATAAGTCGGGGTGCGACATGGCGGAAGAATAGTCGCAAAGTCGGTAGTGCGCCGGTGATAATGACGAGATTCGCTTCGATGAGAATCCATATTCCAGGAGTGACAATTGCCCATGTTTGATCCAACGTCTTGAGCATTGGGAAGAGCAGTACGAGACGGACGCCGCTCGTCACGCATGTTGCAGCGCCAACGCCGAACACGCATATCAACCCCGCCTTCTGGACTGTGGGCATCTGAAGCTTGACGATCATTGGCAGCGGAAGGGCCAATAACAGTACGTCCGTGATCATGTTCAGGACCGCGGTGGCCATATATATCGGCGTACGATCGAGGCAAGAGCCGTCTGTTACGAAGACGTCGAAGTTCTTCTTTACTGGTGTACAAGTGAAAATGAGCGGAAAGACGAGCGCTATGTTGTAGCCAACTACGAGGAACATGCTGGCGTAGATGGCCATGCGGAACCATCGTAGAGGCGAGAGCTTGAGATAGAAGAATAGGAGCGAGAATTTGGCAGCCGCAAGAAAGGGACAGTAGAGTATCGTAGCGACACTGATAAGCTGTGAACAGTCAGAATTGAAACCGCGTATGTCCGCAAGACTCACATTAAATGTTGAGTTGATTTTGCTTGCTGGTATCTCCCAGATGTGAATCCCAAGCGTCCCACGACTATATTGGACTGGGTTACAAGTCAGTACTTTATCCTGGAAATCTGGTACGCTACTGAACTCACACAGAATGATAGTCTGTATAGTCACGGAGAGACTCTGTGTCGGAATACGTGGTTAGACACATACCCAGCTGGTGGTGATCTTGATGACGTTGGCTTACCCAAGCAACGAGCAGTGCTCCTATGGACATGTCAGCATGTCTGCCAAATTGTTCTGGGGGTGCTGGACTTACCATCATCCGCAGAAAAATTTCTCGCAAAAACGACCTTAGTATAGATTCTCATCCCAAGAAATATTGCTGCCACAATCATGCCAATGACCCCAATCCAGAAATTGGCCGCCTCGCCCATGCGCTGAGGGTTTGCAACATCGACCACATAGCCTTCGGGTGCCGGAAAGAGAGGTTGGTTCATGTCCATATTGTCGGGATGGAAAAGCAATCGCTCAGTGCACAAGATCTCGTTCGCATCGACCCTTAATTGTAGTCGGGACGTGGTCCTGCATGTCATACCACAATCCCTACCTAGGTAGATCAGTACAAGGTTTTCCACGCTCTATGCTTCGCACACTTTTAGCTAGACAGGCACCGGTGTCTCCTTTGCATTGCATACGAGCCGCAATAATTGTCGATCTGCTCGTGGGGCGCTTTGACTGGGCATGAATGACCTGTCTGGTTGCCACATCCCATGTTGACAAGGGACTTGGACCACCGAAGATCGTTCGTTCTCATTGCGAACTTCGACCATGCCCAGCCTGCTATTCGACAATGGCCCTGAAAGCAGTCAAGGTTGTGCTGGCCGAGGTTCTCCTTGGCGCGGCCTAGTAGCACTACATGTTGAAATGGAGGTGGACAATGCGTCTGATCGTCGAAGCCAAGCTCGTGGCCACGATGAGGCGACCCGTCAGTCTGGTTGATCCCCCAGTTACTCAAAAAACTAGACAGCGCGTAATTCAAGGATTCTTCTGTCGCGTATCTGGATAAAACCTTCCGACATGAATTGAAGCTTCCATTTGGCGCAAGGCGAGCTAGTCGCCCCATACCATTCCAAAGAGGGTAGGCGTCACATGCAGATGCATAGCATCCGTATGTCGTTGCAGCGCTAGTTGCGCAGAGCAGCGGGGTGTATCCACATGTACAATTTCTCCATATCCTGCGGGAACAATGTTGGTGAGGGAGCAGCAAATTTCTCGGCCATCATGCGAGTTTAGGCCGTTCTCTGCTCAACAGTCGCTACCCCATTCTAGATGATCTTCGGCGGCGGTGTAAGTGCGTGACTCTCATGTACGGGCCTTCTTAACAGCGCCTGCCCCTGATTAGCAGCAGCTTCACATTGCCCATCGCTCTCTGTGTGAACGAGGTTGTCCAAATTTACCTGCTCAGCATGTTTGGTGTTAAGATCGCATTGCTCGCTGCAGCTCTAGCACCATTGGCAAGTGCTCAGAGCGATGCTGAATGCTGCGTAAGTTACATGTCTCCCTACGTTTGAGGATGGTCTAATGCTGTGTAGTGCGCTGCGTTAGCAGATAGTGCTCTCAAAGCCTGTCTTCTCCTCCCAGGCCAGACAGCGTATGAGTCTCGCCTGGATTCGTACTTCGATAAAAAGCAACAGTCCATAACACCAAACTGCATAGTCCAGCCAAAGACCGCAGAGGACGTCGCACTCGCCGTCAAGACACTTGTCGAATCCGAGAAGCCGTGCAAGTTCGCGATCCGTAGCGGTGGTCACACTCCATACGCCGGTGCATCCAACATCGACGATGGCGTCACAATCGATCTACAGTATATAAGCGCCGTTGAGTACGATGCCGACAACAAACTTGTAAAGGTCGGACCTGGTGCCATCTGGAACGATGTGTTCACCACGCTGGAGCCTCTCGGCGTTATTACCACTGGCGGCCGATCCTCCACTGTTGGCGTCGGCGGTTTGACGCTTGGCGGTGGTATTTCATACTTCACTGCTGAGCAGGGCCTGATCTGCGATAACGTTCTGCAGTTCGAGGTTGTTCTCGCGGACGGACGTATCGTGACCGCCAGTCAAACGGAGAATCCTGATCTCTTTACGGTCCTGAAGGGCGGAAACAACAATTTCGGAATTGTGACCCAAATTCAGTTCAGGACATTCAAGTATAATGGAATGTGGGGTGGCCTTGTCGTCTACCCGCAGACCACGATCCAGGACCACTTTAACGCACTCGTCAACTTTGCGAATAATGTCGAAAAGAACCCCAAGTCGGCGGCAATCGTAATGCCTGTCTACCAATCGAGCGTCGGCTCGGACCTGATCTTGGTTGCTTATGATCATGCGGAGCCTGTAGTGCGACCAGCGGCGTTCGACGAGTTTCTCGCGATTCCTGGCAATATCTCTGACACCACTGCGGTGACAAATATGTCTGCTCTTGCAGCTGCTTTGGCCGGCTCAACCACCTCAAGCGTATACTTTGGGACCCTTACTTTCGCCAACGACCTGCGCGTAATGACCGAGGCACACAAAATCTATACGGAAGTCCTGGCCAACCTCAAGGAGAAGGCCACCGGTGAATGGCAGATCTACATCCTGTACCAACCTCTTCCTCCTGTATACTGGAAGGAGAGTGTTGCGAGGGGCGGCAATGTTCTTGGCCTGGAGCGATTCAACGACCAGGTTCTCTGCTGTAAGTGACATTCGACCCTAAGCAATTCCGCATGACTCACTAGCATCCAGTATACCAGCCATACATCTCCTGGCAAGGCGCGGAACAGGACGCACTCTTTCAACAAGCCGGCGCCGAGCTCGTCGACAGGATCCGTACCTATGCGGTAAGCATCGGTGCCGACAACCCATACCTGTACCTTGACTATGCAGACATCACTCAAGACCCCTTGGCCAGCTACGGTGCAGAAAATGTCAAGAAGATGAAGGCGGCTGCGGAGAAGTACGATCCTGAGGGTGTCTTCCAGAAGCTCGTTCCTGGCGGGTTCAAGATCTCCAAAGTCGCGTAGCTCGAGTTGGCAAGTCGCCGTGCGTTTCATAGATACCCCATTCAGTAGCGACTGCGAGACGCGATAAGTAATACTTTCATCTTCAATTTTGTGTGTGATCGTCTTTTTTGATTCTCATTCGCGTCGGAAGGGCAGCGATGCTCGACGTCCCGGATGCAAAAGCGGGCCTTAGTTTTAATTGGGGAGCATTCAAGTGCAAGTGGTCTTTTCAACGTGAATTCTGTGTTTGTTGACAGCATAGCTGATTGGGTCTCTTGCATGCGCTCGAAAGGTCTGACAGGATGCATGGGTGCTCTACCATCACCTGGTGCAGGCTTGTGCGTTGAACGACCAAATGAACACAAAACTCGGCGGCTCCTTTCAGATCGCTGGGCTGTTTGACCTTTTGGCGCAGGTAGCCCATTTCACGGATTCCTGGTTTTTGAATACAATCATCGTGGAGAGTTGGCTGGGTGATTCGGAGCGGCGGGTTGCTGGGCAGTAGATTCCTGGCCGGGTGAGAATGCAGACTATTGAAGATGAGGAAGAGAGATCTGGATCGCCGTGAACTTGCCTGTCTATGATACCTGAGATTGCAAGACGACTGAGGGCAAGAGATAAGCAAGCCTCCTGATCAGGTACTGCACCTTGCCAGCTCCGACAAGACCCTTGGCAAAATGCAGGATATGCGTTTTAACTGAAGGTCTTCAGTTCTGATTAGCACAATTTAAGCAAATACAAGGATCCTTATGGTGGCTACGCTGCTGATTAGATCAATTATGTATTTGCTTTTTGATAATTGAATCCTTCAAAAGTATCAAGTGTCTCGTCAGAGCTGGCAAGGTGCAGTAGACTTATGCAAATATGGGAGCGTGATGTTTGAAGGCTTAGGGAAGGAAGGATCGAGGTTACGTCACCTCTAACGCGAAAATGACGCGCTGGCTGGGCTCAGGCTTCTGATCAGCACAGTACTTCACAACCCAAGATGCTCGGGCAGCTGAAGATAGAGCCAGCAACGGAATCGTAATACGAATCCCTGATACTCGAGCCTTGATGAGTGTGCTCATTTGTTTTGTGAGTCTGCGCGGGCAGCGTAGTCGGCTACCGAACATGGCTAAGGCGTCCAATCCAAGCGCCCTCTCACAGCGAACGCCAATGGGACTCCCCAGTCTTCTCACACGAGCAGGGTATCGGACGCCGTGAGGCTTCTAGACTGAAACGGGAGCACATAACGACGGAGAGTTGCGACTTCAAGCGATCAGCGCTCGGTTGTGGTGCGGGGATGGCATCCGAATCCATCTCCAACGATGGGTTCCACATTTCGGAAACACAGCAAGTGCCGCCCTGATTACGCGCAAGCAGCCAAGCTGTCATCGTCAGTGACATGGCCCTGGGCGGTCTTTGCCATGTATGGTCCGTATCAGGCTGAGTCGGCGGTGCATTCTTATTCCAATTTCGTTACAAGCCCTCTCACTGTTCGCCTGCCGGTAAAACCGACTGCGCTAGATAGTGCAGCTCACCGTACGCATTCAAGACTGCATAACTACTGCTTATAGCTTTAGTGCTTCGTGGAGTTTAGAGGCCCGATCCTCCTTAAGCATCGACCGTCAAACAGTTGATCCAACTAGTTCTAATCATTCGAGCTCCAACCCTTCGACACCAGATTCAACCTGATTACATACACAACACTTCACGAAGGCTGTATCACAAAACTCGTCTCTCTATATACAGTATCTCAAAACCCGTCTCTATATATACACAATATGGATCTTTATCGAGCAACTTTTGCAGGTTCGCTGTTGTTGAACAGTATAGTTCTCATCCAAACATATCGATCACGCCAGATTGAGAGTGCGGAATCTACCAATCCAGAGAAGATAGACCATCGAGGCCGGGAAGAATCGGACAGAGAAGGGCTGCACAAATTGAAATGGCGATTCTTCCCCATATATCTGCTCGTCAATGCCGCCGACTGGTTACAAGGGCCATATATCTACCCGATCTATAAAGGTAAGGTTCGAACTGTACTAGATCCTAGAATCTCGTTAATGGATCGTAGATGAAAAAGGCCTCCCGGAAGAGACAGTCGCATTCCTGTTTCTGGTTGGATTTGTCTCCGCAGGCATATCAGCATCCTTTGCTGGAACCTTCGCGGATCGTTACGGCCGCCGGACAGCATGCCTGGCCTACTGCGTCCTTTACTCTTTCTCCAGCTTCACTCTACTTGCCGACGATATTCGAATTCTGTTCCTAGGCCGGATACTCGGAGGCGTCTGCGGTACTCTGCTCTGGAGTGTATTCGAGAGTTGGCTGGTTGCAGAGTTCAATCAACTCATGTTGGAAGACACCACTCCAGTGCTCAGTGGAATCTTCAGCGCGATGACGATACTCAACAGTCTCGTCGCAATTTGCGCAGGCATTTTGGCTGAGTGGTTAGTTGGTTTGACAGGCACCGCCAAAGCGCCTTTCCTAGCATCCATTGGCTGTCTCTCAGTGGCATTTCTCGCGATCTCCAAGTTCTGGGTACGTTTGCACCTCACTGCTTCAGTTTTGAAAGCTAACGACGCAGGGCGAAAATTATGGCGCAAGCCACCGTGATGCATCCGAAAATGCAGCCCTACTTCAGGAAGAGGAAGCGGAGTCTACTATCAACACGACCAAGTCGACACTCAGATATATTCTCAGAGGTAGGAAGAGTATGGATCTCTTTGAAAACCTACTTACAAACCTAGACACAAACATACTTGTTCTCGCTTTGGTCTCGTGCTTTTTTGAGGGCTCGTTGTTCCTCTTCATTTTCTTCAAGTTTCCCGCTTTGAAATTATCACACAAGCTTGCTGGCGCAAAGGATGGTAAGATATCTCCAGTCTTGAATTATATCATCGGTTTGACCTTTTGGCAGATCTCCCTTTCGGGCTCATCTTTGCTATCCTCATGTGCTCTATGATGCTGGGCTCCATGTTGTACAACCACATCACGAAAGCGTCGTCAACTATTCCCGCAAAAAAGGTCTTGATGGGCACTCTAGCAGTCGCATCTGCATGCTTTTTCGTGCCAGGTCACTTCCGCGACGAGCGGGTCACAATGTGGAGTTTCTGCGTCTTTGAGCTGTGCTGTGGCGTGTACTATCCAGTCATGGCATCGATCAAAGGCAAGCTCATCGACGACAGCTCCCGAGCAAGTGTGTATACGGTCCTTCGCATTCCCCTTAATGCGTTTGTAGTCCTTGCGTTGAGCACTACAAAGGAGGGTAAATATAGCTCCTACCCAAATGTCGACCGCAAACACAACTGACATTTCCAGGCGAATCGCACCGCGACGCGGTGTTTACAACCTGCAGCGGTTTGTTGTTGGTGGCTGCGCTCGTAGTGCATAAGATCCTGGCTTGAGAAGTGCTGGCGAAGATCAGCCTCATTGTGAACTGCCGAAGATAGACTATCAAACATCCATGTACAAACTCCAACCTCTCACCACCGTGCATCTCCCTGTGACGTTGAGCCCGCAACATGACCTTCCAGAAGCCGTTTCGCCAGACACGCGTAACTCAGGCGATCGCAATGTGTGAAACGCGGCCGTGGGGGCCAGCGGCCCACTTCCCCGCTGTTCGGAAACCGAGCACCAGCACCGCCCTGGAACGAGCAGTTCACCCTTCTGCCCCAAGCGCGGAGGCTGAAGAGCATAAGCACTCGGCGTCCGTCGCACCACTTACGTCGGTGGGGCCGATCGCAATCCTGCGCTGCACCGCTCGCCAACGGGACTGCTTGTCGAGCTGACTTGGCGACACCATGCGAGTCGCAGATACAACGTACCGCCGGTGGTGCCCGCTGTTCTACACTTGGCAGTATGTGGTGCGAGCCCGAGCCCGAGACGGGAATGACTTGAGGAGAGCTGCTGTGTGGTTGCGGTTTTGATAGACATCCTCGATTTATCTTCCCTCAGTAGACTCGTTCAAAACCAGAGTCTGCGCATACATCTGTGTAGCGCTACTCTGATACCTCTGTCTTGACATCCTTTCTTCGTCTACTGTATCTCATCTCATCGCCATTATGATACGATCCTCAACAGGTCAGCCAGCTCCCACCCTCAATCCACCAACATCACTAACCCTGCCCCCAGGTCGGATTGCCGCCATAGCACTCATCTTCCTCTTCCTCATCGCCCTCTTCCAAAACGACAACGCAGGCACCTACACCTTCCTCCCCTCGCTCTCCCACCCCTCAAAGCTGCCCTCCTACCCGCCAACATGGCTCAAGGACCGCATGGCGCTGTCAGAAAAGTCGTGGAAGAAAAGCGTCTCCCAACGCGAGAAGATGGCAGCGTCGCACCCGTCCAACCCAAAAGTCCCCTTCTTCCCCACCGACTTCCTCAAATACCCCTTCACCATCTGGGACTTCTTCCCAGCCACCTGGACCTGCCCGCACGACTTCCAGCGCGTGGGCCGCCTCGGCGACGGCGGGAAATGGGTCTGTGGTATGAGTATCTACGAGTCCATCCCTGTGCCTAAGCCCGTCAGTGCCGATGCCGTCGAGATAAGGCAGGCTGCCATCCAAGCCGCCGAGCAGGGCCTTGTCATCTACAGCTTCGGGATCAACGGAGAGTCGTCGTTCGAGGCGGAGATGCTGGAGCGCGTGCCCAGTGCAAGGATCTGGGGGTATGACTTCTCGGTCAATGGGTGGGGGAAGCAGATACCAGCCTCCGAGCGTCATCGGACGTTTTTTCAAAAGGTCGGGTTGGGGAAGGAGGATAAGCACGACGAGAGTCCGGCGTTCTGGACCCTGCCGGCGTTGATGAAGGAGAACAACCACACCTACATCGATATCTTGAAGATTGATATCGAGGGGAGCGAGTACGATGCGCTTGACACTTTCATGGACGCGTTCGATGGTGTTCAGGGCGCGAGCGGGAAGGGTGTCTTGCCTGTTGGGCAGGTGATGATCGAGTTGCACCTTGGCAATGGAGATATTACGGACGAAGTGGACTTTGAGAGGTTCAGGAACTGGTGGGAGAGGCTGGAGAGGATGGGCATGCGCCCCGCGTGGATTGAGATCAATCTGTTTGCGGTTACGCTGGGGAAGCAGAAGAGTAACCCCAGGTGTACGGAGTATGTGTGGGTCAATGCGAAGGATGAGAGGAGTGTGCTGTGGCGGTAGTAGAGCATGTTGGATTTTAGCGAGGTGTTAGGGCTTTATTTCTGTAAACATATTGTGGCGCATGGTGGAGTTGGGAACGGATTGCAATTACAAAGCAACCATTGCTGGGACACAATGAATTCAATACAAACAAGTAACAGACATTGCGACTTGAGCTGCGTAAAATGTAATGTCAGGAGCAAAAAATGAGCGACATGAATGTTAATATATCCTTGAGTCAGGATATGGCAGGACATCTTATGATGTAACAACCTCAAGTGATCAACTTTGCACGCGTACTTAATTGGGTATGCTCGCAAAATGCACATTGCGAAGTTCTCTCTGAGAAAATCCCCTCTAAATACGAACAGCGCTCCTGATAATGATTCTTTGGCTGTCTGTCGAGGTGGCCATGCTGGCCTGCGACATCGACCTCAACAGACAAACGCAGTGACCACAAAAGACAAAGACGCGGTACATCACGGATCTCGCAATCCGCACATCAATACATACACACAGGAGATTGGAGTGCCATGTGTACTGAAGTCCATACTACGAAACTTGGGATATTTGCATCCGGACCACCTTGGAACATGCCCTGATAACGAGGCAGCATTTCGACGCGCTACGCCTACCAAAACTGAGAAGAAGGAGAAGAATTGACCCGATGCCGCGGAAATGAGCCACAGAATAACAGAGGAAGACAAAAGTTGAATGGCAGTGGAACGCATTTCTCCTTCAGTCCAGGAAGAGACTCCGCTACCCTCAACGATCGCCGAATCCACCGTCCTACACATCTCTCCCAGTTCGCAGCAGCGTCCACCAGTCAATTCAGCAATCCACCGCGCAACCCCCCTTACCCCTCCTCTCCGTCTCCATAGCCGCAACAACCGCACACCCAATCCCGCTCCCATCCTCTGCACTCGTAATCTTGATCGGCCCCTTCCCCTCCCCATCATCCCCACTCCGCTTCTCCGCCTCGTTCCACCCCAGCACCTCGCCCAGCGCGCGCGCCCACCGCTTCTTGAACTTGGGGTGCTTGTTTGCGACGCTCCCGTCCGCGGCTACATGGCCCTTCGTGATGCCCTCTTTGAGACACAGCGCTGCGACACCGCAGGCGCAGAGGCGGGCGGCGCGCGTGGAGACTAAGGCAGCAAGGCGCTGGGCGAAGATGGTTTCTGGGATGGACGGGCGGAGATGCAGGGTCTCTTGGAAGGCGGCGAGGGAGGGGGTGAAGGATGGGTCGGTGTCGTTTTCGAGAGTGGAGAGGAAGGCGGTGTCGAGGGCGTAGGGGGTATTTAATACATCCAAACCGTTGTTGGGTGTGTCTTTGAAGATAGTGTTCTGGCGATGCAGATCGAGGAGCACAAGGCGGAATATCTCTCCTAGGTAGAGCCCAGCGGAGAGCTTCTCAAAGGCCTGTTCGCCGGGCCGGGGGCTTGTGGCATCGATCTCCGCGTCGTAGGATGTGCGTGGCAGGACGACGAGGGCATTGTCGAATGCGCCGTATTCGCAGTTGATGGCCATCTTGGAGCCGTGCTTGGTGGATGCTGCGCGGTCTCCTTCCTTCATCTTGCCGATGCTGGACAGCTCCGCCATGTACGCTGCGTTGCACCCCGTGCCGAAGATGGCGCCGATGATCGTCTCGGGGTCGTTGTACGCGGATGCAACCAGGGCGCCCACGGTGTCGTTGATGACGCAAACGATCTCGAGGGGAAGTTTACGAGCAGCGATCTTCGCGCGCAGTTGTGCGGCAACGTCCTCGCCTTCGACACCCTCGATGTCGAACCCCTTCGTCCAGGTTTTCAGCACCGCGTGGTCAATGCGGGCTTGCGTTGCTGGGTACGAGAAGGTGAAGCCCAGGGGCATGGGCTTGTCCTTGGTGTAGTAATTGCTGATGCCCTTTTTCTTGACAAACTCCTCCAGCTTGCCCGCGATGAAGTCCCACAAGCTGTCTGCGTCGCCGGTTTTGAGTTCGGAAGGCAGCTTGTACTGCTCCTGCTTCAGCTCGGTCTTCTCCTTACCTTGCTTCGAGTGGCCATGTAGCGTTATTTCGCAGACTCGCAAATTTGTGCCGCCGAGGTCCAGAGTGAGAAATGTGCCGCGCTCGTTCCCAGACGGGAGGTTGTGGACCCAGGTTTGGTGCATCGCGATATTCTGATGGTGCTTGGCCAGTCCTTCGTCCAGCTCCTTGCGGAACTGGGAGACGATTTCTTTTAGCTTCTCCTCTGGTATCCAGAACTCCTTCTCCAGTCGGTCCAGTTCTTTTGCAAGTTCGGATGGGAGGTCTGCCATCTTTTGAAGCTGCTGCTGCGAGCTTTCGGCCTCTTTGTTGATGTGATCGTGTACTGACACAGCCATGGTGCTAAGTGGGTATATTTATAGAAGGAATAGTACGCAGATGGAAGCTTGAACGCAGAACAAAAGTGTGGTAAGAAAATACAGAAAGGTGAAGGAAGGAGGTGTTGGGATATCACCCGAGTTTTGGAGTCGCAGCTTGATATCGACATGATGACATCACACCAAGATGTGCTTGTGGGCGTCACTCCTGTGTTTGCAATGGGTGGATACAATACCCCGTTATACAAGAAGATTTCGACTGTGTTGTGTAGCAATGACGTCCGGAGCAATGGAAGACGGTCATCGGTCCACGGCCCGCGAGACGTTTGTGGGGCTGTGGGTCGCAATATAGGCTACTTCACGTCAAAGCACTCGTTGATCCGACATGGAGGCGCTCTACACTCACAGACGAGCGCGATATCTACTAAAAGCCAGTACGAAGAACCTTTGTTCCTATAGCTTGTTACTACCAGGAGCACTAGACAAGTCTCTCTACTTCTGCCTGTCTCTGCTTAACGTACTGATTTAATGTATATACATTTATAGGTGTGCAGAACAGACAATGCTGTTTATACCTAGAAGCATAGCATGTTTTCTTATGTGCTATGCATGTGTAGCAGTATGAGCAAACCATGGTTTAAAGAAGCTCCTTCGTGAATTGATCAAGCTTGATCTTGACATGTACATGTAATATCTCCGCAGAACCCTCGCGGTATACACACACAAAAGCCAACACGCCAGCCGCTCCCATCCTCTATCCTCTCTCTCACTCGTACAGCAGCAAGCATAGCAAGAGTAGTCCACCACTCAACCCCTATCACCTCTCACACACAGTCTGCCACGCACCTCTATCCGCTCGCTCGCTTCACCCACAGCTCACTATCCCTTTATACGCATTACTATACTATAGCCAACGCAATGCTTGGTTGTTATAGGTAAGCTAGCGGGGCTCCGCAAAAACGCCTCGCAATGCATGCAATCCTTCTTTCCAACCAGATCTACTGTAGCAAAAGAAACCACGACTGTCGAAGCCCGAAGAAACATTCCTATTCTTCTCTTGCCAACCCACAAACCTCAAGCCGCACACTCCCCCTTCTCCCCAATCCGCCCACTCCGCCCATCACCCATCCTCCCAGCCTCCATTCCGACCTTCGCTCCCGCCTCCGCCTCGCCCTCCCCCTGCTCCAATTCCCTTGCCGCAGCGCGCTGATTCAACAGACTCAAATACGTCTGCCATCCAATCGCAATCACACCGCCAAAAATACTCCTGTACTGAATCGGGATATACGTGAAGCTGAAGGCCGTAACCGCAGGCCAGAGTTTGCAGCTGTTGATCCAGCTCGTGGGCACCGTGTGCTTGATGCGCTGGACGATTTCGTCGAACGAGGCGCCCGCGAGGAGCGTTTGCATGCCGAAGAAGTACGAGTTGAAGATGGGGGTGAAGAGGAGTTGGTTGACAACGACCTTGGGAGTGAGATGTTAGTATGCATTCATCTGTGGAGAGAAAGAGAAAAGGGGGGATCGTTTGTACCTTAGTCGTCAAGCTCAAAATCTTCGACGAGTAGTTAAAGTTCTGGCTCAGCCAGACAAACCACTTGTAACTGGGTATACTACTAATACCGCCAATGACAAGCGCCCGCCCCGTGCGGGCCCAGTCGCGCTCTTCGCTCCATTGCTGAACCCAGCCGCATTCCTCCTCCTCTTGCTCAGCGGTTTCCAGCTCTTCGCCCTTCCCCTCCGGCGCCGTGATGCTCTGCGCAACCAGATCGCCGACAAAGTATATAACAAGCGAGCTGACCAGCTGCGTGAGGTACGGCTTGCGCTGCTGCACGCGGCCGTACGCGCGGAACGGCTCGATCACGGGCTCCAGCCAGAGCCAGCTGGGACCCGGGATGGTGGTTGCGGACTCAGGCGCTTTCTGGCCCACGGGCGGTTTGGTGGCGTTGAATCTTCGTGCTACGTGGGAAGGCGACGCTCCTCGTGGTGCCACACCCTTCAGCTGGGGAGTGGTGTTCGTATTTCCGGGAAGGTTTCTGGGGTTCCAAGGATAAGCGTGTGCGTGGGCGATGCGCCATGGGCTCGCGCGAGCCCAGGCGCCGGTGGTGTGGATCATGGTGGTTGTGGGAGGTACGGTATCATCGGTTCTGCGTGTAGAAGGACTCTGGGAGAGGGAGACGCATTGTGGAGGTGTTGAGGAGTCGTAAGTGCCGGGCCATTCGCCAGCCAGTGCACTTCTGACCGTTCTCGTTCCGCCGGCCTCGGAACGATGGCTGTCAGGGTCTAACGCTAGTGGAAGGCGCCATATGTCACGTGCCTTGCGTGTCGATACCTGCCTGTGATACTCCACGAGTGTCGAAGGACTTAGTGGGATGGCTTGTTTGCGGAAGGTGGGTTGAATTGAATTGGATGAACCATTATCGTGAATTATGTAATATACGTCGACGCTATACGGGTATCGTGACTACGCCCTTCCCCTACCGGAACGCCGTGGTGCAAATGCTCGCGCTTGTTCTCCCTAACTCCAGCCAGCCTCTGAGCTCTCAAGGAATGATGGACGGATCCTTCGGCCAGTTGGCGGCGAACGCTGTCCATGGCGTCCCGCGCATCACCATGTTGCCGTCTTTGTCGGCTTCGTACAGCGCCGGGTCGAAGCCCTGTACCGAGGCCCAGGACCAGAAGAGGCGTCGCCAGTAGCATGTCACCTGTAGTAGTTGTCAGCGTCTTGCGCCCTAGCAAGTTTGGAGAAAAGAGAGGAAGGAGAAGGCGATGAGAGAGGGCGTTACTTACCGCTGCGGGCGTCAGATACCGCCTAGCAAACGTCTCATAGCTGTTCTTCGCAATTAACTCCGCATCCTTATCATGGTCGCGGAAATACTCCATCGCAGACTCGAGATTCGCAAAGTTCTCCGCCGCCTCGATATAATTAATATCCGGGCCAGCAACCTGCATGAGGTGGGTGTGAAACTCCTGCCACTCGAGCGGGTGCGTTACCAGCGCCGAACGGCACAGCTGGAGATACTTCAGGCGGCCCGAGTACGAGGTTCCCTCAGTCTGGACCGTGTATTTGTACCCGCAGAACTGGCGCAGGTTCATTACGTCCTTGGTGTTCACGTCGCTCGCGTTGTTGATGACCACGGGCTTGATGTCGCTCCAGCTCTTGCCCTCGCTAACGCGGACGAGTTCTTTTCGGAGCTCCGCCATTTTGATCTTCCCGCGCCACACGATGCGCGGGTCTTTCTTCTCCCAGGGGACTTGTTTCTCATTCTGCTCGATCTCGCGCCGGATGCTGTTCCAGCTCGGGGCGTGGGTGTAGTTCCATGACCAGTAGGCGTAGTTGGGCATCATCCAGATGTCATCGTATTCGGGGGTATCCTTGCGGGTGTAGGCGAAGAAGGCGCCCTTGCCTTTGGAGCGGCGCGGTAGGTCGTCCAGAGAAAGGGAGAATTCGATGTTGGGGACTGAGGGGTCGGAGGTGGGCGAGGTGGTGAGGGCGCGATCAATCTGGGCCAGAGTGCCCAGAATGCGTTCACGCTCGTTGCCATTGGTGACGTAGCACAGTTCGGGCTTGCCTGAGTCTACCACGAAGAGCTTTGTAGCTGTTAGTACAGATAGAGGTGTTGCTAAGGGCCTCGACATACCTCGCCTCCGTGAATCAGCAGTCGGAGCATACATCTGCCCTTTGCGATCGCGATATCTTCAACATGGATTTTGCTGCCCTGCCGCCTGGCCACAGCCTGGTCCAGACTGTGATATAGCTTCGGAAAAGAACTGTCGCACTGGTCGTGGCTGAATGTGTGTATGTTCGCATGCTTATCCGCGTCGAAGACGAAGTTGCGTGGCTCGTGGGAATGCAATCCACTTGTCCCGGACTGCCTCCACAAAGACCATAATTGTGTCGCTATTATAAACGTAGAAATATAAAAAACAAGATGCGAGGAGGAAAGACGGAGCCCCTTGGGAATCATAATGGCATAACGTGGAGAAAGAACGAGCGACAGCGGCGGATATCACCCCGTACAGAACAAAGGTACAGACGTGAGGCACGGAGGAGGAGTGGCAGAACCAAGAACCATCAAGCCATGGGACAAGACTCGAAGAAAAGAGCAAAGCTACGCCTAAGCTACGCCGTCCGCGGGCTTGCCCCAACTATACGATAGTAAAATGAGGGCCAGCTATTCGTGGCTCATGAACGGCCGGTAAGCCTGCCAGGGGTACGACATTTCACCAAACCACACACGGCAAGCGGCAAGACATGTTGACCCCGCCAGCTGAAAGCGATAAGCGCACGGCGCGGTCAGACCGCGGATACGACAAAAAAGGATCTGGAGATCTTCCATAGTTGATAGGGAGTGCATGCACGGCGCGACTCGCGGTCCAAGCCATCGCCCGTTTCTCTCGGCCAAGATGAGTCCATGGGCCGGCTAAGTTGGCTTTCGGCTTAGCGGAAGCAAGCACGCACACCGCGTCAACTTCTGCATTGTGCTAACAGGTCAGGCCTGGACCGCTGCTTCAGTGGTAGCATCGTGTTCGGAGGAGTTGTGGCAGCCTTAGCTCGTCAGAGGAGAACTGGGAGCCTTGGCTGCGCTGTCGCGGTTGCAGCAGCTGGTTCAAGCAACGCCATGCATGTAGGCTCGTGGATGATGGCGTCGATCAGCTTGGGCGGGAAGCTTGTCGCTGCGGCCTGCCAGGAGACCCTGAATGCTGTGGGCCAATTTCCTTTTCCCATCCTGCAAGGTGACGACCCATACCCGGAATGGGTGGGAACGTCAAAATCAGGAGCAGCAGATCTTCGTGTCAGCAGGAAAAGTTTGATGTTGATCGTTCGATGCTTCTGCATGATTGCGCGCAGTGTTTTTGGAATACGAATGTCGGCCCTCCTCTCGTATACAGAAGGTGCTTGGCGGCCATCAGTATTCCACGGCTGTACCACCCGACACTGCCGTCAATGCTGTCGAGCACGTGCGCAACGTTTAATCGTACCGACCTAGATAGGTACAGCTGACAGCTACAACCTTAGGATAACGAGACTGCTCAAATACTGTTAAGACAATCTCACACTTCTGTCAAGTCAATCGCTCACTTCTGTCAACGCAACCTCTCACTTGTAGGGCAGCAAGGATAGCAAGTATACTAAACATAGCTCACCACCCACCACCCCTGCCATCGATGTTCCCTGAGTGTCTCGTGTAGTACCAGGTACAACGCAGCAAGACTCTTTTAGGATCCCGCGGCAAGGCAACGCAAGCTATCGGCATCAACGTAGAAAGAACACAGATGGTGGATGCGTTCGGCAGAGCCGAATTGAGCGGCCAGAGCCATGAATTGCTTTGCACTGCGTAATACAGGCCATACACAGTCTCCGGTAATACCGTTACTCCATCTCTCAAGACGTATCGTAAGTGCCATGACGATATGTGTCTATTCCACCTCCTCATACCTCAGCGCCTCCCGATTAACCGTGGCGCCTTTAATCGTGTCCGCTACCTTTAGTATCCACAGCTTCTTCCCATTGAGCAGAAACAGCTCGCCCTTGCGCCCGAAAGAAAAGTTGGCCAACCCACCAGGAACAAGGACTTTGCCCAAAAGAACGCCGCCTGGACTCCAAACACTCAGACCGTCACCACACGCGGCGTACACGTTGCCGAATATGTCGCACTTCAGCCCGTCGGGCACGCCCACGTCTGCCATGGCGAAGACGCGGCGGTTCATGAGGAACTTGTTCTGTGCGCGGTCGCCGACATCGTATGCGTAGCTTGGGTCCTGTTAGTTGAGGATTGGCGACTCAAGGTGTGTGCAGCTTACATAGTACTTGCTCTCTCAAAATCGACAAGCCCGTTTCCGTGAATGAACTCGGTGTCACTGATGTAGCATGTAAGCTCCCTCGGGCTGAAACAGATGCCGCTTGGCCGCCCAAACCCGTCAGCAACGACCCTGACATCGCCCGTGTGGGGATCAAAGCGGTACACTTGGTTCGGGAGCTCAGGCGGGGGCCGCATGCCCTGATCATGGCCGTACACAGGATCAGTAAAGTAGAAACTGCCGTCAGAATGCATGGCGACGTCCTTGAGCGAGTTGAAACGCCGCCCGTAGTAGTTGTTCACCACGGTGCGTATACGAAAGGGGTAGTCTGCTTCCATGTGCACGAGACCAGTGGCATTCTCCAGATCACCTTGAGCGCAGAAAAGGACACCGTCGAGCACTCCGTCACTATATGCAACTCCGCCCGCAGGGTTACGGACTTGGTTGGGGACTTGACTACGCGTCCACTGGCCATAGAGGTTGCGAGACATCTTGCTGACAATTGCGACCTTGTCTTGTCCCGTGGGAAGATTGTACTGGTTGCTTGTCACGTAGAGCACGTCATGGGCAGAGATATACACGCCGCCTTGATAGGCAAAAGGAAAGTCCTCCTCAAATGCGAGCTTGAGATCGGCGCCAGTACCGAGTATGGTCTGAAACTGCTCGTTGTATACGAGGAACATGGGCTGGTCGATGGGGAATTGGGCACGCGACACGGTCAGTAGCCTTTGCTGCATAGGCACTACCACACGCCTGATGCCGCTGGGGGTCATGGTCGGCCAGTTGGTGGTGATGGGCGGGGGCTGCGGCGGGGGGATGTTGGTATAGGTCGAGGCGGCAGGCGTCAGCGAGGTTTCGGCCTGCTTCCTCCTCTGGGCGGCGGGGGTTGTCCTCGCACGCGGAGGCATACCTTTGTCGTCAAGCACATCATTCAGTTCATGGTTGTGCTCCATGCAGACGCCCGTCACCTTCCATCCGCCGCCCGGGTGCGGCTGCATCTTCGCGCGCCATGGACAGCCCGTCATGCGGGTTGCATAGACCTTGTGGCCGATACCCTTGCTCCTGTACTCCTTGGAGCGCGCACACTGCAGCATAACGCGAGTGATCCTCCTCTCACCCGTCTTGGTGGGCGTGTACGATTTGGTGCGCGAGATGGCGATGCCGAAGCCGCAGTCGCGGCCCAGGTGGGCGCGGATCTGCTTGAGGCCTTCATGGTAGTCTTCGGCGCTCACATAGTCGGGCAGCGGGCGCGACGTGTACAGCGGGCCTTGGTGGACCGTCGGTGCGGGCTCTGGCGACGAGGGCGCGTCGTTGAAGTCGAGGATCTCGCCCGCGCCCGGCGGCTCGATTAGGGCCATGTGCGGCGGCCTGGCACTCGGAGTCGGGACTGGGTGTGTCTCGGTGTTAGACTGGTGGGTACGTCGGCGGTGAGTGCGAGAGAGCTCAGCGCCGGCTTGGTGCGCGTTAGCCCGCCTGCTGGTCCCGTCACACCCAATCTCGAGCCCCGACGAATCAGAGCCTATACTCAGCCAACCAGTGCGTATGCGCAAGTCGCACCCAGTTGGCTATATAGCCTGCACGCCGTCTTATCAACGTCTCCTGGTATGCTAGGTAGCTTGCCAAAGACATCCTTGGATGTATAGGCTGAATGTAAATACTGCCTAGCTCTCGAAAGGGCAGTTTGAAGCATCGCCGCACTGCAGCGACCTCCACGCACCCAACTAGGGCCTATGCGCAGGCCACACCCAGGTGGCTACACAACGTGCACGCCGTGTTTCCCCCTCTATTTCTTCTCCTCGACGTCTCCTGGTATGCCGGGCACCTGCAGCTCGTTCAAGCCCTGTGCAGGCTGACTGTAGATGCTGTCCAGCTCTCCAATGCCCATTCAAGCATCGCCGCACTAGAGCAACCTCCATTGAACAAACGACCACCATGATTCTGCAGACCAGTCACCCTCCCTGCTAATGAACCCCCTCATGTCTTCGGCCCCCGCGTTCTCCGCGTGTTTTAGATCCTCCAGAACAGCGAGAAGCTGGAGCGCCTTCATTGGCCCTGTGACGCGTCGACGCGAATTTACGCATCGTCATACATACTCCTAGAGCAGCCAGCACTCCACAACAATGGATGACAACTCCATAAACAAGCCACTGCGGCGACGTCACCCTGCTGCTGTGCGGTCTTAAAGTGGTCTGCTGTCTGCACAATTTCTTTTGACGTAATTGCCCTCCATCATGACTGCCTCGAGACTACTTGTACGCTCTGCTGCTCGCACTTCACTTCTCAGCCCCCAGACGCCGTGTTTAATCAGACCTGCATTCACAACAATCAAACCCCTCAGCTGTCCAAAGCACTTCTCACTCTCTCCGCGACTCAACATGCCAGACCAACTCAAGTCCAGCGAGGTCAACTCCAAGACCGACCCTTCCGTCGCCAAGCAGTACGACAACGAGACCGACAAGGTCACGCAGATCAAGGACTTCTTCTCTCTTGCCGACGACAAGAAGATCGGGATCCTGAACACGTATCGCAACGGCGTCGGTACGTGCAAGCGCTGAACCCCTAACCCAAACCTCAAGCATCCCCTCTACACCACCAACACTAACACTCCCCAGGCCCCGTCGGCCGCTCCATGGCCACGGCCCGCCGCGACGGCCCAGACTTCCTCTTCCTCGCCAACGCCCATAGCCGCAAATTCTCGGACCTCGAAGCCAACAAGGAGGTCCAGATCACCTTCCAGGACAGCAAGACGCAGGACTGGATCTCGGTGTCCGGCACTGCCACTACGACAAGCAACTCGGACCCCCGGATTAAGGAGGTCTGGTCCCGTGGTGCTGCGGCCTGGTTTGGTGATCTGGGAGACGGCAAGCATGATGGAAGTCCTGATGACCCGCGCATGACGCTTATTGAGGTTAAGAGTAAGTATGTGTCGTACTACAAGACTGAGGTTGGGCTGTTGGGGTACGCGAAGGAGGTTGCTGGCGCGGCGATTACGGGGGGTGTGGCTAATACGGGCGTGCTGAGGGAGCTGAGTGAGCAGGATCTTGAGAAGGCGAGGAGTATGAAGTAAGCCTTTGTGGGGTGAGGAAGAAGTGAGCTTGGTCTAAGACATCAGCAGATTGCACTCGAAACTTCAGTGTTCTTAATTGATCATCAACACGCTTACTTCCCCTTCCCCTCATCCCCTCTGTCCTTCTCTCCCGTGATAAACTTCCGCACCCGCCGCACCGTGTTCAGATACCCCATTCCCTCAACCACATCCTCCCTCTCCACCCACACCGGCAACGCCCCACTGGACCCGACTTTCCTCTGCCCAACCTCCTCCTCATACTGCGCCGCATACGCGTCCTCCAGATAAGCCCACTCAGGCGTCTCAACACACCCCACCGCAAACACCGTCCTCTCGGCTTTAAGCCCACTCATGGCCTTGTCCATCGCCTCCGGCGCAAGAATTTGCACCACTCCCCGCTCAACGTCGAAGCCCCTCACCAGCGCAGCACACACAACACGTGTGGTGCGCGGATCAAGCGGCGCCGTGTAGCCCAGTTTCTCGCTGGCGGGGAAGAATGGGATTTGAGATTTGCGCGTGCGCGGTAGGTTGGTGTATGGCGTCGGTATCTGTGCTGAGGAGGATTGTAGGATGTAGATCACGGAGCCGGAGAGGTAGTGCAGCAACGATGAGGGAGGCAGCGGCTCTGTCAGCGCGAGGAATCCGACTATATCCTGGGTGTGGGTGGGCGTGGAGCGGTAGGAGAATTCCCATGGTTTCAATGTGGTGAGTGGGGATGGTGTCCATGACGGTGTTGATGCGGCAGGGGAAGATGTTAGGTGGAAGTACGACTGCATCGTCATAGCGCGGATCTCTTCTGCTGAGCGTAGTGGAGGCAGTGTGGGTGTTTGAGCGGTGATTTCGAAGAGCGTGCTGCGCTGCTTTTTACTGATTGTTTGCAACGAGTGCAGTCTCTCGACTGCTGGGGGTTCAATGGCGCGTGTGTTACCTATGTGAACGATGTTTTGCGGTCTGATGCGCGAAAGCAACTGCTCAAGGTCTGAAAACTGAGTTGTGTACAGAAAAGCTGGGGCTCTGACGACGAGCGGAAGGGCAGAGTCGCGCGAAAAGAGATTCCGATACGCGAGGTATAGATCTTCGATGCATTCGCGGTAGTAGTCCTGATAATCCACTAGATTGGTCGGGATGGCATGCGACCGCACCACCTCGTTCTCTTCGCTGCTTGGTTGAGCTGGTGTCACTGGACGTGTGAAAGTAGGACCGAGGTTCAACTCTCGGACAACCGTCAGAGAGATCTGACCCGGGGAAGAGTACTCTGGCTTCATTGGGTCGAGATCCAGGAAGCAGACGGCGGGTATGGCAGGCTTCGTCCTGCCCATCCCTGTGAGGTAACGGTTTACCAGTCGTCTAGTGAAGGTTGATTTTCCAGATTCTGGTGAGCCAGTAATGAGGGTGGTGGAGGTCCCACTGGCGCAGTCTTCGATTGCACGCAGCCAGTCTTCGGGGCTTGTTTGAGGTTGGAGAGGCCGCTCAAGGGGGTCATCTTCAGAACTCGTGATCTGAGGGCTGTGTGAGTTGTTGGTTCGCCACTACAAGTCCGAGTTCCGGGCGGTCTGACTTACTATACCGAAGGTTCGTCGCCGCTCACCTCTGGACCCTGTATTCCAAATATCTTCGTAGAAGGGATTCAGTGTCGCGAATGGTGTTGGCTCCCTACACGATGCGAAGTGCACATGATTTTTACTGTCGAGACCCCTGATCTTCAGAATAGGCTGCGTTGCTGGCACACATGCCCGATATAGCCTACCTTTTTGGCCGTCTTTGGTGACGGCTCCTATATTGGCGCCATTGATGTTAATTGCACCTCTGGACACCCGGAATTCGAAGTGACCAATAAGAGCAATCGTCGTGTTCTTGTCCAGATTGATGCTCAGTTCAGACTCGTTCTCGACAAAGATATCCCTTGGGTTACTTTGCCAATTACACAGCTTCAAGTTGCGCTTGGTGGGTACCGGTTCCGGCTCAGCCTCAGACTCTTCATACTCTGACACGAGGACCTCGGCAGGCGGGCTCGATGGAGCAGCAAGTGGTTCCAAAGTGGTCTCCTGGATAGCAACAGCCTTTATTGCAGCTTCTGCTCTCAGTCTTGCTGCTGCAATTGCGCTGAGTGGCTTCTCGGTTCTTGCAGTGGGGGCTGCACGTCTCGTCAGGATGATCAAGACGAGACATGGCTTCTACTGGTCTTACGTTGCGCGGTGGAAGTGGGTGTAGCCTCATCCAACTTTCGTCTTTTGACTGGCATGATCGGACTGTCGGCTAGGTAACATGCAATATCAAACGTCCGTCCGGATCAAGACTTCGGGAGTTGACAAAGGCGACAGTCGACAAGGCCGATTCTAGTCATGTGAATTTAGACCTTGTGACTGATCGTCTAAGATGTTTGTAAATGTCCTGGATTTGCAACAGTTGATGTTCGTAGGGTTGGTCGCACCCGTCTATTACCTTTTTCCATAGCGCGTCCTAAATCATGCTAGCGGTAGGACCCCTTCACCGCCCCTGGCAGAAAAGTTATGCGAATGGAAGCAGCTCCGACTTTCCAGTCGCAACTTGGGAAACTCGCCAACAACACAATGTCTGCCAAACGGACGCCGGTGCCGCTGCCAAGCGCTAAGCCGAAAAGCAAATCAAAGATTCTGCCCCCGAAATCATCACTGAGCAAGGAATTGATTGGCAGTGACGACGACTCGTCCAGCGAGAACGCCCCGAAAGCAAAGAAGGCAGAGAAGCCCAAGGCCACAATCGGTGTCCACCGACCGAACGGCGCCGCGAAATCGAGCACGAAAGACAAGCCTGCGCCCAAGGTCACACCAGTCCCCAAGCCTACTCCCAAGAAGCCCGCGCCCAAAACGATTGCGACACCAGAGCAGGTAGATGAATTGTCTAGCTCTGAGGTCTCGGACGACGAGGATGCGCCGGCAAGGGATGTTCAGACGAAGCTGCCTGGGGATGTGGAAATGAAGGATGCATCGACTGAGAGCTCGAGTGAGAGCGATAGCGGCAGCGATAGCGGCAGCGAGTCCGATAGCTCGAGCGAAGAAGAAGCTCCGAAGCCAGCTGAGAAGCCCACACAACCAACCCCATCGAAGTCACACGATGCTGAGATGCGCGCGGCGAAGCCATTCGTACCACCCCATGGCTTCACCCTTGTCGCCGAGAAAGATCGCACGTCTTCGGGCGCTGCGAAGATCTTCGGCAACTTGCAAGGCAAGCAGGTCTGGCACATCACAGCGCCTGCAGGTGTCTCGCTGAAGGAGCTGGAGTCTATTTCCATGGACAAGGCTATGAAGGGACAGTCTATCCTTAGCCAGAAGGGCACCAACTACGGGTTCTCGACAACAGAGAAGAGCGAGGATGGACCTCGAGAAGTCCTTGTCCCCCAGAAGAGCGGTTATAACGCAGGTATGCATGTTGCTTGCATATTGCTGTTCCGTTTCTAATCTATCAACAGTACCTGCCAAAATCTCGCAGACCTTGCATTTGCGAGAGCTCGTTACACTGCCCAAGCTCAGCTCGAAACAAGCCGATCCAAACACAGGTTCGGAAGCTGCTGCCTCCATCACACGATCCACTATCCGTGCACCACGACCGCAAGTCAAGGGGCTGAAGATGCGCTACTTGCCACTTGGGTTTGTCGGCGCTGAAAGCGGAGGAGTTCTGGGAGACAGTGACAGTGAAGAAGATCAGGTCCCCCAAGAAAGCGCTGGACTGGCTGCACCAAACGGGCTGAATCTCCCTACAAAAGCAGGGAAGAGGAAGCACGCCGAGGCAAATAGTGAGGAGGCGCCATCGAAGAAGGTTAAGAAGCATCGAACACCGGAGGAGAGCAAGAAGAGGGAGGAAAAGAAGGCCAAGAAAGAGAAGAAGGCTAAAGCATGAACTCTGCATTGACCACAGTGGTCATCAAGGCGTTAGCGGACAAAAGGTGATTTTGCTTGTATTTTGAGCGGGACAGCCTCATTAGCAGGTTGAGGCATCCAGTGTGTATAACTTAGAAAGGCATGGGCAGCATGGTGCATCTAATGGAAAAGCACGATTCCCACAGCCGAGAGAGACGTCTCGTACAAGGAGACGATATATCAATGAATCCAGCTCACAGCACAACGCCTGCGCGTACCAAACCTTCCAGAACGTTTGTAGCTGTTTCGGAGTTTTAAAGCCGCAATAGAGTTCGGCCTAATATCCTGGTGAGGGCTGAATCTGAAATCATCATGATCTCCTTTCAAGTTCTGTAAGCATGCAGGGCAGTGGAGAAGGATCAGTGCATGTCCACCCTTGAAGCGCTCTTACAGCGCTGCCCCTGCGCTCAGAGCCAAGTACAACCGGAGTAATAACACCACATCAATGCAAGGCTGAAATCGAACAAGAAGGCTATTCGAGAACAAAACGGGCCCTAACGATGGATGGGATTGCGTGGCCGGCAACAATTCCGACTGGTGTGCTTTTCCCCGTTGCTTGATGATGGGTCTACGCACGGACTAAACAATGAAGCGATCTGCGCGCGTACCTGTCGCGCAAAGGGGACAATCCACAGTGCTTTCGAGGAAGTTCCTCTCCACTGGCCCGCTTGTGGTCAGATCATGCCAATGAGCACGTTGTTGCGCTTCATACATCCACGCGGCACCTCCACAAGCTGTGTGCGCGCCAGCACAAATGACGTCCTCTCTCGCTCCTGCCTCCGCTGAGGCCCCCCAAACAAACAAAAGCGCAACAACGTCCGCAGCCACAGAGTCTGAAACGCCGCACCGATCCATGGGGCGCAGCATATCGCACTTGGAGGATGTGCAAGCCTTCGATGTCGCCGATGCAGACCTTCCTCCGCTCCCCGACGCCAGCGACGACGACAGCTTCTTGCGCCAGGATTTCCCAGACGACCTCATACCAAGTGATGGCAGCGATATTATGGATCGTAAGATGAAACGTCAGCTGATGGACATCGAGTCGAGCTTCCTTCCCGATATGTCTGCGCTCCCCGGAGGCTCACAAACGCGCAAAGGCGCCGACGACACCTATCTTTTTGGAGGCTCGCTAGGAACTGCGCGCCCTGCGACGCAAGGCGCCGACGACGAGGCCGGTACGAAGATGGAAGAAGAGGAGGGAGATGGTCGGAGCGCCGAGTCCTCCATGCTGTCCGAAGGGCATCCAACTCCAGCAGGCGCCTACAAGACGCCTGCAGCGCGGCGGCTAGACGCAGACACGACGGAAGATTCGCTAGACCACGAGCACTCCATGTCCGAGACTGCGCCTTCATCGCCCTCAGCCGAAGCTGCGCAACGAAGATCGAAGGGACATGGGGACAAGAGAGAATCCCATGGTGCAGCCGACCTTCAACAGAAGGAGCTAGACCCATCGCAACGGCCCGTGTCAAGTGCGTCGACCGTGAAAGCACCAGACTTCTCAAGGTTCGAAGAGGCTGCTTCACTCAACCATGCATCAGAGGCCAGCCTCGACAGCATAGCCATGCCCCCTCCACCTCGCATTACGACCACGTCTCCACGTAAGAGCAAGCGACCGAGCTTCCTGCAAAATCGCCAATCCAGCCAACGCTCTTCCATATCGTCTATCACAAATCACTCTGACGTCTCCGGCGATGCCGCAAGCACAGAGAGTCTAGGCGCAGACTACGCTTTACAAACTGGTGGCGCTGTGCCGCGGCCGAACTTGCCTCACAGAAGCAGCATGGGCTTGTCGAGGTTGCCTAGTCTAGGAAGCGTCGCATCGTCTGTGTCCGGATACAGCGATACAAATACATGGGAGAAACATAGAAGCGTCAGCACAAACTCAATCTCTGGCCTTCTTCAAGCTGACAACGGTCTGGGCCGTTTGGATGAAGAAGCGAATAACGCAACAACACCACCAGAGACGCCAAGAACATCAGGTGTAGGAGCGTCTACAAATTTGACCGACACCGTGGTCGCTAGGCACGTCCAGGATATTCAGGTCCCTGATACTGTCGCGCGTGAATTTAGGGCGAAACATGGGCAATCACCTGAGAAGCGATTCCCGGCGACTCCTTTCACACGAAGCAAGCACAACCTGACCCTGAAGGAACAGAACAGCAAGATCGATAAATTGAGCAAGGAGAACTTCGATCTCAAGTTAAAGATACACTTCCTCGACCAAGCGTTGCAGAATAGGTCGGATGAAGGAGTAAAGGAGATGATTTCTAAGAATGTCCAGCTTCAAACAGACCTTGCGACAGAGAAGAAAGAGACGCAGACGTTACGCAAGAAGGTGCGAGAATTGGAACGGAAATTGAAGTCCCAAGAGGAGGGACAATCTGCGACGAAGGACAGCGGGAGCGGGTCAGAAGACGAAGAAAATGAGCCTTCATCGCGATACGCCGATTTAGAAGAAGAAATTCTCTTTTTACGCGAACGTCTCGAGTCTGCCGAGACTATCACGGAGCAGTGGCAGCAGGAAGCGCTCCAGAAAGAAGCAGATAACCGGCGCATGGCAGACTATATCAAAACAATGCGGGAGAAGAGTCCGTCTGGCGAGTCTGGTTTTGATGAAGCAGTCAACATCTGGAAGGAAGATCTTCAGGAGGAACGTGTGCGCCGTGAGGAAGTAGAGGCTCGCTGCGAGCACGCAGAATCTGAACGCGACAGGCTTCGAGAGGAGTTGCAGAGAACTCGAGAGCAGAATCGCCAGATCCTCCAACATGCCAGCAACCACGGCAGCAGGGTCCATAACAGCTCGCGTCTCGCGCACCAATCATACGCTGACCGATCAGATGCAGACTCTGAGCATCGTCCGACATCGGGAGGTAGCAGTACGTTGGTTGACCAGCTTCAGACGAGCAATGAGCGGCTGCAGCGAGATCTCCACGCTCAAACTTCTATGCTGACGTCGAGAAACCGAGAGAATACTCGCTTACGTGAAGAGAACGAAGGCCTTAGACTCACTCTTAGGAGAGGCGACGTTGGATCTATCGCGGGAGACAGTATCTTGGAACGGTCCATCTCGCGCAACCATATGAGATCTGTATCGCGCGCTAGTGGCGGCACACGGGTGACTCAGATGAGCGATTCAGAACGTGAGGATCTGGAGACCAAGTTGGCAGCGGCACGGGATGAATTGTCACAACTGAAACTTCTAAATAAGGAGCTTGACGATCAGCTTGTTGGCCATCTTGACATGCTCGAAACCGCCGAGAACAAGATCAAAGAATGCGAGACCGAGTTGGAAGCGCAGTCCGAGGATATACAAGCGCTTGCGGCTGAGCGAAATGAAGCGTTGGAACTGCTGCAGGACAAGGAGCAGGAATGCGAAGAACTCCGGGTCGAAGCTATCGACACTGTCCAAAGGCTCGAAACAGAACTCGAGCAAATGCAGCAGGAACGCGACCGTATTGCGACCGATCTCGAGCACTCTATCGAGGACTTCAATGCTCTGCAACAAGAGATGAAGAATGTCAGCGAAAGTCTGGTGCAGTTAGAGGATGATCAGAACGCAAGTTTGCGAAAGATTGAAAGCCTCGAGTCCGAATTGCGGGATGCGATGGAGGAGCTGGACAGACAAGACAAAATGCTTGGTGAAGAGAGATCCAAGAATGAAAAGCTGGATATCCAACTTGAGAGCTGCCAGGGCGAGGTTGACTTCTTGCGAGAAGAGCAGGAGGGCGACAAGATCAAGATTGGAGAATTGGAATCTGATCTGGAGAATGCGCAGATCAATATGCAACACGAGAAGGAGCGGTTGCGAGACCTTGAGGAACGCTTTGCGGAAGAGCGCCAACAACGAGACGCTTTGGAAAGCCACGGGAAGCAGGAAGTTGAGAAGGTCATGTCAGATCTCAACGCGCAGTTGGCTAAGCTCAAGGAGGAGAGCAGGAAGCTGCGCAAGGACCTGTCGAGCAAAGAAGTTGAGGCCAACAATTGGCGACGACAGCATGACGAGTTCGAGTCCAGTCTACGAGACGCTCTTGGCAATGCCAATGGCACTAAGCCTGGTCTATTGAAGGTATATTTCCTGCCATGGTTTGTATGACACACGCTAATTCGCTGCAGGACATCACAAGGTTGCAGCGAGATCTTGACTCGACCCTCGATGAGCTGAACTTTACGCGCAACGACCTCCACGAGAAGGAACAACTACTCCGTAACCGCGACACCCTTCTTGAAAGCACAGGGCTGCAAGTTCGTCAGAGCACAGAGGCTCTGGAGCGCGAACGCCAGCTGCGGCGACAAGAAGCAATCTCATTTGAGAATGCCAAGCGTGGCCATCAGTCCGTGACTAGAACCATACAGTTGCATGAGACGAGAGTTACCGAGCTTGAAACCCTTCGCAGTCAGGACCGCTCGAAGCTACACAACTTGGAAAAGCAATACAAGGAGCAGCTGCTTGAGCGCAACAACCTGCTCTATGCCCTTTGGAATCGACTTTCGACTCTTTGTGGCGCGGAGTGGTGCCGAAACCACGCCTTGGTCAACGGCGAACTCACGTCCATGGAGCTCATTTCCCGGAACGTTAAGGGATTCAATCACAACATAGTTCTGGCAGTCAAGACCGTTGAAGGTATCATCGGCGGATTCAAACAACGCATTCGAAACACCGAGAAGGATCTGATTCGAGATTATCAGACTCTAGAGCATACTCTCGATGGTCGGATCAAGCGCCTTGACTTGCTTGAGAAACAGGTTCTCTCGCAAAGACAATCCATTGGAAGGCCAAGCACCGTGCGTGGCGGAGTAGTGGAGCTCAATTCTCAGGAGCTCACGAAGCTACGCAACGAAAACAAGAATCTCCGAACAGAGGTACAGACACTTCGAGCCATCACCTCCACCGCACAAGCCCAACCCCAGTCCCAACCCCAGTCCGGCAATGACTTGGTAGTCAGCAAGAACCCGGCCAGGACTGGCTCGCCCGCACCTTCCAAGCGTGCAAGTGTGGCTCATACTCTGCTTCGAGCACACTCTACCTCTGTTGTAGAGCATCTCCAACAGCAGCAGCAAACCTCCAGCGGCGCCCGCTCCCCAGGCCATCCATACCCTGAGGCAGGACCACTACAGTCTAGTGAACAGAAGTGGATCCACCGCCTCAAGGAGCTAGAGCGCCGCCTGAAAGCCGAGCGCGAGGCACGGCTCCTGGACCGCAGTGGTGCACGGAAGAGACTGGAACAGAAGGTGGAAGAGAACGCAGACCTGAAAGCCATGCTCGAGAGGGAGCGAGAGCGCCTTGCGGCCGAAGGCTACAACTTGAATAGGAGCTTGAGTCACGACGGCCCTGCGCGTAGTCGTGAGAGGAGCGATAGAGGGAGTGTGATGAGCAGGCAGACTACCCTGGACAAGCAGCATGAGAGGGATGAGGATGACTACTAGACGGCGGAATCAGGGTGCATTATAGTGAGCGTTTTGGTGTTTTGTCATGTCCCGTGTTTAGCAGCATATGGCTATGTCCATCGGTGCAAAAGGTCCGGCGTAGCGTACATGTAGTGGGACTTGGCGTTGTTTTAGTATTGGTAATGAATTATTGATACACGGCCAGCAGCGCTGGTCGTCGCCTTCTCTGATTTTGGTCTGCATGCGATAAGCTTTGTCTCACTCAGTCTGATTTCTCACAACACATCTACTCGTATCTGACTGTGAGATACCTTGGGTTGTCTTGTTCCTGACAAATCAAGTCTTGAAGTATCTGGCCTACTTTCACCTGCCCGTATAGCCAAGTACGCTTCGAGGGTCGTGCTTCCCGCCTTTACCGCACCACAACTATATGCCGCTGGGTCTATGTATAAGCCTACATCAGATACTCTACCGCCTTGATTCGATGCATTGAACGTCAGCGGTCACTCACATGCTTTGTGGAGACTACACTGTTTGTTGCTTACGGACCTGCTGCTAGTACTTGTAATTGCGTGTTACCTCTCACTCACTTACAACCAAAGGCTCAATCGTACGGATTTCCTCCAGGCGGCATTTTGGTACCCGCTACGCTACTCCTCTACTTGCATCGAGAAACTCGCATAGTCCGCAGTCGCACGGCGCAGTTTGAAGCAAGATAGTATCAGGTCTGCCTCTGGCTTTATGCATCAAGACCCCATTGCTACGCCTCAGACTGATCTGGAGCAGCGAACGGGCATCTGTCTCCGCAGTTTTGACTTGTTCAACAACTTGCTACTCAATCGTGAGGCCGTGTACCACGCATTCCAAGAAACGTCACCAACTGGAATAAGTTTGATTGGGGCACAGAATTCGGAAAAGAGCGAACGCGTCGAGTTTGGACACCAATACGTTGATCCAATTGATGTTATCAAACAGGACGAAGGCATGTCACCCAAGAAACCTTATGTTCAACTGGATGGAGTGCGCTCAGCCTCCAAGAGAAAGACAGGGACTGAACCCGGGAAAGGCACATCCAAACTCTCCATCAGAATAGTACGCCGCGGTAAAAACTTTACCCCACGTCCAAGTCCGCGTCCCTCGCCTTCGTGTGCCACTCGCGCTTCAGCACAGATGACGAGCGCGGCGAAGGACCCCAAGGTGTCTGGCGATGACCAAGATGTCATTACTAAAGTAGGTGAACCCGGACTACATACAGAGACTTGGCTATGCTAACGCAGTGCCCCCAGGCAAAAGGCCCTACCAAGACGACCGCAGCTCAAGTAGAATCTAAGACGACATTGAAACGTCCTGCACCAACAGGAAACATCGTAGAGCGGCCATTCAAGGTTTCCAAACCTACACCCAAAGCGAACAGTAGCAAAAGAGTCAATGGTAGAGGAGACTGTCTCGAAGATGCATTCGTAATCTCAGATGACGATGCAGATAATCCTGGAAAAGCAGTACCGCTTCGTCGGACTGAAAGTCTTACTCCGCCGCTCCAGTCGACAGTAAAAGTCAGTTCTCCATCTCCAGCTCGCGAAGACGACCTGCAGCCGAACTCATTTCTTCCCCCCATACAACCATCTTTTCGTCCCTTTTTACCAAGAGGCTATCTCGCATCCTCCATCCTAAACCCCCTTCCTGATCTCAAGCATCATCCCATGCCTACGCCCAAGACAACATGCGACTTGACATCCAACACTGAGCTTGCTCGCATAAAAGATGCACACGGGAAGGAAGTCGCAGATCTTCAGCACCAAATCGATGCATCCGCAGCTGAAATCCGCAAGACCAAAGACGAAGCCGAGCAAGCCGCCATAGAGCACAAGCGTCAGTCTGCCAGCAGCAGCAAGCAAATCGCCGCTCTCACGAAAGAACTCGAGAGCGAGCGAGGAAAGTCCGAAACCCTCACTGGGGAATGCGAACGTCTCCGCAGTCGAGACCGAGAGTCTCAAGGCTCTGAAAGGGAGCTCAAGAAGCGGCGCGATGACTTGGAACGTCTCTACAAACAAGAGCAAACCATCACCAAATCTCTAGAGCGCGACAAGTCTGACCAACAAGATCTCTCGACTCGCAAAGAGCGGGATCTCACCACCCAACTCCACTCCCTCACCACCGAACTCGACCTCCTCAAGCAAGAAGTCACACAGCTCCAGCGCGACAACGCCACACTCAAAGCCACGGCGCCATCCCAATCTTCACTCTCACCACTTTCTCTTCTATCTATATCCCCATCCATCCGCCCCACCCGAACCCCATTCGCAATACCCTGGTCCGAGTCTCTGACTCCGGTCAAGTCCCCACCCCCGTCCTCCTTCCTCGCTCAAACTCCAACTCTACCTCCCCTCTCACCGCCCACCACCAGCTCCAGCTCCAGCACCTTTCCCTCGTCCCGAACACCCTCTCAGCCCCCCTCATCACCATCACCGTCGAACCACCCCACCGACCACCGCCTCACCAATATGCGCAGAACCTACATCGCCCTCAAGAAAAAACACGACATGCTGAGTTCCGCCGCGACGAATTTGGCCACCTTGACGAGAGGCTGGGATCACGCTGCGTTTGGGGAGTTTGGGCGCGGGATGAGGCAGTTGGCCGTGGTCCTGGGGGAGGAGGCGGGTGCTGTGGGTACTGTGGGTGCTATGGAGGTGGTTGGGGGCGAGAGGGATGAGAAAGATGGAAAGGGGGAATGAGTGCGGAGGGCAGGGCAGGGCAGCGCGCTGATGAGGAAAGGTGGGGGGGGGGGGGGGGTAAGAGCATTGAGAGAGGGGGGAGGATAATCCCGCGTGAGAGAGATGAATTTTACGTTTATATTGGTGATCTTGCCTGGCTCTGTAGCATAACCTTTGATGAGGTTATGCTTCTGTATCTTTCCCCCCCTGAAGTCAGGCCGTACCTTATACCTACAGATGCGAATCCTCTTTTATTCCCATGGTAAGTGTGCCGCTCTTCTATCATTATCGCGTGACTTCGACACACCTTCCATACCCAAGAACACTACTCGCTATTCCAGCGGCCCGTCACTCAGACAGGCTCAGACTCATTCAGCCTCCACCTTATGCAACTGCTCACAACACCCCCTCCCAAAACGGCCCATACCTCAATCGCATCGTGGTCCTCCTCTCGCCTTCTTCCCTGCTCGGACAAATCAGCACAGAATTCTTGCTCGACTGGAAACCCACGAACGCGACGACAGGCGATGCACATTCACCTCCCGGCGTCTTTCCACGGAGCAGCAGCGGCAGCATACCTAGCAACACCATCCAATCTCCTCCGCATCTCTGCTCGCGCTCGCAGCGGTCTGCGCGCAGGCCCGCCTGTGTGCTGCGGCGTAGCGTTGGCCGAGAGGTTTGCCGGCATCGTCGACGAGGTCGTGCTTGAGGGATCGAGCTGGTTGGCGGAATGTAGTAGGGTGGCATCGTTTCCGAGGAGGGGCGGTTGAGGGCTTTGCTGGGCGGTCGACTGGGCAGCCAGGAAGGGGCTCGGCGGCAGATCTGCGAGATGCTGAGTTGGGGTCGCACCGTGAATCAAGGCGGGGTCGAGGGGCATGTCGTAGGCGTCGGCCGTGGGAAAGTGTGGATATAGATGATCAGGCTGCGTTTGGGCTTCCGCTTGGAGTTGGTAGCCGGGGGAATCAGCGCGGTGGGTCGAGAAGGGTGGATTGGAGGGTGGAGAGAGACGGGTAGAGTCTGCGGGTGGCGGTAAGTACTGATGAGTTTGAGTTTGCGCATACTGCGGTTGCGGTTGCTGTGGCTGGATGCTGGGAGGCTGAGTTTGAGATTGCGATGGGCGCGAATGAGGTTGGTTTGCTCGCATTGCTGATAAGCCTTTGTTCATCTCACTACACTCGGGGCAATTGCGAATCACTTGGCTGACTGTCTCTTTGATGCGCACCCAGTGGTACGACTCGGCGATGGCGGCTGTGGTCTTGTTGATGCCGCCGTGCGCCTTGTGGTGCACGTCTCTGGCGATCTCGTACTGGCGCTGAGCATCCGATATGACCTCCTTGCCCTTGAGCCAGAGCTTCTCAGGCTCGTGGTCGGTAGCAGGAGTCAGCTTGTAGTGGGTTGCGGCGCTGCGCAGACGGCTTTTCTCTGCTCTATCGGCGCCATTGGGATACTTTCCGTTCTTGAGATAGAAGCGGATCTTATCGAAGCGCTCTTCCGAGACCAGGTCATCATCTTGGCCTAAACCACGTCCGTAGATGATGGCATCGATCAGCTCGCCTGGGTGCGACTTGAGGTTTCCGCACTCCTTCACGCGCCCAATGCGCTTGAAGCCCAGGGCATCCCATATCCGACACGAGGCCACATTCGTCTCATAAACGAGGTTGAAGACCGAGTACGAATATCCCAGCTTGGGAGCCCAGTCCAGGTACGACTCGCCCATCAGCCTACCTACACCACGATTCCGCGACGCATCCGTAACTAGGAACCCACCGTTGCAGACGTGGCTCGACCGGCCAGGGTAGTTGGGCTTGATATAGAAGCTTCCCAAGCACTCGCGCTCCCAGTCACAGCCCTGGCGCGCCATCTCATGCAGCGCCCGCCCGTCTTCAATCTCACCCAGCAGCACTACGGCGCCGAAGATACCGAACCAGTACGGTCCGAAGCTGTCCAGCGGCAGCGGCTCCACCATGGGATATGTGTCGCCCTTCTCTATCTCGCGGCCAAGCTGGTCGCACAGGTATGCCAGCAGTGTGAGCGGCACCTGATTGGGGGCGGAGAAGGGAATGATGGTCGCCGTTGTCACACGGTCGCGCAGAGTGACCTGGCTGGGCGCAATCCCAACAGGGAGCGGGCCGCCGGGGGTGGCATAGGGACCGTCACCAGAGGAGCGCATGATGAGCGGTGCTGCCGGGTCGTCGAGCATCGCAGGCATGGCTGCGAGGGGACGCTTCCGCCTGCAGCCGCTGTTCAGGCATGTTAGTTCTCATGTCGCCATATCGAGATGCTCGAGCACGATGGGAAGGTTCCAAGGTTGCCATTATCGTCAGCTGATCGAGAGACAGACATTGCCGGGGGGGTCGCCTGCAGCGCACCTTGGCCATGTGAACGCTACAGTGTAGGAGGGGTGGAGCACTTACAGATGGGTGCCTGAATGGCTCTAGGGTCCTTGGTAGGGTTCGGGCAGGATGAGAGATACGCCTGGGCAGCAAAGTACTGAGCTGCGCCAGCTCTGCGAACCACGTCCAAGCTTGCAACAGCGGCGGGGAAGTCAGCCCTTGATTGGACAGTAAGCGAACCCTGGTTTACAGCGACAACAATCACTTGCAGCGCAGCCGGAGTAACTATGTCTGTTTTGTTTTCATGTATGCATTTGATGTGATGTGCTAAGGTAGCGGGTATTAAACATGCTCGCAATGATGAATGCGATCCTTGGCTGTCTAGATCCAGTCTATCATCTAGATCACAGCCCTCAACAAACCTCCCAGATGAAGAAGAGAAGACACCCGAAACTATCAAAATTAATCGCCAACTAAGCCGTCGCCCCCCACAGTGCTGTCTGATTAAGGTACAGGTCGCACGCGTGTGGGTGCTGCAGACAGTACTTGGGCATGAGTGGTGCCGCCTGCACACCATTGGCAACTAGGTACTCGCGGAAATTGAGAATGCGCTGGGTAAGCTCTGTAGTCCTCTTGTTCCCCTTCTCATCGCGGTTGCCGGACCAGACCAGCTCGGCGAGCGCTGCTGCGCGCGGCCACATCTTCTGGCTGACGACAACGTCGTCGACTTGCTCAGACCAGAGAGGCGCAATAGCGCCCTGAACCAGCGACTTTTGTGTGTCGGTGAGGTTGTAGGTGAAGTCGTAGTCGTAGATGCGCTGCCATGTCTTGTATGGTGCACACCACGATCCTCCGAGCCCGCCCCAGTTGAAGTTGGCGGCTCCATCCGCCGCGTTGGGGTTAACCATGACGTTGTATCGAGGGTCGTTACCCACCCAACCACCGTAGCCGCAGTCGAGATAGATGAAGTCGGATGACGAAACAATGACCTTGTAGCCGGCAGCAGTCAGGTTGGAGATATGGTTGATCCCGTCGTTCCAAGCTTGCAGGACAATGTCCTTGGGCACTCCGTGGGTAGCGGCAACATCCGCCGAGAGCACAACATCTTCCCACATCACGAAAGTCTTGTTCGCCTGTTTGCGGAAGTTAGGAATTGCGTGGTCGACCCAGTATTGGTACAGATCGTTCATCGTCTTTCCAGAGTTGAAGAAATCAACGGCCAGAGAACTGAAGTTATTGCAGTTGAGGAAAAGCTCATCGCCACCGATGTGAAACCAGTTGTCAGGGAAGATATCGGCCATCTCCTTGTAAACCTTTCCAGTGACCTCGTAAGTCTTGTTGTTCAAGATATCAAGCTGGCCCGGGTTAGGCTCAACGGCAGTGTGCGTTGGCCAGTTATCGTTGGACCACCAGCTGTCCTGGCATGTGAGAAGATCTTGGTCGATCCGGCCCCATCCAGAGCTGGCGTGGCCTGGCATGTCGATCTCTGGAATGATGCGAACGGCACGTGCTGCTGCGTAGCTGATGATTTCTCGGAGGGCGTCCTGAGAGAAGACCTCGTTACTCGAGTAGGCGTCTTCGGTCATCTCGGGATAGGCTTTGATCTCCAGAGGCCAAGATTGAGAGTCAATGATGTGCCAGTGGAGAACGTTGAGCTTCGCTAGTGCCATACCATCAATCTGCTCGAGAATCTTCTTCTTGGAGATGAAGTTGCGACCGCTATCAATCATGATGCCACGAACTGGGTACAGGGGTGCGTCCTGGACCGAGACAGGCTGCTCGACAATCAGATTGCCTTTGCCGTCATTGATAATGATTTGCTGGAGGGTAGTGAAAGCATGAAGCGCGCCATAGACGGTCTCAGCGGAGATATCAACAGAGTCAGATCCTCCAGAAATGTCCAGTGTGTACGATTCGTCGACGCCATGCTGCAGAGTCGCGTGTGTGTCGGCGATATCTACGTTGACAGTGGTAAGGCGACCAGTACAGTTGCCGGTTGGTGGCACGCCATACTGCCTCTTTCTCCTTGACTTCTTGGAAGCCGCTGCTGTCGGGAATGGCTCGAAGTCAGGTACCGGAGCTTCAGTCGCTGCAGGGGTCCACTTCAGGTCGAAAATGGTGCCAGTGGCACGGTCGAAAGCCTGCTGCAAAACCTCGTGATTTGGTGCTGACAGTGTCAACGCTCCGACCGAGAAGCAGCCCGAGTCGCCCCAGGTGATGTTGGAAGGTTTGGGTAGCGGATTGGCAGCAACAGCTTCGACATTCCTGGCGAACAGGACCGAAGCTGCAGCCGCGGAGGGTACGAGGAAGTCGCGCATGGTAGCAATTTTGGTTCTCTAGTCGAGTGTATCCTGGAGCAACAGACAACAGGAGTATTGTATGGCTCGAGGTGAGGTCAAGGCACGAAACAAGGAAACAAAGAAACAAACGGCTGTGGGTGATCAACAGTGGGTAAAGGAGGCTATTTCAATCTGGGGAGTACCCAAGCGTTTGTGATGAGCAGGGTATTGAAGACAGGGCCGAACCGGGGGCTTCACCAGACCACGCCGCGTCGGGTTCCCAGCTCACTAGCGGCCTGCGGGTGCCGGGGTCTTTGATGAGATAGGTCAGCTTGCTCAGCCTTGCTGCATCTCAGCAGGAGGCTCTCGCCGCTGCAACCACGCCAGTGCATGCTTACCAGTCGCTGCCCGCTGTGGGCGTTGCGATGCTACGTCAGTGCGCAGTGGAATCTCGTGCTGCATGCCCTCCTCTTGACAGCATCGCCACAGCCCTAATGTCGCTGGCAGCTAGCAATGCCCCAAGAAAATCGCATTCACTTGCCCAGTCGGCGCGCAACTCATCTCCTCCACCCGGCCGCCGATCCCTCGACGCGCTAAGGCAAACGGCTGTCACCCCAGGATGTGCATGTTTCGTGCAAGGTTACACGCGCGTACATATAGGCCGTCAATGATTGTTTCGGTGCACCTACGCATGCGGGCAAGGCCTGGCCTAATTCAGCTCGTGATATTAGCATTTGGCTGCGCGCTGTTCACAAAAGAATGCGAGCTTCTGAGAAGAATGAACCGCGCTACAAAGGGGCGTTGACGCGTTTAGCCGGCAGTAGGACCGGGGATTTTCAACGCATGAAAGATCCTACGTGGAAAACGAAGGAAGGAGCATCGCTCCGGCTGCACCCAGGAGGAAGGCGCCGCTCGCTTGCGCAGACCAATGCGCGAGATCCATCGCTGCACTCTGTGGTTTGCCGTGGCCGCCGAGCCAGCATGTCTCATCAAACTCTAAATACATCGAGCACCTCCATGCCAATGTTGCAGCCCGCAGCCCTCCACAATACGCTGACTGCATTTTGACCCAAGACAGTACACGCCTGACCTGACAGGTGCAATTCGCTCTGCCACGCTCTTGACATTGCGCCACCTTGCCGTAAGCTCATTGTATGGCCCACATGCAATGTGCAATGTTTGAGGTACTATGTGACTAAGAGAATCTGATCCAACCGCAGCCGACAGCAGATTGGAGAGCCAGGGAGAATAAACTTGCACGATGCTGTTTCAGATGGAATTTTGAGCACACTGGCAGACCGACCACACATTCGGACCGCGGACCATCGCGGAGAACGAAAGCAGGGCTGACAAGTGATGATCCGGGCACCGACGCGGCAAAGCAAGCTCAACGGTTCAGTCAACGAAGGACGTTTGATTCCGATTCCCACAATGACCGCATAGCGTGAATACACTTCTCTCGGTTCAACGGCTTCCGCCGAGAATAGCTCCTGCGGCTGGAGGCGCAGCGTGTTCAGTGCCGCTGGTTGCATTGCCTGGACGCAGCTCATGCTTGATTGTCCACCAGTCTGGCGGAGGCACGCTGAGTAGTTTACATATATCGCGACGCCTCATCCTGAAGTCATCGTAGAGATGCTTCCAAATCTGTCTTTCTGCGCAGCTTCCCGTGTGGCTTCCTCCGCAGTCTGGCTGCATCTCCTCGAGTCCTTCGACGGGCCACATGATCCACGGCTTAGGCAGTGGCCAGTCGCTGAAGTGAACGAGTTTTGCTTCGCTGTAGACCTTCTGTGCGTCCCATGTCTCGAAGCTATTGCCCAGATATGCACTATGGTCGCGCTTTCTGAATTCGCCTGTCAACAGCGCATATGGCCTGTGAGGGAGCACCAGGGCGCTGTCCTCAAAACGTTCGTTCACAAGCTCCATGTCGAACCTGTGCACTTTGACTAGTTCGCTGTTTCCACCTGCGCCAGTCGCGTTCTTGAACCTCTCAAGCTCGTCCAAGTCGGGCTTGATGACCATGAGCATCGAGGTCAGCGGCCACGGCTTGCTGTCGGCCCAGTACGCGCGGGGCATAGCGATGGACGTCTGCGGCAGGAGGAAGAGCTCATCGATGGGCTTCAACAGCGTGACGTCGGAATCCAGAGCAATGACGCGGTCGTAGTACGCGAGCGAGAATGCCATGAACTTGGTTACCGACTTGTCCCATGTCCCTGTCCATTCATCTGCAAGGCCGTCAGCTCCCTGCTCATTCTCAAGGCCTTGCATGCGCAGCAGACCAAGCTCGCGTGTAACGCCTGGCGGGCGCTGTTCTTCGTACCTTTGGTGCGACCCTCGGCAGTCAGGAGCTTAATGGGATGCAATTTGACTTTGTACATGTCGCGCGCCAGGACAAGCAGCTGGCTGTCGCGGTCCACCTTGTTTGCGATCTCCGTGTCCCAGTACTCGGGGTAAAAGAGGACGCGATCAGCTTTGCTCCCGAGCCTTGCAAGAGCGTCAAAGAGAAGCACTGCATGGCAGAGCGTTGCGCTGTCGGTGGCATAGAGGCTGTACGCATAGCTGGACCAATTGGTCGTCGCCCTCGCCGATGCTGAGCCTGACGAAGGATACAGAAGCCACCAGATGAAGAGGAAGCCACCAAGATAGTAGGCATAACGGCGGCGGAAATGGATGGGATGCGAGTCGGTCTCTCTCGCGTAACGAGGGAGCTCGTCAGATCGCCGTCGACGCATGGTGTGGGCGCGTGTGAGGCATCTCAGAACTTGCTACTGAGTACTAAAGTACGCGCGTCGGAAGTCTGGTCGTCTGGTGACGTTGACGCCTCCACGGAGCTTCTGGAAGGAACAACGCCGAGGCGCTGGACCCTGTATGCTTGTCTGTTTCAACGCGTCCGTTTTATGACATATACTCATGTCGTACTGAACCCCATGTCGCACTCGGTTATGCAGTAAGCCCGGAAAGCTTGATGGGTATGTTATATTGGTGGCATTCTATATATCATTACAGCGACTTCGCCAATGACGAAGGTTTCTATCCTCCCCATCAAGCATTCCCCCTCAATTTGCAGTTCAGATTGCAATTGGCACAATCCACTCGCATTTCGGAGGTGTAAGTGGGATATCCTCGTCGTCGTTGAATCGACCCATCTGTCCCACTCGTCGATATATCTCTTCCAAAACTTTGCCTGCTTCTCCTTCGTACTCTGCGGGGCTCCCTTCCTTGTAACGATCCCTTGGATCGATATTGCCAGTCGTTTGGGCCGCCTGCGGTTGTTGTTGCATTGTTGCAGGGGCAGCTTGACTTTGAGCACCGAAGGGCGACTGCGACGTTGCAGACGTGGGGCCTGACTGTGCTGCTTGGCCAAAGGGATTCTGGGTTTGCGGAGTCGTTGTCTGCGCCGGCTGCGCTCCAAGGCTAGGTGTTCCAAAGGCAGGCGCGCTTGGTGTCCCGAATGCAGGAGCCCCGTTCGCTGTTCCGCCAGCGGCGGTGCCTCCAAAAGGATTTGGCTGTGCTGCGCTTTGTTGCTGTGCTTGGCCAAAGGGGTTTGGTTGCTGCCCTGGTTGTGCCGCCTGGCCGAACGGAGATGGATTACTCTGCGCAGTCTGCTGACCGAAAGGTGAAATGTTGCTTTGTGGTTGCTGACCAAATGGAGGTGCATTTGAAGGTGCCTGTGCAGCTTGACCAAACGGACCCTGTCCGAATGCCGGTTTTCCAAATGCACCTGCTTGTTGTGTCTGGCCCATAGAGCTGGCCTGGCCAAATGCCGATCCTTGCGTTGGTGTAGAAGCCTGACCAAATGCTGACTGCCCGAACGCTGGCTTGTTGGCAGCAGCCGCAGCTTGCCCGAATGGTGACTGTTGTTGACCCATTCCGCTCGGCTGGCCAAATGCGCTTCCAGAGCCAGGCATGGGTGCCTGTCCAAACCCTGAGGCGCCGAATGCAGGCTTGCCGAAAGCATTACCTCCGCCCAAAGCTGATGGCTGGCCAAAGGGCGAAGGCTTCTGACCAAGCGCTGAAGATGCTCCAAAGGCTGAAGTGGTCTGTCCAGAGTTAGATGGCTGGCCAAACGCCGAAGTGGTCTGAGCAGGAGTCGCAGATTGACCGAACGCGGGTTGACCAAAACCTGGCCTTGACGGCTGTCCAAACGCTGATCCTTGGTTTGCTGGTGTTGAGGCCTGTCCAAAAGGACTTGAGTTGGAGTTCGTCTGTCCGGTCATTCCCTTCACGATATCGAGCCTATTTGGATGTACATTGGCCCCTTCCTCAATATATCGGACAGCACCATCAACATCATCGACAATTGCTTTGATTTGCTGCTGCATCTTTGCGTGCAATTCGGCCTCTTCTTGTTGCTATACATGGATTAGTCAGGTCTTTCTACTCCAAGATACAAGCAACTTACAGCAACATTCTCGCTACCTGCAGCGCGTTGTGTGTAGTAGCGTAGGCGAAGCTCTTCCGGACTAATCTCAACGGGACCTTCGATGAGCTGACGCGGTGCATCACGGCCAGGACCATAGCAGGATAGCGGATAGATCGGTCGTTGTCCAGACAGGTCTGCTTTGATGTCTGCAATATCTAGATGATAAGGCAAGGACTTGCTGTCGCGACCGGCTGTATGTTTCAGATGTGAGTCAAAGATGACAAGAATCAACCTTGCGTCATGCAGGATAATTAAGAGAAGACTCACAACCGAACGCTCCGCCTGAATTCTGGTTGGGACGGTAACTGTCTCCACTCCCAAAAGCACCGAAACGGTTGTTATTGTTGTTGGAACGACCACCAAAACCTCCTCCTGAGTTGCGGCTGCCATCTCGCTGGCTCCCTGGGTGCTCGAATTTGCAGTTGTCTGGAGCCATGTCAGACACGTGATCCGGGCTGTGGTAAAGAGCACCCGACACTTACCTCCAAATCGGCAATTGCCTTGTGAATAGAATTTACAGACCGTCATGCCGGTACGGTAGATGGAATCGTAGTTGAGAATAGACGAAGAAGTTTGGTGAGTTGCTGCTCCAAAAAGACTGGGTGGTTGTCAGTACGTCGTGGTTTTGGGGTGCTGCTTTCAAGTGAAAGCAATGTTAAAAAGGTGCACTTCGGGTGAACGAGCCAAAAGATATGCGCGCTAACAAGACTAAAAGCGTCCAATCGTATTAGGCATGGATGCAACAGATGCACTGCACCACTTCACGTTCTGTACGTTACCTGTGCCTTTCGAAGCTTTGAGAGGAATTTGGCGAACGTCGCGGGTGCTGTGCCCATCTTGAGCCTTGCATTTTTGCAATGCCGTTGACGCGTTTAGGCGAAATGCTCTCTGTTTCACTGCGCACTAAGTAGATGAGACGTAAGAGACGCTGCCTACCTGAAATGCCGGTAGACCTGGAGCGATTTTGTTGTTGGCAAGTACCGTGTACTTACCTCTGATGCAGCTGGACTGAGAGTGAGCTGTTGGCTGGCTCGGAGCTGTCGTCAGAGCTGCCACTGACAGACCCCTGCTAGCGTACAAGGCGCGTGGAGTGGAGCTCAAAGTTTAGAGCAACAAAGCACAACACAGCGCCATTCTTCAATCTCACGAGCTCAGGAGCCCACGAATCTGCGTCCGAGGCACCGCCGCCGCTCTGACGAACCCTTCCTATTGCTCATGACCGCGTGAGGCACCGCTCGCCTCAATCTCTGGGCACGATGAACGGCGCAACGCCCGCGCGCAGAGGGCCTGGAGGATTCCCTGCGACGCCCAACCCTGCGAATCGCTCGCCCAGCATACGCAGCCCGAATGCCTCGACGCCCTCGCGCCCGAACGTGCGATCGCAGATGCAGGACGTACCCAAGCCTGTCTCCCAATCCAGCTCTGGGCCTGTGATTCCGACCGACATACTCGACCCTGCGCAGCAGCGCTTCTACCTCTTCGCCATCTACATCGCATTGTGGGGCTACCGCTCCTACGACTTCTACACACTTGCAGTCGAAGAGGACGAGTCGCTATGGCTGTGTCTGAAATGGTGCTTCTTCGACATGATGTTCATGTTCGGCGTGCCGTTGCTGGAGATTCCCTGGTTGGAATGGAGCAACGGTGCTGCCTTTCTGCTGTTCGTTGTGCATGCCGCTCTTGATGTCATGCTTATGTTCCGCATTGGCATACCGGTCCAAGCCTGGGCCGTGAGCCTGGTGGGCTTCCTGTGGGACAGCGAGCTTGCCATCAGCGAGCGCAGCGTCAAACCAGGCTCCATCTTGCACAACGCCTCACTCATCCTGGGAAAACAGATTGTCAACATCTTACCTGAAGGTTCTGCCGTGCTAAACCCCAACAAGGAGCCGTTCTGCCTGAACTCCACCGTCACCCAATTGGAAATTCCCATTATGATCAATCAAACTGAACCCATCGAGATGGAGCTCCTGCGCATCGACTTCGACACCAACGCCAACGAGACCATAACCATCAAGAAGAACGAGTTGGGCAAAATGCTGAAGAAGGCGCGGAAGTTGACGAGATCTGCGCAGCCAGACGATCCTTTGACAATCCGATATACCGTGAAGAAACCAGGTGTGTACTTGCTCAAGAAGGTCACAGATCATTCAAAACTTCAAGTGCGTCCGCGCGCAGCTAGCTTGATTGTCGCATCTTGTCCTCAAGCCATAGTCAAGCCGACCGGAGACAACCGTTGTCGCAACGATTTGTCCAATGTTGCGTTGGAGGTTCACGGCACGCCGCCGCTGAATGTCAAGTACCAGTTATCGGTCAACGGAAAATCGCGGGGCGTGGCAGAGTTCCACAACTTACAACCCGAGGACGTAATTTCCCCTCTCTCAAGACACACATCCCAAGCCTTGGTCAAACACGGACGCGAGGACGTATCCTGGGCCCGATCGCAGAAGGTGACGGTGCCTATGAATGAGACATTGTCTACCAGTGGTCGCTGGGAATATGAAGTGGTAGAGGTTCAGGATGGCCTGGGTAATACTGTCAGCTTCAGAGACGTGGATGACGACGATCGACCGAAGGCCAAGTTCCCCGGTATTCGCCGCTCTTTTGAAGTTCGAGAACGACCCAAGGCTTACTTGAAGGGATGTGATCCTTCCAGACCGCTTCGTGTGGCGAAGGGCGAGATCGCTCGTCTACCAGTTCACTATGGCTCCACCGGAAAGCAGGCTATCGAAGGTCAGCATGTTGTCGAGTACCTCTTCACTCCGGAAACAGAAATTATCACAGACGGATACCAGAGTCCCAGCGCTGTCTCGAAGAAGCAGACGATGCGGACAGTACGAGAGCAGCCATTGATTTCTGAGGCAGGTCTTTACACAATCAAGTCTGTGTCTACCGAACTCTGCGAGGGAGAAGTACTCGAACCGGCCTCTTGCTTACTCCAAAATCCTCCAGAGCCAGGCCTGTCCTTGACCAGTGAAGACATCGTAGATCGTTGCGCCGGCAATCCTATTGGTCTACGTGTGGGAATCGACCTCATTGGAAGCCCGCCGTTTTTGATCAAGTATGTCGAACACAACAATGGTCGAAAGATACCCCGAGAACTTCAGGTCGCGACTCTTCGTAGCACCGTCGATTTCACTCCTCAAGATGCAGGTCATTACAAGTACACATTCGAGAGTATTCGAGACTCGGTTTACAAAGATACCCGTTTAAGGAACCTCGAGTTGCAACAGAATGTCAGGCCCTCCGCGAAGGCATCATTCTTGGATGGCAGGCGAGCGAAGCAGGTCTGCATTGACGACTCTGTCGAATTCGACGTCAAGCTGTCAGGCGAAGCCCCATGGAAACTCGAGTATGAAGTCGTGCACAACGGTAAACGCATCAAGCGTACCGTGGAGACTGGCGAGGAGTACTACACCATCAAGACCGACAAGCTTCGAAGCGGTGGAGAGTACATTGTAACTTTGGCAAGCATCAGCGATAAGATGGGATGCAAAGAGTTCTTGAAAGAGGAGGCTCGAGTCAATGTTCGCCACGAAAGACCTAAAGCTTACTTCGGACATATTGAAGGCAAGCAAGCGATTATGGCGCTCGAGGGTAGGACCATTGGTCTACCTCTCCGCTTTACTGGAAACGCACCCTGGAGGCTAGAATACGAGAATCTTGACACGAAAGAGGTTAGGAAAGAAACTTTCCAAAATGCCAATGCATTCCTAGACGTCAAGTCAGATGGCACATACAAGCTTCTCTCCGTCAAAGATGCCGTTTGCCCCGGCTTAGTCGAGGAGAAGGCTGATGAATTCTTGGTCCAATGGGTAGCGCGACCTCAGCTCAAAATTCCTGAGTCCGACTCTGTTGTGCTTGAGGCCGGCAAGTATGTCAAGGAACCGGTTTGTGAAGGAGACGAAGACTCCCTGGAAATTTCGCTACACGGTAAGTCGTGCTATCGTAGGGTATACCCCATCACATCACTAACAGATCGCAGGAAATGCGCCGTATGATGTTTCTTTCGAAACAAAGCAGAACGAGCCGAAGGGCAAACTGGTATCAGTTAGAAACAAGGATCTTCACGTTGCGGGAGGTGCAGCATCGATTCGAGCGGAAACGTCCCAAGCAGGCACATACGAGTACACGTTTCAGAAACTGGCCGACTCTCGCTACGATCATTCCAAGAAGCACTTCACGCCCGTCACAGTCAAGCAGATCGTTCACCCGCGCCCCAGCGCTCGCTTCGACAAGCCGGGAAAGACATACAGCTATTGCTCCCGCGAATCAGAGGGCGAAGAAGTCATCCCCATTACACTTGAGGGTGTCGCGCCTTTCTACCTCGAAGTCGAAATCAAACATCACGGCACACCTAAGCCCGAAATCAGCATTCACAAGAGCATCCCGTCAAACAAGTACGATCTCAAGATCGAGCATCGCAAGCTGCACCTTGGACACTCCTCCATCTCCATCCGCAAGGTTCGCGACGCGCGCGGCTGTACGCTCAAGCCCGCTCCCGGCGGCCCACGCGTACAGATCAGCGTGCACGATGCTCCCACAGCCACCCCTCTCGAGGACCGCAAAGACTATTGTGTCGGCGAGCGCCTTTCGTTCGCGCTTGGCGGCCAGGTTCCATTCACCGTTTACTACACCTTCGAAGGTCAAGAACGCAAGGCATCCAACGCAGGCACCACCTTCCGCCGCCTCGCCGAGCTGCCGGGCACATTCACCATCACGGGCCTCCGCGACTCGGCATCCGAGTGCCTCGCGGCGCTGGATCTTACCAAGCGGATCCACCCCATCCCCTCGGTGCGCTTATCGGGTGGTCGTGTGGACGAAATTGACATTCACGAAGGCGGCGGTACCGACCTCGACTTCCAGTTCTGGGGCACTCCGCCGTTTGAATTCACGTACACGCGTAGCACAAACGCTGCCCGTGGCAAGAAGAGCAAGGTGCTTGAGATCCGCACCGAAGTCAGCCACGAGATGAGCATGCGCATCCCTGTCCAGGAGGAGGGTACGTATGAGGTGGTCAGCATCAAGGATGCGTGGTGCAGCTTTGCACGCAATGATATCGAGGGGTTAGAGAAGGGCAAGGGCGGGGCGCAGAAGTTGCTGCAGTTCTGAGCGAAGGGGATTTGAAGTTTGCGACCATTGTTTCTTGCATTGCTGGGCGTTTGGGGCGCCCTGTTAAGATGGCCGAGAAAGGGTTTGGATTGTCAGAATGTATGATGACCTTGCGGTTCGTAGTATGTAGTACTTGATCGAGATATTATATAAGGATTACATGGCCAAAAGTGTATGTGCAAGCTTTTCGTCTTAACACATCAGTCATCGGGATACTCATCCTTGACATTACTCACGAAGGAATGACTCGCGCCATCCCAGCGCTTGAAGTGCTTCCCAGCCAACTTCATGATGGCAGGCGAAGGCAGAGTGTCGCGGCCCACAGGCTCGATGTTTTCAGCTGCAACGTATCGCACAGACTTATCGTGCACCCTACACAGGATCAGCTTGGATTGTCGAAAATCGACACAAGGGGGCTGGACTCGGGCATGTCCAAGTGGAAACTTACAACACGTGATAGAAAGCCTGCTCCCTACCCCCAGGCAGCCGATCGACCCCCATATTTTGGATCCATTCTTCACCTGCATCACAGCTGGTATCCCAGCCGGTAATGACACCCTCGTACGCATATCTGCGATGTCTGAACAGTGTTCCAACCTTGAAATGCACGCCCTTTGCACGCACGCCCCGCGGTATGGGCGGGCGCCGCAGGACATCGATCTGATGCATGCTCTGGACGAACTGCAGCAGGCGATGGCCCTCGGGCTGGCCGTAGAACAATGGGATCACGTACTGTTCCAACAGGGCGACATCCCAGGGTGCGTGCGTCTGGAAATGCTCGAGCAGGTATGGCAGGTACTGGCGGCGGCGGGCGGAGAGTTGCGGGGCGGAGAGGGTGCCGTCATCATTAGGGCCTAAGATCAGCATTGCCCAGATGGTGGCGTAGAAAGCGCTGTCCATGTCGGGGTAAGAATTGAGCCAAGCAGTGCTGATGCCATGCAAGCCAGCTTGCGTCTGGCGAATGGTCTGTACTGAATTCATGATGTTGCGTGCGGTGCGGAGGACCATTTCACGCGTTGTCGTTGAAGAAAGGAAGGTAGGATGCTCGGACGGAGGAACACCCATATCACGAAGAACGCGTAGCAGGTCGCCTTGACGGACTTCGTCGCTGGAGCGGAAGGGGTCCAGGTACATCGAGTCAAGCTCTTCGCTGCTGGTGCTGGGCCTGTAGATACCGTCAAGGGTGTGCTGTTTCGGCGCGTAGACGAGGCAGTAAACGTGGAAGAGGAAGCCGCAGGGTTGTGCATCGAGACCAACCCTTTGTGCGAGTGCACAAAACAAGGCCACTGAGATCAGAGGTAGCGATTGATGCGTGGGTGATTGCAGCACCAGCCCGATGAAGGAGTTGCGCAGCGCACGGTACGAGGTATCTGGTACGCCCTGGAAGCCCTGCTCACGCATATACAGAGCCAGTGTCGACGCCTTGGCCCTCGTGCTGCGGTCGTGAAAGTCGGGATGCGCGCTGAGCAATCCATCTGCAAGGCGGTCTAAGTCTCCTCCCATGACATCGAAGTCGACATCCTCGCCGCCCCGTGCAAACATATCATACGCGCCCAGCGCGCGGTCTATCGCCACGTGCCTCCCATCCTGCAGGTCTTTCCACACTCCGATTGCAGCCTCGCGATTGATTCGCTCCAGCGCGGCGTTGGCGTAGTATCGCCGTGCCAACATGTCCTCGGCATCGTCTGGACACCTGCACTCCCTCAACAGCGTCTCTTTCGCATCGCCACCGAACTCGGCAATGTCGTTGATACACCGTATTCGCATATGTTGCGTCGCCACAACATGATCCAGCAGCCTTTTCGTCTCGGCGTCAATGCGCCTCCGCCTTATGAAGAGATGGCGCCAATCGACGTCACCCAAAGGCGCAGCGTATTTGGCAGCAATGTCGTGATGGGATGCCCATGTGGAGTAGCCTGTTCTACACAGGTGGCGCCAGATAACAGGCGAGTCGACAGTGAGAGTTTTGACCAGGCGGTTTGTCTGCGCGAGGGCGAAGACCGAGGCAGGGTCGAGATAAAGGAATATGGCTTCGAGCAGCTCGGTGGGCAGATCCGTAAAGGCGGGGCCCATGATCGAGCTGGGCGTCGTATATTTCGCTGGATTTACGACCAGTTTTCATGAACGTCGGGTAAAGGCTGGGTGCAACCAGTGGCAGGCGGTGCAGTCAAGGGTGTGTGCGGCGGCAATGCGTGCGGGCAGGCAAGAATGATGTCGTCAGGGTTCATGATCGCATCGCTCTGATCGCCAGACAGGAAAATACGTCCAGTCTGACGATTACACACACCAACTTCCCTCACATGTCCCAACCCAGCCATTTCCCCTGCGTTGACTGACCCAACTGGTACCCATTTTCTCAAAGTTGCCAGGCTGCCCCCAAGTCATTTAATGCTCCACAAACGTAAGTGTGTGATCCAAGGATCGAGAGATGAACACGACTCTGCTGGGGATCAAGTAGTCGCGTCATCATCATATTGAAATAGCAGACATGCTCGTAATCTCTTCCAATGGATCGCACAGTGGAGGTCACATATTGATCTGCAACCGGTTATCGGCACACAAACATGCACATGTGCCTCCAACGCACCTGCGCGAGGCTGCTTTTGATACTCGGAGCGCTTCTCCAAAATTGGGGCTAGCAAAGCCACAAATGGCGCAGACACCGCCGGACCCTCATTGGCCGCCGGACTCAATAAATCACTCAAGCCACATTGTACTCCCTTACCTGACAACCCCCTGAGCCACGGGCAGCACCTTGCGTCGCGCGACGATCCTAAGAAAAGCTTACTTGTGACAAGCTTTTGGACATGCTTGATGACAGCTTCAGGGCGTTTCCAAGAACCCCCAAGACCATGCTGGAGGTTTACTGTTCGTGGCCTATGCGAATCCCTTACCATCTGGTATACATTTCACCTACGAATAGCACACTAAGCTGCTGCCTGTCTGGTTGTCTAGCAGGAGCTTTGGTGCCGAACAACCGTGCTTTACGAAATGAGCCCGGATTGGATGTCGGAACACGCGTCCCCGCGTCGCTCTGAGGCTCTGGCTGTGGACCCTGTCCAGACCCGGTGCGCGACCTAAAAGGGCCGGAAATGGGAGTAAGCCTTACGACTACATCCAAGCCTGAAGATGGACCTGGGAATTGATCAAGCCTTAAATTTGAAGCGCGTATCAATGGAGCGTGTTGCGTATTTTGCGCTCATTGATACTGTGGGCCAACGTGTACACTCACTCGCCACACCGCATGGTCTTTCTCTTTCACTGCATGGGGACACCACGTTCGTGCGACTTGTGTAAAACAAATTACCCTATTGAGATGCTTTCAGCGCCGCTAGCTTTACCCAGGACATATCACCGCTAACGGTGCCCGCGGGCCATCTGCCAGAAACCCGGGACTGATCCTCATTGTAGCGTATTTGTCTGCCTCGTATTTCACCATTGTATCGTTTCGAGGCCCGTCCTTCGACTGCTGCTTTGAGACCTGCAGCTAAAACGTTGGAAGTTGTGAGTGGAATTGGGGGCTGCAGTCGCCAATTCCTTGTTCCGTGGGCTTTGGAATGTGTGCAGGGTGAAAGTTGTGGGCCGGAAGCCACAGTTCCAAATCCCTAGGTCTCAGTGCATCTCAACCGAGCTAGTGATTGTTGCAGCGGAAATCGCAATACGCTACATTTCCCCTTAGCAGTTCTGGTTCTGGTCTGCCCGAATGGAGCAGGTGCCCGGACAACGAATCAAGTCCAAACGCTCCCGCACTGGCTGTCTCGGGTGCAGTGCCTCGGGCGCACGTTGTGGCGAAGTCACTGATCGACCGAGCTCATGATTTGCAGGAGTCTACAAGGGGAGAAGGTTTATTTGCTGGTTCAATGGGATTATACCCGTGGTTGAAGACCGGGGCACTGCTTATATCTCGTTCGTGCTCTTGTGCGAAAACCGCCCTGCTGAGTCTTGCCAGATTGCTCCGACTTTCACTCTTCCCATCCACCTGCGTGTTCCACTTTCCTTGCGTTTCTTACTTCACTTCGACTTTTCCTCTCGACTGAGAGTCTTCGCTATTCCACCATGGTTAATTCTCTCGACGATACCAAACATCACCATGCAGTCACTCCAGGATTCCGCGACATTCCTAACGTGCTACTGTCGCCAATGATCAAACATTCTGGTCTCGTCTTCGCTGTTGTAAGTACCCTCTCTCCGCACCCCAGCCTATTAGTCATGAAGACTTTTGCTAACATCTTCTCAGCTTCTCGTTCTCTTCTTTGTCTGCCGCCAGTACGTCTTCGAGGCCGCACTCAACAAGGGCCTCATCTACAAGAAAACATGGCCTACTTTGAACGCTCGTCAGAAGCGTGGCTTCGTTAATCACCACCTTTCCTTTATTGCCAAGGCTTTCGTACTACTCTTCGCCATCTATCCGTTCTTCGCGGTTGCGCTCGGCCATGCAACCTTCAGAACTGCATTCTTTGGTACCCGAGTCGAAATTGATCGCCACAGCGATGGTTTCACTATGGGTGACGCCTTATATCTGGCCATTATGGTTGTCAGTGTCATGTATGCACACGAGCTCGCTTATCGCGAAGGAATCAGCCCCGTGGCAGTGTCACACCACGTTGGGGTGCTGGTCATGGGTCAATTGACACTGTACTGGAGTGCATCGAACAAGCACCAGCCCGACGCCGCATTGGAATGTGTACTGGCTCTGTTCTGGGGTGAGTGCGCTCTATCTAAAGCCGGTCCGTAATGCTAACGCACCACCTGCAGGTTTTTACGATCTCGTCGTCGAGGTTCCCCCTCACGTAACAATGATCATCTACCGCGATCCTGACGTGGCACCGGCGACCCTACTGCGTTCCTTCGCTGTCGCGTTCTGGTGCTCGCTGATTGGTACCATCGCCGAGACAGCAACCATCTTTGGATTGTATGGGGCGCTGTGGGATAAGTGGACTGTCACCATGAAAGTCCTGATTCCGATTTTGCACATGATTTTTACTGCAGCGCAGCTGTGGGGTGAGAAGTGTACTTGGGACTTGTGGCAGAAGGAGAAGTTGAAGGCGAAGAGGGCACAGGACAACGGCGACGGTGACTACAGTCGGGACGCGGAAAAGGGGGCTGGGAAGGCGACCGGTGCAACAGTGCAGAATGTGCAGGTACTGAAGAATACATTGTAGAAAGGGGACGGAGCATTCCTCCAGAAGGCTAAGGGATATACTATAATTTAGGTCGTAGTTTATAACTAAGTGTTAACGTCTGTACTAGTCTTGTAGAACGCCTGCTCTAGTAGAACGCTTTTACTAAGACTACACTAAAACACTAACACCCTCCTAATGCTTACTAACTAATACTAAGTAAATATATTAAATAAGTATTAGATACAGCTTACGCTCTTAGCTCTTAAATAAGACGCAAATCTCTCTCTGCAATGCGCTGCAGCTATCTATAATATACACTAAAGCACTCTAAGCTAATAACGCGCTAGATAGCCCTTAAGAGCTAATTCTATGCCTAGCTAATAGTATCTAGATAAGTATAAGAACAAAGCAATTGTTAATTATATTTTATACTTTAAATAATAAAAAGCAGCCTTTTCTTTATTAGATATAGCTAATATAGCTAATAATAACAACGCTATAGAACGTATAGAGAGAGCAGGTATAATACGCAAATATATAAAAATAATATAAAATTAGTCTCTAAGTAATATTATAGCGTGTTATAGGCTAAAAAAGTATAGAGTATAGTGTTCTAGAGTATAATTATTAAAGTTATACTTTTAAAGAAAGCTTATAAGCACTATTTAATTAGTTTTTAGAAATAGGTATAGTTTTAGGATTCTAAACAAAGGTATAGTAGGCTGCTATTAAATACTATAGTCTGCTGTAGTCTGCTATAAGGTGTAGTAGAGTACTAAAAAATATAAAGTATACTATTTTTTTTAAGTAGGCTGTAAAGAATAACATAAGTAACTTACTTTACTTTGCAGTAAAGTTAAGTTCTAAAGACAAACTTAATTAATAAGGTTAAATATAAACTATAAAGGTTATATTCTTACTAAATTATATACTAAAGAGATATCTGTAGTATCTAAGTACTATATACTATTTAGAGACAATATATTAGCTTAAGATAGTTAGGTTGTTTAAGATAAAAGCTACTATCTAGAATAGTAATAACTATTTAGGATGCTAACGTCTTAGTAGAATAGTAATTACTATTACGTAACTTTATACTTACTTTACTATAATAACATAACTTATTAGCTAGCCTTAAGCTATAATTCTTATTATTTTATATTATAGATTATAATACTATCTTCTTCTCTTTTAGGTATTATTTTAATACTTTATTTATTATACTGTAAAGTTACAGTATTAATTGTTTTATTACTATAAGTACTTAAAGTATATTATACTTATTTTTTATTATTATCCTTCTTAACTATACTTAAAGAACTTACTACTTAAAAATTACAACTTGTGTGAAAGGAAACTTTTAAAAAAAAATATAAAAGGCATATAATAAAAGTTTAAGCAGCAGCTTTAAAAATATTGTTTTATTACAAGAGATATAAAAGGAAGAATATATAGTATTTTATTAATACTGCTACTAGTTATTATGCTAAGTGCATTGCAGTGTACGCAGAATATAGTTTGTTTATTTCTAAAAATAATTAAGAGATAAGCAAGCAGAAGACTTATAAAAAGTGTTTAAAAGTTACTAAACTAAAAGTATTACTAGTAGTAAGTAAGGTCAAGCTTCTAAAAGCTAAAAACTATTAATAAGAGTTTACTTGTTGTAATTTAGCAATATTACGTGTTTAGAAAAAAAGAAAAGAGTTAGAGAGTTTAAATATAATAACTCTATTATCTATTATTTGTTTATCTACTAATTAGGGCTAGTTATAGGCTAATATTCTTCTTAATTCTTTGCTAGATTAACTCTTTGTTAATTTCTTATCTTCTAATCTTAGTAGCTTTAATTGTTTAGCGCTATTTATAGATTAGACTAGTAGTACTATACTAATAGTTAGTAGTAGTTTATAAGGTTTGCTTCTAGTTCTTAAGTATTTTCTAAGCCTAGATACTTTAACTATTAAACTAGGTACTTATATTATTAACTTTTTTTTTAGTACTATATTATTCTTTTAACTTCTTATTTGTTGTTACTATTAGCTTAGTAATAGAAGTCTTTCTAGATTAGTATTTTAAGATTAGCTAGTTCTAAAAGTAAGATATAGAACGTATTATAGATCTTTGCATCTTTAGGTAGCTCTAGTTAATAGTTAACTAGGCTAATTTGTTTAGAAATAAAAAATAGTCTAACTTTAACTTTATTTAGTTTTTTTATTAGTCTTTTTTTGCGTAAGTTTTTTAGAAAAAGATACACTTTATCCTTTTTCTTTAGTAGAAGTGCTATTTTTCTTTTCTAATTAATATAGGAAATACTCCTAGCTTAAGCTTTAGTAATATTTTTAAGTAATATTTAGTGTACTTCTTTTAGCTTAGTTAATAAGGATATTGCTAAATCTATTTAAATATTACTATTAAGACTTTATGTAAAAAAATTTAGATATTTTCTATAGTTTATAAAGAACAGCGTTACGTCTATTACTTCTAATAACTTATTATTAGATATAATTTGTACTATAAGTAGTAGTAAAACTTAATTATTTTGTTGTTTATTGCAATAGATTTAGAGATATATTTCTATTATCTAGTTTACTTATTCTATCTAACTATTAGTCTATAGATAATATATAGTTAAGAGCTTTTTTTTAGTACTAATAGCTGCTAGAAGTATAGTCTAATAGTTTAATATAAAAAGCTTGTCTTAATTACTAATAATTAATTTAAGAATACTATAGTATTAAATAATTCTATTTAGAAATACGCAAGCAAGCTGCTCTGCTATATAACTATATTAGAAAAGTATAAACTTAGCAGCTTTTATAAATTAGTCTACTATAATAAAGAATAAGTTATAGTTATATCTTATAATAAGGTTCTTAAAGATTAGTAATTACATAATAAAGTCTATTATAATATTTATCTATAGTGCTGTTAGTAGCTCTATTGCTTATACTTCTCTATATTTTGCGTGTGTAGTGTGTTTATTCTACTAATAGCTTATATATTTCTTAATATACTTACTAACTTTAGTTTTTATATTTAGAAACTAGTAATATTACTTAATTAGCTCTATAGTCTGTATAATGCCTTAATATCTGTGTAGGGTATTATTATAGTAACTGTTAAGCTCTAAAGCTAAGAGGCATTAAAGGAAGTATTAAAACACACAAGGTAGATTAAGTACACAGCTAACAAGGTATATTAGACTGTAGACTGTTTGCTGCCAAGCAGGAACAGTCCTACAAGAGGTATATATAGATAGTCTACCCCTTACAGTACTAAAGTACTGTACAATAGACTAATGTACTCTATAACGTACCTTTATAGTCTAACTTAGGACTCTCTAATGCTTAGAGGGTCTAACATTATCCCCTTTCTTTAAGTAATTGTCCTGATTAAAAACTAGTGTTTAGACAGCCTAGGTAAAGGCCTAATTAGCTTAATTAGTGCTGTCTATAGCTAGAGTAGGTTGTTTTAGGCTATATTAGGCTATTATAGCCCTTACTAGCGTAGCGCTTAAAGATTTTCAAGAGCTTTAATTCTCTTTCACTACTTAGGTAAAAATACACTCTAGAGGTAAAATAAGCAATAACGCTATAAGCTAGCGCCTAATTAGGTTAGTGCGCGCAAGCAGGGGCCTTCTAGGGTATATAAGCCTCTAATACCCCCCTCCTCTGTTACTCTTTAACCTTACTTTTCTTAGTATGTTAATTTCTTAGATTCTTTAGTTTCTACTGTAGCTTTAGAAAAGTCTAATATAAGCTATTTTAGAGCGGAATACCCTATTATAAGCTTATATAGACTGTTTAAAGCTATAGTTATCCCTTTTGAACTAGAACGTTGCTAACAAGCCTAGTAGGCATTTTTCTAGGTCTTTATCACCCTTTCTAGGCAATTTTAACCTATTCTAGGCAATTTCGATCCTTTTTAGGCTATTTTAACCTATTCTTAGCAATTCTAGCCCACAATGCCTCTTAATTATGTTAAGATGTCTAATGTGTACGCTAAGCACTGCACTAAGACCTTTTAGGCCTGTATGCGCTGCTTAGTAATGTTCGCATCTAGGTCTTTTAAGTTTAATAGCTTCTGTAGATGTGCTTTTGTGCCTAAAGACGCCCCTAACTTTACTGTCTTCTAGGCTTAGATCTACAAGATAGACTTAAGCAGTAACATCTAGACTATATACTGCTACAAGTGTGCCTTTAAGTCTAATGTTTGCCTTTCTGTAAATATTTGTCCTATTTTGCTCTATTTTAGGGCAAAATACCTTATTTTGGTCCTTTCTGAGTACTAATGCCTTATAGCCTCTAGAGAACAATAAGGCTGAGATAGCTAAGCTTAATACTTAATTTACTATCTACCTCAACTCTACTTCTTCCCCTAAGGTTAAGCAGGCTGCTGCCCTTTGTATCTAGAAGGTTAGCTAGCAAATTCTTAATAACATTACTTAGTAAGCTAAAAATCCCTATTTTTAACTGTTTTGGGGTATTTTGTGTTATTCTAGACTATTGCTGACTATTTTTAGGAACTACACCCTCTAGGCTGACAAATTGTCCCTCTACAGCAGTTCTCTAGTTAAGGCTAATAGCCCTTAGTCTACTGTTATAACCTATAGCTGCTTTTGCTCTAAGGCCTCTACTTAAGCCTGTTACTTAGCTTAAAAGCAGAAGATTAACAAAGCCCTAGCTAAGGAGCTTAATTCTCCCTGCAAATGCATAAGTATATCCCTTTTTGTGCTATTTTAAGCTATTCTAACCTATTCTAGTTCAAAAAGGCTGTTAATAAGGAGGCCTGCAATGCAACTACTAAGGCTAAGTTGTTAGTTAAGCAGATTAACAAGCTTACTAATAAGCGTGCTGCTATTACTAGTAGGAATGCAAAGTTAGCTAAGGCTAACAAGACTAAGGAAATTAAGTTTCTAGAGAAAAGGCGCAATAATCTCCTTAATAAGGCTACTTGTCTCTAGAATAAGGCTAACTAAGTTAGACTAGTACAGAATAGTTAGTTTTGTGCTATTATAGCTCTAAATAACCTTCTTTAATGTGTTCTAGTGTGGTATAGTAGTAATTTATAGTGCGTTTTAGGCTATTTTAGCCCTTTTTAATTAATACCTAGCCTTTATAGCTCTTTTTATAGGAATCTAAGTTCTTCTTCCTTTTAATTCCTATCTTCTTCTTCTGCATAATCTTGGTATAAACACATTCCTTCTAAGTGCTATTAAACACTGAAAACCTATTAAGAAAAATAGTAAAGGTAACTCGTCTTGTATGTGTCTATTTAGATTATATTAGGCTGTAACGTGTTACAATGCGCCTCTTTGCGCTATTATAAGCTATTACAACCCTCTCTAATGCAGAGTGCTATTAAACACCTAAAACCTAATAGGAAAAATAGTAAAGGTAACTACTGCTTTTATTAGACTTGTGCGATTTTTTTAGTTATCCTCTCTCTTTTTTAGGGGCTGCCTTAGCTGCTTTATAGGTACTTTCTCCTTTTTCTAGCGCTGTAGAATTGCTTTCTCCTTACTCTAGAACTCCTTAAGCGCGTTAGAGGATATATTAACTCTAGGCTCCTATAAGTTCTCTTTATCTAGAAAACCTGCCTATTTTATGTAGTATAGCTATCTTCTAGTATTATCCTTTCTTCTTTCTAGTATTCTTTCTACTTCCTATACATCGTTGCTTATTAGGTTTAATGTTTCCGCAATTTTAACCTCTAGGTGTAGTATTGTGCCTTTTGGATTATATAGTTCTAGCAATAATGCGTAGAACACTAGATAGATCCCTTTTTAGCTAGGAAGGTCTACTTTAAATGCTGTTAGGCTAATTTAGGCTAGAATGCGTCTAGGTCTAATATATTTCCAGTCTAATTTTCGCTTAGGCCTAGTAGACTTTATATTTCAAGAAGATACTATTACTAGATTACTTACCCTAAAAGGTATAGGCAATCTTCTTTAGTTCTAGTATTGTTCTTAGTACTTGTTTGCCTAAAGGATCTTCTCTTTACATTATTTTCTTAATTTAATAACTTTTGCGGCAATCTGCTTCCTAAGGGGCAATTCTCCTTTATTATAGGCTGTAATAGGCTATTCTGCTCCCCTTAGCGCTATTCTGTAGTTTGCTAGGAAGGGCGTTGTCTTTGTAGTTACATGCAAACTATTATTGTACGCAAACTCTGCAATTAACACCTAAAGGGCCTAATTGTCTTGTTCTAAGGAACAGTAACAACGTAAGTACTGTTCTAACGTTTAATTCTGTCTTTTAGTCTGTCTATCTGTCTAAGGGTAGAAAGCTGACGATAAAACTCTCTTTAAGTTTAAGTAGTGCTAGAAAGTAGTCTAATAATTAGCGTTTATAATTAGTCCTCTGTTAGAAATAACTTTTTTTAGGACTTTGTGCAGCTGCACTACTTCTCTTATCTAGGCCTAGGCTAGGTTAACTCTATCCTAATTGTTTCTTGCTAGGATGTAGTGTGCTATTTTTGTTAATTAGCACACAACTACTAGTATAGCGTTGTATACTAACCTATTTATCTTGCTTAGGGGTAATTCTGTAATAAAATCTATTGTTACTTCTTCCTATAGGTATTCTAGTAGTGTTAAAGGAGCTAACAATCTATATAGCTTGTGCCTAGCAAGTGTTAATCTTCTGCAGGGAATATAATCCTAGCAGTACCTCTTAACATCCTCTTTTATGCCCTTCTAGTTATATTAACGCTAGAGCTTCTTAAGCGTCCTTCTTGCGCTAAAATGTCCTGCTAATAAGCTATTATAGTATTTAGCAAGTGCCTTTGCCTTCTCTTTGTCTGTGTTAAGCTATATACGCTTAAAGTGTGTCGCGTTAGGCAATTTTAGGCTATTTTAGCTTGTTCTGCCCTCTAATGCGTTACCTTTAGTTCTACTATTAGATTCTATCTTAGAGTTGTCCTCTATCTCCTAAAGTTCTCTATGTTGCTTCTAACTAGCTAACTAGAACTCTTCTAGTGCCTTCCTCTAGTCTTCTAGGAGTTCTATCTAATCCTTTGCCTGCGTAATTACGGCTGCAATCTGTAAGCTAGTCTCTCTTTTCTCTAAGAGCAGATCTCTTATAGGCATAATAAACGCCTTATTATTCTTTTAAGCAGGTTGTTTAGCCTTAGCTATGTAATCTAGGCGCCTTAATAGTCTATCTGCAGGGTTTGTGTGCCCTAGGCAGTGTGTTAAGGTAAAGTTGTATTAAGTTAACACTAAATACAATTAAACCTGCCTTTAGTTTAAGGTTTTTATCTCTATAAACTATTTTAGGTTTATATAGTCTGTTAAGATCTTAAAATGTATCCCTTAGAAATAGTAATGCTAATATTTAATACTTAACACTATAGCTAGCAGTTCCTAGTTATAAGTGTTGTAATTGTACTCTGCTTAGATAAGTTTGCGCAAAAAGAAGTCTACTAGTCTCTAATAGTCCTTTCCGTCCTAATTAGGGCTATTTTAGCTTAAAATGCTAGATATTGCCTTTCTAGAGGTGTTAACTTTAATTTAAGTCTTTCTGTCTCTCTTGAAATGCGCTAGAATTAGTACATTTAAGAACGCATTTTTAAGCTTCTTAAAAGCTTCTTTTGCGTTTTCTAGAAGGTTTAGTAACACACTTTCCTCCCTTCTTATAGCGTGCCTGCCTTAGGCTTAACCTAGCTCTTTCTTTGTTAAAGCTGTTAATAGTAGTACAATTTTGCTGAATCTACGTATGAATCGCTAGAAGTAGTTTATAAAACCAACAAATACGCGAATATCCTGTACTGTAGCTAGTAATAGCTATTTCTAGATTGTTTTAACCCTTTCTAGGTTAATACTAACCCCTTCTAGCAATATTATATATCCTAGGTACTTAGTGCGCTGCGTGTGCTATTTATATTTTAAAAGCTTTATATATAGCTTTACTTAGCGCAATCTTTCTAATACTTCTCTAATATGTTCTACATACTCTTCTTTAGTGTTAGAATAGATTAGGATGTTGTCTAGGTATATAATACAGGTTATATTAACTAGTCCTGCAAGAGCCTCGTTTATATAGGCCTAAAATTGCGCAGGAGTGTTTGTAAGGCTAAATAGCATTATAGTATACTTAAAATAGCTGTACCTAGTCCTAAAAGCAGTTTTCTATTTGTCGCCTTCTTTAATCTAAATCCTGTAGTAAGCGTTTCTAATATCTAGCTTAGTATAGACCTTAGCTTAGGCTAATTGCTCTAGAGATTCTGTAATTAGAGGCAATAGGTGCCTATTCTTAACAGTAATCTTGTTAAGGCCTTAAAAATCCATACAAAGTCTTAAACTGCTATCCTTCTTCTTAACAAAGAGTATAGGGGCACCTACTAGGGACCTTAACTGTTAAATCTATCCTCTAGATATGTATTCTGTTAAGTACTTCCTCAGCGCTACTAACTTAGACTCTAAGAGTCTATATATAGGTTAATAGAGTACTGTAGACCCTTCTAGGAGATTAATAGCTAAATTGTTTTAGCTATACTCTCTAAGCTCCTTTAAGCTATCTTCTAACGCTACATTAGCAAAATCAGAGTATTGTAGGGGAAGGGAGGCTATTATAAGCTGTTCTAACCCTTCTTAACCTATAAAGGTAAATAAACACATATAAACCTCTGTGCTAAAGTCTCTTATACTGCGTTTAAACTCTTTAGTGTTTTCTGCTGCTACTTTCTAAAACTTAACTTTTTCTAAGTCTTTGTTTCCCCTAAACAGCATACGCTGTGTAGCATAGTTTAGTTTAGGTTAACATTATTTAACCTAGGGCAGACTAAGGTACATTTAATACCTTTATAGGTTTATAACTACAAATAGTATCTTATAGGTCTCTTGTTTCCCTCTTAAGTCTGTAATTGTTGTAGCTACTATAGTAGTTCTATATACAGGAATACTACCTCTGTTTACCCTTTTAGCTAGTAGCTTAGGTAACAGGTCTACCTAGAGATTCTGCTCCTTTGCTAGTACTGTACTTAGCAGATTTAGCTAAGACTCTAGGTCTACTAAAGTCTCTATTAGCCTAGAAGAACCTACAATAGCTAGCAACATTAGCAAACGTGCTAGTTTAAAGTATAATGCGTTATAAAGTGTACTAAGGTCCTTGCTTTCTTTAAGATAGGTAATATAGGCAAGAAGGAGCAGACTTACTCTTTTTGCCCTTTGCCTTTTTCTTTGCCTTGTTCTTCTTCGGACTTCTTAGACGTTAGCGTTAGACATTTCTACTTAATATGCCCTTTTTCCCTACATTAGTAACATGTTACCTTTGCAGGGTCTAATGTTAACCTATAGTTTAGTTTAGGCTATTTTAGGTTAGAATAGGCTAGACTGCGTTTTTTCTGCTTATTCTAAGCCTCTTTAGAGCCTCTATTGCCTTTTAAATCTTTCTTAGGGTTTTCCTTATCTTTAGGTTTCTTATTATCCTGTTTAGACTTTCCCTAGTTCTGTTAGCGATAAATCTAGTTTGCAATCTCCTTAACCTAAGTAATTATCGCACAACGTTCTTCTAGGTAGATAAAAAGCTGCTTCTAAACCTCTTTAGGCAACCTATAGATATACTCTATTACTTAGAGTTCTAGTCTATAGGTAGGGCCTAACTCTTCCTAGTGTAGCTTTATATAATCTAACAGATCTGTTAGAGTTTAATAAGAGAGCATTTAAGCGCTGCTTAGCTTCTTGTACGCGCGTTGCTGCCTTTCTAAGAGAGTTCCTAGAGTGCCTAGCATTACTACTTTTATAGCCTCCTAGGTAGGCTCCTATAACAGGGAGACCCTGCGTTAATCTATATAATATGCCTGCTAAAGGCTCTTTATAGTCTCTAAAACGTATTATAGTGTAAAATTAACCTTTAGGTACTCCTATATAAAGTTAGCAGGGAGTAGGTTAAAGTATTGCTTACAATTATGCTTTTAGCAGTTAAATTCCAACTAAGTGCGCTTAGTAAAGGTATTTAGAGCTTTTAGGGTTAGAAGCTTTGCAGTTAGTGCAGTAAAGACTAGAGTAGGTCCTAATAGCCTGTTATTAATCTTAGCTAGCGCATTTGCGTTACCTGCTTTGTATCTAAGCTGTGCTTAATAAAGTAGAGCTATTCTACGCATCTTAGTAGTCTTCTTGTGCTATACTTCTAACTCTTGCAATTGTTTGTCTATTTCTAGCTCTTCTAGGTTATTCTAGTCTATTGTAGGTAACTCCTTGTTACTTAAGACCTTAATAGGCCCTTGTAGACAACCTTGCTCTTCTGTAGGTGTGTTAAATAAAGAAGGGCATCTATTATTGCTATCTAATAAGTTATAAGCTGCGTTCTCTTAAACTGTAGAGGATTCTGCTGTTAATTCCCTAACTAGAATTAGAGGTAGTCTTAGAGTTAATAGCTCTATAGGTAGTCTCTCTAGGAGACTTATTATGCTTCTTCTGTCTAATTCTTCCCTTAATAGTTAAGTAAACAGAATATTAAGCTCTAAAGCTAAGAGGCATTAAAGGAAGTATTAAAACATATAAAGTAGATTAAGTACACAGCTAACAAGGTATATTAGACTGTAGACTATTTGCTGCTAAGCAGGAACAGTCCTACAAGAGGTATATATAGATAGTCTACCCCTTATAGTACTAAAGTACTGTACAATAGACTAATGTACCCTATAACGTACCTTTATAGTCTAACTCAGGACTCTCTAATGCTTAGAGGGTCTAATAGTAACTACTAATTACTTCCTATTCTAGTTTTTTAGAAATATTAGCAAGTAAGCGTTTCTCTTATCAAACTAGTATATAGTTATTAAGTTGTTAAAATAGCTTTAATAATCTATTATAGTTAATACTAAAGATTACTAACTTATTAATTGTAAAATTACTAAAGTATAAGGATTTTCCTAAGTACTTAAGAAAATCACTTTTAGTAATTTTGCTAGAATCGGAATTATAAAATTACGTAATAGTAGTAACTACTTACCTAATTTAGAATAGGTAATTACACTAGCGCAATTCCAAATATTTAAAAATTAAGTTAATAGCTGTAATATTAGAGGCGCTAGACTAATTCTAAGTTTGGTTATTTCTTGTTAAGTTGTTAAATCAAATTTTAGTAAAATTTTGTAAACTAACGAAAATTTCGATTATTAAACTAAATTAGAAAGGAACAATTAGTACAATTTTTACTATTAAATTTGTTAGTAGTACTTTAGTACTATAAAAGTTTTTTGTCTAGAACTCTTGTATTTTAGAATATATAGGAGGTTAGAATCCTCGTAAAATCGTTACCTAGCAATAACAATTTAATCTAGTACTTTTATCTGCTTATACAATTAGTAACTAAGATTACCTTTTGTCTATTATAGTATAAATTACGTCTATACTATAATATTGCTTTCTATTAAAGCAAATTACTATTTATAAAATATCTTTTTCCTAGTAACCTAGGCCTCTTACTACAAAGAAGGAAGAAAGTACTTCTTATAGTATATTACTATATTATTTATTACCTACCTACTGTACTTTCTTTACATTGATTATTTTTAATCTAGTAATATTGTATCTTCTACTAAGTGCGTTAGCTTAACTGTTGTTTTTACTTAGTACATAGAAGATCTTAAATTTATACTATCTAAGCATTTTAGACTATTATACTTATCTATAGTTTAACTTTTTTATTATTAAAAAGTATACTAGGTTCTTGTAATCTATATAGATTATAAGCTCTAAGCAGCTTTTAGCGTATACTTACTAATATTTTAGTAAGTCTATAATAGCTATAAGTTTTTTATTATATATATTATAATTCTTTTTTGTTTCTAAGAACTTACGTAAGTAGTAGATAATAAGATACTACTATCTATCTTTTTCTTGCATAATATAAGCTTTTAGTACTAAATCTAAACTATTTGTCTTTATTTTTGTTAGTTTGTCTAATATAAATATAATTAATATAAGTAGCATAATATAAGCTTCTTTAAGTATTTAGAAAGTATTTTTCTATACTTTTTTTTACTTAAATAGTATGTCCTTCTGCATAAGCTTTATAAGTAGTAAGGCTATAGTAGAATAGTTCTTAATAAAGTGTTAGTTAAAGTTAATAAACTCTAAGAATTTTTAAATATTCTTAACTATTTTTAGTATTAGCTAATCTTTTTTAATTTATATCTTCTTATTGCTTATCTTAACTCTATACTATTCTATAATATAGCTAAAGAATTCTACTTCTTTTTTATACTATTTGCACTTCTCTAGCTTTAGGTAAAAGTTAGCTATTACTAAGCTGTCTAGTACTTTCTTAATATATTTAGTGTGCTCTTTTAGTATTTTGCTAAACACTAGAATATTATTAAAGTAGGTAATTATAAAGTTGTCTAAGTACTTCTATAGTATGTTATTAATAAGCGCCTAGCACACTACTAGTATATTAGTAGGCCTAAATAGTATTACTATATACTTAAAATAACTATAATAAGTTCTAAATACTGTTTTTTGTTCTTTATTTTTTTTATATAAATAAGGTTGTACGCTCTTCTTAAATCTAATATAGTAAAGAACTTTGCTCTAAATAGCTAATCTTAAAGCTCTAATATATTTAATAGTAGATAACAGTTCTTAATTATTTTTTTATTTAATTCTAGTAATTAATATAAAGCTGCAGCTTGCTTTCTTTCTTTAGTATAAATAGAATAGGGAATTCTACTAAGAATTTAGATTCTCTAATAAATTCCTTTGCAAGGTTTTCCTTAATATACTTTTATAGTATTTTAAGCTTTTTTTGTAAGAACTAGTATATTAGCTTAAAAAAAAGCTCTTTCTTTTCTATAAGCTTAATTTTACAATCCTAAAGCTAATACTTAAGTAGCGCTTTTGTAGTTAACTCTTCTTTAAATCTCTAAGCGTACTATCTATACAAATTAGAAATAGTAAAAAGTGTAATATTCTTTTTCTTTTTAACTATTACTTTCTAACTTAGAGGGCTGTTAGTATTTATATAGTTAACTACTCTAACTTAGTATATTTTAGTTAAAGAGATATTTGCTATTTCTTTCTTATCTACTAGCTGTATTATAAGCTGCATAGGATCTAATTATAGTATACTATAGTTATAATCTAACAAAAGCTGTTGTTTCTTCTAATCTATCTGTAGATTATACCTTTATAACTAGAGAAGTCCTAATATAACATTATAAGTAGCTATCTTAAAAGCGTTTAGGTTAATTTCTTTATAGTAGTCTCTTAGAAATATAGGAATAGATAATACTTTATAGGTTATCTTTAATTCCTCTAGTATTAGCTCTCTATTTGTAATGCGTAATAAGTATAAATCTTTTCTTCTAAGTTAGCTTAAGTTTTGCTAGCTAAATTACTTACAAAGATATATAGTTTAATTATAATTTTAAGTTTAATAGTGCTGTTAGTAATACTCTACTTAATTTTATAAGAAGCTAAATAAGAGTATTATTTCTAATATTATTAAGAAGTCTTTCTATTCTATACCTTTCTCTTAGTACTAGTCTAAAAAAAACTTATTAACAAGTATAAACTTAAAGAGCTTTTTAAGCCTTAAGTGCTAAGTACACTTAGAGTTAAGATACTCTATCTAACTCTCTACTCTATATAATCTCTTAATAACTAAGTGTATTGTAGGAATGTTTTCTAAGTACATTATCTTAAAAAAATAGTATTTATTACACTTATTTTATGTATAGTCTAGGTAGTAGACTTTCTTATAGTAGAACTATTTATATAGGCAGCTACTTTATAAGCTAGAGAACTACTTAGCCTAAATCTTTTTATAATTGTAGATTTTATAGTAGTTATAGAAGTAGTGTTTCTAGAGCAGTATATAATGCTTAATATTGCGTATATTCTATAGTACCTTATATATAGTATTATTAAGTATAAGTGCTAGCTTTTATAAAAAGTTAGGTTAGCTTAGTATTAGTTTAGTTTAGATATAGTTATTTAGCTGTACCTGCAAAATATAGTTATTATACTTCTAAGTTTCTTAAATTATCTATTTCTATTCTTTGTTAGTGCGTTATACGTTAGTAACTTAAAAGTTAAAAGCAGCTAAGGCATTAATATTACTATTAAGATATAGTCTATACCTATAAGGTTCTAGTTATAGGTAATAGTATTTGCTTTATACTAGAAATAATAGTAGAAAGATAGCTTAGTTATATATTTACAATAATACTTATTGTGCCTAAAGCGCGCTTATAGCGCTAGCTTTATACTACACGCTTGCCCTTAGCACTAATATAAGATAAGCTAGCATCTAGACATAATAACACTAAAGTTAACTTTATAATATCTGTTACAGAACCTCCCTTTCTAGCTGTTGTCTCTAGCAGCAACACTAGGCCTTAATAAAAACCTTACTGCGTAGATAAGGAAAAGAGTATCTTTTAGTATTATACTTTGCACGCGCTATAGCTGCGCTTTATACTAAATTTTCTTCTTTTACTGTTTAAGTAAAGTTTTGCTGTAATATTATAATTATTATTATTTGTTATTGTTGCAAAATTTTAGGCCTATGCTCTAGTAACAACTAGTAGCTGTATAGTTATAAACTTGCTTACTATTTTACTTTTTCTTTTTAACACCTATACGCACCTTACTTGCATCTACAACGCACTTTCTTTACCTATTAATATAGTTTATTATCTGCGCCTAAAATTTACTAAAAAGGTCTATATATGCAGTTAGCCTGCTTATAAGTAAAGCGCAAATTAACAGTATGCTAACTATAATATAATTATTCTAACCTGCACCTACTGTGCGTAGAACATTACTACCTAAAATAATAGATACTGTAAGCTAGGTTACTATTATTGCAAGCACTGTACTAATAGCAATTATAGTAGTTATACTTTAGTAAGTTAAGATTAGTAGTTGTATATTCTGCGTATATTATAGCTAATCTTTATAGTATTCTAATACGCTTAATAGCTGTATTAATTGTCTCTTCTAGCTAAGAGATAGATATAATGCTACTATTACTACTACTTAGACTTTACGCACTAATACTAATATATATACTACTAGCGTAAGGCTTATATATTACTAGTATTAATTTAACTTAGAGCTTGCAGATATCTAATATATTGCTACTTATAGTAGTATACCTTTAAGTATAGCTACTTAAGTTCCTACTACTTCTCTTTAATACCTTAGCCTTATTCTAGTTAAGTAGTATTACTAAGCTGCTACTATAGAGAATCTTATTATGCATACAAACTGTATTGTAAGTATACGCCTATAGTATACTTAGAGTATATACTAATATCTTCTCTTAAAGTAACTTTCTAGCTTAGTCCCTAGCTAGTAGTGCTTAAGATTCTAGTAATAATAATTCTAATCCTAAGAGTAGTAATAGTAGTAGTAATAGTAGTAATAGTAGTAGTAAGGATAGTAATAAGTTAGAAAAAGATAAGTAAGTAAGGTATATAGCATAGGTAGCGTACGTCTCTAGTACTAGTCTCTAGACCTATCTTTAAGCTATTTTTTTTTGTTTTTTCTTTAGATAATCTTAGGCCTAAAGCTATAAATAAATAAGTTCTTTCTATATTATATATGCTCTTTGCGTGCTCTGCATGTCTTTAGTATATATAATTTATATTATACTTTATACTCTTAGACTAGATTATTTATATTCTTAAAATTAGATACTAGAGTCTAAGTATTTTATAACTTATTATACCCTTTCTATTAAAGTAGATATTAGAGTTAGTTCTTTCTAGTGCATTTCTTTAGTATTTTTTCTACTTCTTATACTTCTTCTCCTTCTAAGGTAATATTAGGTAGGTAGGTATTCTTTTCTTCTTAGCCTAGCCTAGATTTCTAATATTCTAGTAATAATATATAGAAGACGTTATAAATCTAATAGAAAGCTAAGAGTAGTAGTTAGTATACCTACGTTCTAATTGCGCTCTATACTTTAAAAGGGCTAATAAACTTCTCTAATAGCTTTTTACTTAGCTAGTTTACTAGGTTAATATGTTTTGTGCTTAGTAAGGCCTAGTCTTTTAGATAAAATGTCTTACTTTTATACTTTTTATTATAGTGCTAGGTCTAATACTCTTATACTTTCTAGATATATTCTATAAGTGCTGTATATGCCTTGTATATGCGCTTTACTCTTTTAATTATATTAAGTACCTCCTCTTCTAGCCTACTGTCTGCAGAAAGCTTAGTAAAGATAGAGTGCTTACTATAAACTACAAAAAAAGGTATTATTTTTATTAATTTATATACAAAGTTATTATAAGTAAACTAAGTAAGTAGAAGTAGGTCTAGCTAGTTATTCTATTAAGAATATATAAATATATGTAGGTACTATTTTAGTGTTTAAATCTAGCGTTCTGTTTACCTATTTATTTATAGATACAAAGCAGTGCTAAGCCTATACTTTACCTATAGTTAGTAGTAAATTTCTAACTAAAATTAGGAGGTAAAAATTGCTCCTCTATCTAATATAATACCTTTTTAAACACTAAACTTTAGGATTATTTTAGCAAAGTAGGCTTTAGCAAACTACTTTATATCTTAAGTTTTAAGTGCTAGTATATAGAGTGCTATCTTTAAAGAGCAATAAACTATTACTAGTATTATATTAAAAGCGCATCTACTTTAATTCTTTGCTAGCAGTAGGCTAGTAATAAAGTCTAGTGTTACTTCTTTAAAGATCTTATTTAGAATTAGTAGTAATACTAACTAGCTATACTTACTATACCTTAGAGCTTTACTCCTCTAGTATATAGTATATATTCTTACGTACTCTTAAACGTCTTATTTTAATAAAAGCTAATAGTAAGCTTACTTAATTAGCTTACGCGTTCTACGTACGCTAAAGTAGCTAGCTATACGCATATTATAGTACTAGAATAGAATTTCTTACCTAATAGCTAGTTTGTTTAGAACGTACACTCTACTATTATATCTTAAGACTTTTTTTTTATTTAAGCGCTATATATGCGCTTTCTTGCGTATTTAAGTACTGTCTTTTTTCTCTAAGTCTATAATCTGTGCTTATATAAAAGCGTTCTCTTACTAAAGCTAGTATAGAGTTTTAGTAAGTAATTAAGCTTCTACTATTACAGGTTTACTACTAACTAGTACTTTAGCTAGTAAGTATAGCACGTATAGTATATACTCTATAGCGCTAGTAGTAGGGACCTTTTTAGTTCTATAAATATTAGTATTCTGAATTTTATACGCGCTTAATAAGCTTAGCTTATTTGTAGTTCTTTTTATACTACTAAGTCTATCTTTTACTAATAATTTGTTCTATAGAGTAAGTAATAATTAGGTTAATACTAGGTTCTTGTATATATAATCTACTCTTTATAAAAGTTTATCTATAAAGTTAGTTTTTCTTAAGTAATATTCTACTTAAAATTAAAGCTTATAAGCTCTATTACCTAGTATACTTACTTTAGGCTAAGCTTCTATACAGCGTATATACTGTATAGGTTATTATAGTTACTTAGTACTTAGATAGTATGCTAAGTGCTTTCTAAGTAGTGTCTCTATACTTTAAAGCTGTATACTATAGCTAGTAGCTTTAGATTATATACTTTGTAGTTTAACTTAGCTGTTTGTAGTTTTCTTAAAATAAAAGTAACTAAGTACTACTTCTTATCTTTAAATAACTAAGAAAGGATCCTTAAGATAGTAAAATTAGAGGCGTCTATCTTAATATAAATTAGTAGTATAGTATTAAAGTAACGCAGGATAGGCGTAATTAAGAAGTAGCTTTTTAGACTTTAGAAAAAGCTTTCTATAGCTTAAGTCTACTTAAACCTGTATTCTTTCTTAAGTAGATCTATAAAGAGTACTATTTCTTTAGCGTATCTTTAGATAAAACAGTAATAGAAACTTATAAATTTAAGAAATAATTAGAGCTCTTTAATATTTATTAGCTATAGTTATTAAGTAATAGTTTTTACCCTTGTAGGATTAGTGCAGATACTACATATTCTAATAATAAAACTAAGGAAGTAGACTTCTTCTAAAGTAAAAGTATATTTCTAAAGGTTAATAAATAGTATAGCCTTTTGTAGTAACTTAAGCATAGTATATACAGCGCGCTAGTATAGCACAATATTATTACTGCTAGTATATATAAGGATATTGTTAAGGTATACTATATAGATATAATTAAAGTGTTTAATTAAAGCTTTATTAATATAAGCTTAAAAGCTAGCTAAAGCGTTTATAAAGCTAAAAAGTATTATAAAGTACTTAAAATGCTTATATTGCGTTCTAAATACAGTTTTCTACTTATCTTCTGCTTTAATGTGCAGCTAATAGTAGGTATAATAAATATTATAAAGTTAACTTTAGTATTATTGTGTCTAGATGCTAGCTTATCTTATATTAGTACTAAAGGTAAGCGTGCAGCGTAAAGCTAGCACTATAGGCATACTTTAAGCATAATAAGTATTATTATAAATATATAACTAAGCTATCTTTCTACTATTATTCCTAGTATAAAGCAAATACTATTACCTATAACTAGAACCTTATATAATAATACTTTACCTCTAATAGTTTAAGGATAGCTCTAACAACGCGTAGAAGTAGCTAAAAGGCATTAATAAAAAAGATATAATAACTTCTAAGCTTATAGTACAATAATAATAACAAATTACTTAGAAGCCTTAGCTTAGGCAAAATAATAATAGTATACGCGTTAAGCGCACCCTTATTACTAAATAAGCGCATCTAAGCTGCAGAATAAAGACGTAATAAGCTTTAGAGGCTATAGCGCCTATAAGCCCTTAAAGTAGAGATTATAGAACTTAAGAGCTAATACAAGAGTGTTACACTACTAATAATAAAAGAAATAAGTAGGGCTATACCTAAGCCTAAAAGTAATAATACTTATAAATAGAATATAGCTTAAGTACTTACGTTTCTACAGCTAAAGTGCTTACTTAGACTAAAGGACTTACTAAAATATAAGAGGAAAACTCTTAAGGAACACTATAAGTTCTATTACTCTTATAAAGCTACTTTTAGACTACTACTTTTAGAATAAAGCTATAATAAAGACAAGGTTCTCTAAGCTATATAGTATATAGTAAGGGAGCTGCAAGAACTATAGTATACGCACTATAAATATATATTTAAAGCTTATAAAGCAATACTAACTTAGGGATACTTTAAAAACTATATACTTAACTTACTTTCTAACTTAATTAATTGCACTTTAGAAGCAGTAACTGCACACGCTTAAGCTATATAATAGAAAAACTAAACTATACAGTTATTTGCAACCTACTTAGAAGTTCTAAAAGACTAACTTACTCTCTACACTAAAGAACAGAGAGTTTAGTACCTTTTTTTAAAGCTATAACTAGAGATCTAAAAGGCTATTACTAACTACTATTAGGTCTTAGCTACAAAAAAGGACCTAGTAGCTTTAAGCTTTACACTAGAGAAGAACTTACACTACGTATTACTAGTATATAATTTACACTAGTAAGGTAGATTTAGCACTTAACTTAAGAAATAAAGGCTAATAGAATAGAACTTAAAGACCTCTACTAATAAGACCCCTAAAGATAAGAATAGTATAACTTACTTTAAGTACTAAAAGATAGGCTACTATACTAACAAATATAAAAATAGTAACTTAAACTAGATCTCTATCTATGTCTAACAAATAGAAAAAGAGAAAGCTTTACTAAGAACTTAGTAATAGTAAAGCATACTTAAATATATATCTTACTAGGTATAAAGCGTACCTATAGCGCTTATAGAGAGACTGCTCTAGAATAAGAACTATAGGTTATCTTAGACTCTTAAGCTAATATAAGCCTTATTAACTAGCGTACTGCTATAGAGATAAACCTAGAACTTATCTAAAGAGCTAAACTCCTATAATTAAGATAAATAGGTATATAAAAGTAGAGCACTTATACTATATATACACTCTAGCTTTGCCTTACTAATAATACAAGTGCAGAGCGTATAATGTAGACTACTATATATAGTGTTAATAAGAAAGGAGCTTAGCTACTATTAGGCAACTCTTTCTTATAATAAGAGTATATCTACTTAGACTATAGTTTGCAAACGTAGCGCTAGGGCTATACTGCAGCTAGTATCTAACTTATTATAGCTAAGGAAATAGAGGAGACTAAATAATCCTCTAGCCCCTTACTTCTAAGAGTTCTATAGTTTATAAGTATAGACTTAGAGTGTAATATACACGTATATAAAGCATATATAGCGCTAGATATATATATTCTAGATATATTACAAGAATATACAAACATCTTTAATAAAGACTTAGCTGCTGCACTACTACAGTTTAAATCTTCTAATTACGCAATTCTACTTATAGAAGGCAAAAAACCTCTTTATAAACTGCTTTATAACTTGTCTTTACGTAAGCTACAGCTGCTCTGTAAATACTTTAAACAGGCTCTAAAGAATAGGTAGATTTGCTATAGTACTAGCCTAGCTAAGGCCTCTATCTTTTTTGTACTAAAGAAGGATAAAACACTATACTTCTACGTAGACTATAAGGGACTTAACGCTATAACTATTAAAGATTAGTACCTACTCTTACTAATTAGAGAGACACTAGACTGCCTATTAAGTGCAGGCTACTATACAACTCTAAATCTGCGCAACGCTTACTATTAGCTGCGTATTAAGGTAGAGGACAAATAGAAAACTATATTTAGAACGTAATATAGGTATTTTAAGTACTTTATAATACTTTTTAGCCTTATAAACGCTCTAGCTAGCTTTTAAGCTTATATTAATAAGGCTTTAATTAAACACCATAACTATATCTATATAGTGTACCTTAATAATATCCTTATATATACTAATAGTAATAATATTACGCTACACTAGCGCGCTGTGCGCGTTGTACTTAAGTTACTGTAAAAAGCTAAACTATTTATTAACTTTTAGAAATATACTTTTACTTTAGAAAAGGTCTACTTTCTTAGTTTTATTGTTAGAACGTGCAGTATCTGCGCTAATCCTGTAAGGGTAAAGACTATTACTAAATAGCTACAGCTAATAAATATTAAAGAGCTCTAATTATTCTTTAGATTTATAAATTTCTATTGCTGTTTTGTCTAAAAATATGCTAAGGAAACAGTACCTTTTACAGATCTGCTTAAGAAAGAATATAGGTTTAAGTAAACTTAAGCTATAAAAAGCTCTTTCTAAAGTCTAAAAAGCTGCTTTTTAAGCACACCTATCTTGCGTTGCTTTAATACTGCACTACTAATTTGCGTTAAAATAGATACCTCTAATTTTACTATCTTAAAGATTTTTTCTTAGTTATTTAAAGATAAGAAGTAGTACCTAGTTGCTTTTATCTTAAGAAAACTACAAATAGCTAAGTTAAACTATAAATTATATAATCTAGAGCTACTAGCTATAGTATATAGCTTTAAAGTGTAGAGACACTACCTAAAAGGCACTTAGCATACTATCTAAGTGCTAAGCAACTATAATAACCTACGTAGTATACGTACTGTATAGAAGCTTAGCTTAAAGTAAGTACGCTAGGCAATAAAGCTTACAAGCTTTAATTTTAAGGTAGAATATTACTTAAAGAAAACTAACTCTATAAACAAACTTTTATAAAGAGTAGATTATATATAGAAGAACCTAGTATTAACTTAATTATTACCTACCCTGCAGAACAAATTATTAGTAAGAAATAAACTTAGTAGTATAAGAAGAACTATAAATAAGCTAAGCTTATTAAGCGTATATAAAACACAGGATACTAATATTTGCAGAACTAAGAAAGTCTCTACTACTAGCGCTATAGAGTGTACACTATGCGTGCTATACTTACTAGCTAGAGTACTAGTTAGTAGCAAACTTGTAATAGTAGAAGCTTAATTACTTACTAAGACCCTATACTAGCTTTAGCAAAAGAACGCTTTTGTACAAGCACAGATTATAGACTTAGAGAGAGAAAACAGCACTTAAATATATAAAAAAGCGCATATATAGCGCTTAGATAAAAAAGAAGTTCTAAGATATAATAGTAAAGTGTATATTCTAAATAAACTAGCTATTAGGCAAGAAATTCTGTTCTAGTACTATAATACGTGTATAGCTAGCTACTTTAGTATATATAGAACGCGCAAGCTAATTAAGCAAGCTTACTATTAGCTTTTATTAAGACAAGATATTTAGGAGTATATAAGAATATATACTATATACTAGAGGAGCAAAGCTCTAAGGCACAGTAAGTATAGCTAGTTAGTATTACTACTAATTCTAAATAAAATCTTTAAAGAAGTAACACTAGACTTTATTACTAGCCTACTACTAGTAAAGAATTAAAGTAGATGCGCTTCTAATATAATACTAGTAATAGTTTATTACTTTTTAAAAATAGTACTCTATATACTAGCACTTAAAACTTAAGATATAAAGCAGTTTACTAAGGCCTACTTTGCTAAAATAATCCTAAAGTTTAGTGTTTAGAAAAGTATTATATTAGATAGAGGAGCAATCTTTACCTCCTAATTTTAGTTAGAAATTTACTACTAACTATAGGTAAAGCATAGGCTTAGCACTGCTTTCTATTTGCAAACAGACAGGCAAATAGAACACTAGAATTAGATACTAAAATAGTACTTACGTATATTTACATGTTCTTAATAGAATAACTAGCTAGACCTACTTCTACTTACTTAGTTTGCTTATAACAACTCTGTGTATAAATTAACAAAAATAATACTTTTTTTTATAGTTTATAGTAAGCACTTTATCTTTACTAAGCCTCTTGCAGACAGTAGGCTAGAAAAAGAAGTACTTAATATAATTAAAAAGGTAAAGCATATGCACAGCGCACACACAGTACTTATAGAATATATCTAGAAAGTATAAGAGTATTAGACTTAGTACTATAATAAAAAGTATAAAAGTAAAATATTTTATTTAGGAAACTAGGTCTTACTAAGCACAAAATATATTAACTTAGTAAACTAGCTAAGTAAGAAGCTATTAAGGAGGTTTATTAGCCCTTTTAGAGTATAGAGCGTAGTTAGAATATAAGTATATTAACTACTGCTTCTAGCTTCTTATTAGATTTATAACGTCTTCTATATATTATTGCTAGAATATTAGAAATCTAAGCTAGGCTAGGAAGAAAAGAATACCTACCTACCTAATATTACCTTAGAAAGAGAAGAAGTATAAGAAGTAGAAAAGATACTAAAAAAACGCACTAGAAAGAACTAACTCTAATATCTACTTTAATAGAAGGGGTATAATAAGTTATAAGATACTTAGACTCTAGCATCTAATTTTAAGAATATAGATAATTTAGTTTAAAAGTATAAAACATAATATAAATTATATATACTAAGGACACGTAGAGCATACAAAGAGTATATATAATATAAAGAGAACTTATTTATTTATACCCTTAGGCCTAAGATTATCTAAAGAAAAAACAAAAGAAAAACAGCTTAAACATAAGTTTAGAAACTAGCACTAGAAATACGCGCTACATACGCTATATACCTTACTTACTTATCTTCTTCTAACTTATTACTATCCTTACTACTACTATTACTACTATTACTACTACTATTACTACTCTTAGGATTAGAATTATTATTACTAGAATCTTAAGCACTACTAGCCAGAGACTAAGCTAAAAGGTTACCTTAAGAGAAAATATTAGTATATACTTTAAGTATACTATAGGCGTGTACTTATAATATAGTTTGCGTATATAATAAGATTCTCTATAGCAGCAGCTTAGTAATACTACTTAACTAGAATAAGGCTAAGGTATTAAAGAGAAGTAGTAGGAACTTAAGTAGCTATACCTAAAGGTATACTACTATAAGTAGTAACGCGTTAGATATCTGTAAGCTTTAAGTTAAATTAACACTAGTAACGTGTAAGCCTTACGCTAGTAGCGTATATATTAGTATTAGTGCGTAGAGTCTAAGTAGTAGTAATAGTAGTATTATATCTGTCTCTTAGCTAGTAGAGATAATTAATACAGCTGTTAAGCGCGTTAGAATACTATAAAGATTAGCTACAGCGTATACAAGATGCACAACTACTAATTTTAACTTACTAAAGTGTAACTACTATAATTGCTATTAGTATAGTGCTTATAATAATAGTAACCTAGCTTACAGCACCTGTTATTTTAAGTAGTAATATTCTGCGTATAGTAAGTGCAAGTTAGAATAATTATATTATAGTTAGCACGCTATTAATCTGCGCTCTACCTATAAGCAGGCTAACTGCGTATATAGACTTTCTTAATAAATTTTAGGCATAGATAATAAACTATATTAATAGGTAAAGAAAGTATATTATAAGTATAAGCAAGGTGCATATAGGTGTTAAAAAAAAGAAGCAAAATAGTAAGTAAGTTTATAACTATACAGCTACTAGTTGTTACTAGAGTATAGGCCTAAAATTTTGCAATAATAATAAATAACAACAATTACAATATTACAGTAAAACTTTATTTAAACAGTAAAAAAAAGAAATTTAGTATAAAGCGCAGCTGTAGCACGTATAAAGCGTAATACTAAAAAATACTCTTTTTTTTATCTACGCAGTAAGGTTTTTATTAAGGCCTAGTATTACTGCTAGAGACTGCAGCTAGAAGGGGAGGTTCTGTAACAGATATTATAAAGTTAACTTTAGTGTTATTATGTCTAGATGCTAGCTTATCTTATATTAGTGCTAAGGGCAAGCGTGTAGTATAAAGCTAGCGCTATAAGCGCGCTTTAGGCACAATAAGTATTATTGTAAATATATAACTAAGCTATCTTTCTACTATTATTTCTAGTATAAAGCAAATACTATTACCTATAACTAGAACCTTATAGTAGGCGTTGCGCAGATCTAGAGTTATATAGTAGCGTGTGCCTAATAGGCAGTTTAGTATTACCTTAATTAGTAGAAGCAGGCACTAATCTTTAATAGTTAAAATATTAAGTCCCTTATAGTCTATATAGAGGCACAGTATTCTATTTTTTTTTAGTATAAAAAGGATAAGGGCTTTAGCTAAGCTAGTACTATAGTAAATTTACTTGTTATTTAGAGCCTGTTTAAAGTATTTATAGAGTAGCTGTAGCTTACGTAAAAATAAGTTATAGAGTAGTCTATAAAGAAGCTCTTTGCCTTCTATAAGTAGAATTACGTAATTAGAAGATTTAAACTATAGTAGTACAGCAGCTAAGTCTTTATTAAAGACGTCTGTATATTCCTACAATGCGTCTAAAATACGTATATCTAGCACTATATACGCTTTGTATACGTGCGTATTACACTCTAAGTTTATACCTATAGACTATAAATTTCTTAAAAGTAAGAGGCTAGAGGATTATTTAGTCTTCTCTATTTTCTTAGCTATAATAAGTTAGATACTAGCTGTAATATAGCTTTAGCGCTACGTTTGCAAACTATAGTCTAAGTAGATATACTCTTATTATAAAAAGGGGTTACTTAATAGTAGCTAAGCTCCTTCCTTATTAACACTATATATAGTAGTCTGTGTTATGCGCTCTGCACCTATATTATTAGTAAGGTAAAGCTAGAGTATATATACAGTATAAGTGCTCTGCCTTTATATACTTATCTATTTTAATTATAAGAGTTTAGCTCTTTAGATAAGTTCTAGGTTTATCTCTATAGTAGTGCGCTATTTAATAAAGCTTATATTAGCTTAAGAGTCTAAAATAACCTATAGTTTTTAGTTTAAGGCAGTTTCTCTGCAAGCGCTGTAGGTATGCTTTATACTTAGTAGGATATATATTTAAGTGCACTTTACTATTACTAGGTTCTTAGTAAAGCTCTATTTTTTCTTGTTTATTAGATACAGACAAAGATCTAGTTTAGGTTACTATTTTTATATTTGTTAGTATAGTAGCTTATTTTCTAGCACTTAAAGCAAGTTACACTATTTCTATCTCTAAAGGTCTTATTAGTAAAAGTCTCTAAGTTTTATTCTGTTAGCCTTTGTTCTTTAGGTTTAGTGCTAAATCTGCCTTACTAGTGCAAATTACGTGCTAGTAATATATAGTATAAGTTCTTCTCTAGTATAAAGCTTAAAGCTACTAGGTCTTCTCTTATAGCTAGAACCTAATAGTAGTTAGTAATAGCTCTTTAGATCTCTAGTTATAGCTTTAAAAAGAGGTGCTAAACTCTCTGTTTCTTAGTATAGAAAGTAAATTAGTTTTCTAGGACCTCTAAGTAGGTTATAAATAACTATACAGTCTAGTTTTTCTGTTATATAGCTTAAGCGTGCACAGTTACTGCTTTTAACGTGCAATTAATTAGGTTAGAGAGTAAGTTAAGTAGATAGTCTTTAAAGTATTCTTAAGTTAGTATTACTCTACAGGCTTTAAATATAAGTTTATAGTGCGTATACTATAGTTCTTGCAGCTCCTCTACTATATACTTTATAGCCTAAAAAACTTTATTTTTATTATAGCTAAATTCTAAAGGTAGCAGTTTAAAAGCAACTTTATAGAAGTAATAGAAGTTGTAGTATTCTTTAAGAGTCTTCCCCTTATATTCTAGTAAGTTTTTTAGTCTAAGTAAGTGCTTTAGCTACAGAAGTATAAGCGCTTAAGCTACGTTCTATTTATAGGTATTATTACTTTTAGGCTTAAGTGTAGCCCTGCTTATTTTTCTTATTATTAGTAGTATAACACTTCTATATTAGCTCTTAAGTTCTGTAATTTCTGCTTTAAAGGCTTATAGGCGCTATAGCTTCTAAAGCTTATTGCGTTTTTGTTCTACAGCTTAGATATACTTATCTAGTAATAAAAATGCGCTTAATGCGTGCACTATTATTATCTTACTTAGGCTAAGGCTTCTAAGCAATTTATTATTATTATTGTGCTATAGGCTTAGGAGTTATTGTATCTTTTTTATTAATACCCTTTAGCTACTTCTACGCGTTATTAGACCTATCTTTAGACTATTAGAGGTAAAGTATTATTATATAAGGTTCTAGTTATAGGTAATAGTATTTACTTTATACTAGAAATAATAGTAGAAGGATAGCTTAGTTATATATTTATAATAATACTTATTATGCCTAAGGCGTGCCTACAGCGCTAGCTTTACGCTGTATGCTTGCTCTTAGTACTAATATAAGATAGGCTAGCGTCTAGATACAACAATACTAAAGTTAACTTTACAATATCTGTTATAAGAACTATTAAGAGTTTAGAAAGTTTAAGTCTCTTAAAATTCCTCTTACTTTAATAACTTACTGTCTAAGTTATTTACTAACGTATCCTTTATATATATGTAGAGTGTAAGTCTGTATTTATAGATTTTTCTTTAATCTTTATTAAGGAAATATTGTTCTAACTCTTAGCTATAAGATTTTTTATAAAGTAGTTAGTACTTCTTTATATAGTAAGGTTGTTTCCTTTTTTCTTAATAACTATAAGCGTTTGTTTAGTGTCTAAAAAGTACTAGTTACTACGTTAGTAAATTAGTTTATAATAGGCTTTACTAAGAATAATTAACTTATCCTAGTAATTATACTTAAGTACGTAATAGCGCTTATTACTATTATTAATAACGCGTTTAAGCTTAGATTAGTTTACTCTATAAGTAATTGTTTTTTAATTATTATCTTAGGTACTATTATATATTAGTATATTAAACTATCTAACTACTTTGTTTTTATCTAAGCAGTCTTTAGCAAAGTAGCCTGTCTTACTACAGCTATAATAAGTTACAGAAGACTTATTCTATTAGTTATTACTACTTTTTTTCTTTTAATTCTATTGTCTTTAGCCCTTGTTAAAGTTAGATAAGTCTATAGCAGCAAGTCTATAGTATCTACTATTTATAGTATTGTAGATACAGCGTTCTATATTTAGTTAGTATTAGCTATAGTATCCTCTATAATAAAGATTCTTATTATTATTCTACTATTTCTAAGACGTATTAGGGGCAGTTATAGACTAAACTCTAGTATTATTATATAGTTCTATTTAGAGTTTGTAGAGCTTAATATTAATATTAATTACTTTGTTAATAAGTTTATTAAAAGTATTAACTTATATAGTAGTGCGTATAAGTTCTTTCTTAACTTTAAGCTTTAGGCCTTGCTTAAATATAGTAGTAAAAGCTATATTATTAAATTTAGTAAACGTAGTAATTTCTTAGAACTTAGCAGCATAATTAGCTGCAGATACAAATTGCTTAATTTGCTAAATATTACGTTATATAATAACAAGTTTATTATATACTCTAAATACTTAGCAAATTTGTTCTTTAAACAGGTTAAAGTCTTTAATCTAAGTGTTAATATTAGTAGAGTTCTTAGCTCTATAGTATTAGCAGATAAATAGTTTAATCTAAGTAAAGGCTTAGTCTTTTATATAAGATAATATAAATGTTATATACTTTTTCTCTAAGATAAAGTCTCTTTAAAATATAAAAAAAATATTAAGCTTTATAAGCTAGTCTTTTAGCTTCTTATAAGTTCTATTATAGAACTTAGATTTAGCTACTAAGTAGATATAGGTAGATAAGAATTGCTTATTATCTATCTTAGGGTTTTTAACTACTTATTATAAAGTATTAGAGTTACTAAAAGTAGTATAAGATTTAGAAGTAGTACTTACCTTGTGTTAAAGTTGTAAACTTAGCAAGCTAGGTAAACAGTTCTAGTTAGTTCTTAGAGAATGCCTTTAGTTACAAGTGCTTATAAGGGTAAAGAGGGTTGTGTAAGTAAAACACTTCTTACACAGGTAGCAATAAGTAGTACGCTTAGTCTAGCTTAAGAGCTAGGTAAGAATTAAATACAAGTGTATTGTCTAGTTAGTAACTTAGGTTAAACACGAACTGTAAGAGCTCGCATTTCTACTAACTATATACTAAGGAGATATATAGGAAATCCTCTAGGCTTACTAAGTTAATTGTAAGCTAGGCTTACTAAGCTTAACGTAAGCTGCGTAAGCTATTACGTGTAATCTACCTAGCTTAACTGCTAAAGAGTAAGCTTATTACGTAACCTATAATTAACTGTGCTGTAACTGTGCTGTATAAGAGAGCCTGTGTAATTACTACGCTAAGCGTGTTAGTATCTAGAGGGTATTAGTATCTAGTTAGCTAGTATAAAGCAATTGTAACACTATTTCCCTCTCTTTATAGATACGTCCTTAGATCTGTTAGCTGTTCTTTATATAAGCTTACCCTGCTACTACTTTAGTTCTGTAGCAATATTATATCCTCTGCGTCCTAAAAGCGTCTTTAACTAAGTATTAAAATCTGTTAACACAACACTATTGCCCCTATCTCTTGTAATTGTTGCTTTGCATTAGGCTATAATTGTTACGTTATGCCTTCTGCTAATTCCTGTCTTAAGTGTGCAGAGTGTGTCTGTGTTAGATGTCTGTGTGTAAACTTGTCTTAAGAGTTTCTTAACAAAACTAGGGCTAAATATAAAAAGAAGGTAGAGGATAACAAAAAGTTGCTAGCAGAAGTAATTACGCGTCTGCTGTAGAATAAGAAAATTCTTGCACAAGCAAAAGATTATGCTGCAAAGAAGGCTAAATATTTAGCTAACAAGTTAGATGCTAAAGGCAAGGATATGCAAGCTAAGGAAATTAGTTATCCTACTGCTAATACGCAAGTTGCATTTTCTCCTGCTATGTAGTCTACCCTAAGGTATATTAATAATTTCGCGAATTTTAGAACTAGCAAAGTAGTATCTAGTAGTTTGTAAGGTTTGTCTTTAGTTCCTATGTGTTTTTAGAGTCTAGGTATCCTAACTACTTTACTAGGTATTTCTAACCTTATTGTCCTTGTTGTTATTTTATTATTTTCTTAACTTCCTATTTATTATTACTGTCTGCTTAGTAATAGAAGTCTTTCTAAACAGGTGTTTTAGGGTCAGCTAGTTCTAATAGCAAGATATAAAACATATTGTAGATTTTTGCATCCTTTAGCAGCTTAAGTTAATAGTTAACTAGGCTGATTTTCTTAGAAATAAAAAATAGTCTAACTTTAACCTTGTCTAGTTTTTTTATTAGTCTTTTCGTGCGTAGATTCTTTGTAAGGAAGTATACTTTATCTCCCTTTTCTAGCAGAAGTGCTGTTTTTTTTTTCTAGTTAACATAAGAGATGCTCTTGGCTTAAGCTTTAGTAATGTTTTTAAGCAATTTTTAATGTACTTCCTTTAGTTTACTTACTAAAGATATTGCTAAATCTGTTTAGATATTGCTGTTAAGACTACGTGTAAAGAGATTTAGATGCTTTCTATAGTTTGCAAAGAATAGTGTTACACCTATTACTTCTAATAGTTTGTTGTTGTATATAATTTGTGCTACTAGTAATAGTAAAACCTAGTTGTTTTGCTCCTAATTACAGTAAATGCAGAGGTACGTTTTTATAGTCTAGTTTACTTGTTCTGTTTAGCTATTAGTTTATAGGTAATACGCAGTTAATAGTTTCTTCTTAGTACTAATAGCTGCTAACAGCGTAGTCTAATAGTTTAACGTAAAGAGCTTGTCTCTATTGCTAATAATTAATTCTAGAATGCTGTAGTATTGCATAATTCTGTCTAAGAATACTTGTGCAAGCTATTCTATAGTATAGTTGTGTTAGAATAGTACAAATTCTGCAGCTTTTGTAAATTAGTCTACTACAACAAAAATTAAGTTATAGCTGTATCCTGTAACAGGGTCCTTAGAGATAGGTAGTTGCGTAACAAAGTCTATTATAATGTTTATCTATAGCGCTGTTAGCAGCTCTATTGCTTGTGCTTCTCTATATTTTGCGTAAGTGCTGTGTTTGTTTTGCTAACAGCTTACGCATTTCTTAATATACTTACTAACTTTATCTTTTATATTTAGGAACTTGTAATGTTGCTTAATAAGTTCTATAGTCTGTGTAATACTTAGGTGTCTGTGCAGTAGGTTATTGTAGTAACTGCTAATTACCTGTTATTCTAGTTCTTTAGGAATGTAAGCAGGTACGCTTTGCTTCTATTAGACTAGCATTATGTTGTTAAGCTGCTAGGATAGTCTAAGTAACCTATCCTTATTAATCCTTAAGATAGTAAATGCGTTAACTGTTTTCTTGCTAGCTAGGTTGCTTCTGCAGCTAAGAGCGTCTGCCCTGCTGTTATTTTTTCTAGGTGTATACAAGATCTTAAACTTATATTCTCTTAACATTTCTAACTATCTTACTTGTCTGCTGTTTAACACTTTTGTTGTAGTAAAGTAAGTTAGATTCTTATAATCTGTGTAGATAGTAAGTTTAGAGCAACTTTGTGCATATACTTGCTAATGCTTTATAGCTAATACTATTGCAAGTAGTTCCTTGTTATAAACGTTGTATTGTTCCTCTATTAGTGTAAACTTTTTAGAGTAGTAGGTAATAGGATGCTATTTCCTATCCTTTTCCTGTGTAATACAGGCGCCTAGTGCTAAATTAAAAGCGTCTGTTTCTATTCTTATAGGCTTCTTACTCTAAAATATAGTTAGCGTAAGGGGTTTAATATATACTTGTCTAAGCATTTTAAATGCTTTATCTTATTCTTTTCCTTATTTAAACAGTACGTCTTTCTGCGTAAGTCTTGTAAGCAGAATTACTTTCTTAGTATAGTCTTTAATAAAGCACTAATTGAAGTTAATAAATCTAAAGAATTCTTAGACCTATTTAACTGTCTTTAGTGTCTTCTATAACTTAACTACTTTAGTTTTTGTTAAGCTTATCTTAACTCTGTTCTTTCCTATAATAAACCTTAGGAACTTAACTTTCTCTTTATGCTATTTGTACTTCTTAGGTTTTAGTTGTAGGTCTGCTTGCTTTAAGCATTCTAGTACTTCTGTAACGTGTTGTATGTGCTCTTCTAGTGTTTTTAAGTACACTAGGATATTGTCTAGATATACTACTACTATGTTGTCTAAGTGTGCTCTTAGAACATTATTAATTAATTTCTAGCACGTGGCTAGTGCATTTGTAAGACTAAACAGTATAACTAAATACTTATATAGTTTATATCTTGTTCTAAATACTGTCTTTTATTCTTTGCTTTTTTTTATGTAGATAAGGTTGTACGCTCCTCTTAAATCTAACGTAGTAAAGTACTAGGCTCTAGCGAGTTAATCCTGTAGCTCTGTAATATTTAGTAGTAGATATAAGTTCTTAATTGTAATCTTGTTAAGCTTCCTAAAGTTAATACAAGTTTGTAACTTGCTATCCTTCTTTAGAACAAATATAATAGGATATCCTGTAGGTAATTCTAATTGTCTAATAAATCCCTTTTTAAAGTTCTCTGCAATGTACTCTTGCAATACTTTAAGTTCTACCTTAGATAGGTAATAGATGCGTTCTTTAGTTAGTTGTTTCCCTGCCTAAAGCTTAATCTCGTAATCCTAGAGCTTATGCTCTAGTAATGCCTTTTCTGTAAGCTTTTTTTTAAACATCCGTGCATACTGTCTATAAACGTTAGAGATAGTAAAAGTAGCATTTTTCTTTTTCTCCTTAATTATTACTTTGTAAGCTAGTAGGTTCTTAGTTTCTATGCAATTAACTGCTCTATCTTAGCGCGTCTTAGTTAACAAGATATTTGCTATCTCTATCTTATCTACTAGCTGCATTGTAAGCTGCGTAGAATCTAATTACAGTATGCTGTAGTTACAATCTAACAAAAGCTTGTTGTTCTTCTAGTCTATCTGCAGATTATGCTTTTGTAACTAGGGAATTCCTAATATAATATTATAAGTAGCTATCTTAAAGACGTCTAGGGTTATTTCCTTCTAGTGCCTGTTTAGGGTTAGAGGAATAGATACTACTTTATAGGTTATTTCTGCTTCCTTAGGCATTAGTTCTCTATTAGCTACTTATAGTAGGTAAGGTTAATCCTTTTTTTGCGTACGTACGCCTGCGTACGTTATTGCTTGCTAAAAGATGTAATTACTCTGTAAACCTAAGTCTAACAATACCTTTATTGTCCTCCTATTTAGTATAATAGGGAGTTTAATAAGCAAATAGGTCTTATTAGTATCCTAGAATCTACTCTAGGTGCTCTGCAAATAGTTAAGTAACCTCTTATTAGGGTCTTAGCTTCCTTGCCTAAAAAAGACTCTTTATTACTAAATTTGTAAATTGCTTTATCCTGCTTGTGCGACTTACAGTTGTTATTTATACAACGTTGCTAGGTGCTATTTATGCAGACCTTATTAATAACAAGATACTTTAGGACTGCTGCGTGTTTGTCCTTGCCTAAGAAAAGGTTGTTTTAGCGTTTATTAATTAGGTAGTATTTATATTTATCTTTCTTGCACTTGTACTAGCAGTGCTAGTAGATGCATAGTTTGCTAGGGAACTATCCTAATACAACCTTGTTATTATAGTGTATATTGTAGGCATTATACACATATGCTGTCTAGGAGAGTATTCTATAGTATAGGTTCTAGTAGTCTAGTTTATAGCAAGGGTCTCCCTTAATAAGCGCTAGCTTGCAACTAAAGTCTAGTGTTAACTAATCTAATGCATTGCAATAATATTAGGTAAGTTCTATTTAAGTAGTAGTATTAGTCCTTGCCTATTCTTTGTATTCTTGTTAATCTTATTCTTGCTCTGTCTTAAGCAAGTTGTTAATAGCAATTAGAGCTATCTTACAGTCTTTCTTTATCTGCGCTGTAAAACATAGTACTTTGTCTATCTGTGTTCCTTAATTATAGTAGCTCTTTAGGAACTTCTGTAGTTCTTCTTAGATCTATTCTAGTCCTTCTGCAGCTGTAGCGTTAGTAAGCGTCTACGCTAGGCAAATTTCAGCTTATTTAAATATTTAGTTCTAGTTAGCTGTAGTTATGCGTGTTTGTTAGCAAATATAACAATTAGTTACCTAACATGTGTTAATATTATAATTGTAGTCTAGTGTAGGCTATTTTGTAAACTTATTTACTTTAATCTTCTTAAGTTGTATAATAGCACAGTTGCATTAGTCCTTCTACGCAATGTCTTCCTTAGAGTAGTAAGGCGTTAGAGGCCTATAATGTTAGCTCTTGTTCTGTCCTTTAATGTAGTCCTCCTCTAGATCTTCTATAAGGTAATTACTATCTTTAACTAGAAGGCAGCTTGCAGTGTGCTAGCTATTATTGTAGATTACTTCCTAAGTGTCTTCTAAGGCGCTGTTGCGTGTTATTACGTTAAGTTGTTGTAATACTTTGTTCTTAGAGCAACAGTCTTTAGTATAGTAGCCTTGCTTGCTACAGCTATAATAAGTTACTAAAGACTTGTCCTTCCTGTTACTACCTAGCTTCTTGTTCTATTATTTAGTTAGTCCGCAATTAATATTAGACAGATCTATAGCCTTAGGGCTATAGTATCTATTATTAGTTCTAGTGTGTATACAACGTAAGAAGTTAAGCTAATAGCGTCTACTACGCTGTCCTTGTTGTGTACTATTGTTCCTTTAGAAGTTGCGTTAATAATACGTAATAGGACTTCTAAACAAGGTTTAGGTTCTGCAGCTAAGTTCGCAGTTAAGTTTGTATAGTTAATTGTTAATCTTAATAGTTTCCTTAATAAGGTTATCTAAGGTTTCGAGAAATGCGCTAGTGCGTATAAGTTCTTCCTTAACTTAGAGCTTAAGGCCTTGTTAGAATATAGTTATAAGAGCAGTGTTATCCTAATTAGTGTTAGCTGCAAGTTGCTAGAAGTTAGCTGCGTAGTTAGCTATAAACTAACATTAATAGATATGTTAGATCTTGCGTCTAGCTACCAAGAGTTTATTAATAACTCTAAAGATTGTTTTAATCTTTTCCTTAAACAGATTAAGGTTACGCATCTACGCGTCTACCTTGTCTAAGGCTTTACTAGCAGTGTACTGCTAAAAGAATAGCTTAATCTACTTAAGAGCCTAGTTACGTATATAACTAGCTATAAGCGTAACACGCTAGATCTTAGGCACGTTCTAACCTTAGAAGGTAAAGAACAAGTCCTACTAAATAAGCTATTTATTAAGCTTGTTGCAGTTACCCTTATAGAAGTTAGGTTTAGCAACAGTAATGTTGTAGCTATTAAGTGCAGCTTTATACACTAGTAGAGCTTTGTTAGAGCTGCTGCTTAGAGTAGCACAAGTACCTAAGGTTGTAGACATTTTAAGGGTGTTTAAAATATTAAAGTTGTAAACTTAGCAAGCTAGGTAAATAGTTCTAGTTAGTTCTTAAGGAATGCCTTTAGTTACAAGTGCTTATAGGGGTAAAAAGGGTTGTGTAAGTAAAACACTTCTTACACAGGTAGCAATAAGTAGTACGCTTAGTCTAGCTTAAGAGCTAGGTAAGAATTAAATACAAGTGTATTGTCTAGTTAGTAACTTAGGTTAAACACGAACTGTAAGAGCTCGCATTTCTACTAACTATATACTAAGGAGATATATAGGAAATCCTCTAGGCTTACTAAGTTAATTATAAGCTAGGCTTACTAAGCTTAACGTAAGCTGCGTAAGCTATTACGTGTAATCTACCTAGCTTAACTACTAAGGAGTAAGCTTATTACGTAACCTGTAATTAACTATGCTGTAACTATACTGCATAGGAGAGCCTGTGTAATTACTACGCTAAGCGTGTTAGCATCTAGAGGGTGTTAGTATCTAGTTAGCTAGTATAAAGCAATTGTAACACCTTGCAGGTGTTTAAAATATTAAAGTTGTACTTTTAAAGAAAGCTTATAAGCACTATTTAATTAGTTCTTAAAAATAGGTATAGTCTTAGGATTCTAAACAGAGGTTTAGTAGGCTGCTATTAAATGCTACAGTTTGCTGTAGTCTGCTATAAGGTATAGTAAGGTGCTAAGGAATATAAAGTATACTATTCTTCTTAAGTAGGCTGCAAAGAATAATATAAGTAACTTACTTTACTTTATAGTAAAGTTAAGTTCTAAAAACAAACTTAATTAATAAGGTTAAATATAAACTGTAAGAGTTGTATTCCTACTAAATTATATACTAAAGAGATATCTATAGTATCTAAGTGCTATATGCTATTTAGAGACAATATATTATCTTAGAATAGTTAGGTTGTCTAAGATAAAAGCTACTATCTAAGATAGTAATAACTGTCTAAGACACTAATATCTTAGTAAGATAGTAATTACTATTACGTAATCTTATACTTACTCTACTATAATATAATAATCTGTTAGCTAGCCTTAAGCTGTAGTTCTTGTTATTTTATATTGCAGATTGTAATAGTTTTTAGTAAAAAGATATACTTTATCTTCTTTTTTTAGTAGAGATGCTGTTTTTCTTTTCTTATTAATATAAGAAATGCTCTTAGCCTAAGTAGTAGTAATATTTTTAAGTAACTTCTAGTATACTTTTTTTAGTTTAGCTACTAAGAATATTGCTAAATCTATTTAAATATTACTATTAAGACTTTGTGTAAAGAGATTTAGGTATCTCTTATAATTTATAAAGAATAGTATTATACTAATTACCTCTAAAAGTTTATTATTATATGCAATTTATACTATAGGTAGAAATAAAACCTAATTATCTTACTAATTATTGCAATAAATTTAGAGGTATATCTCTATTATTTAGTTTACTTATTCTGTCTAACTATTAGTCTATAAGTAGTATACAGTTAATAGCTTTCTCTTAGTGCTAATAGCTACTAACAGTATAGTCTAATAATTTAATGTAAAGAGCTTATTATAATTACTAATAATTAATTTAAGAATACTATAGTATTAAATAATTCTATCTAGAAACGCATAAGTAAGCTGCTCTGCTATATAGCTATATTAAAAAGGTATAAGCTTAGTAGCTTTTGTAAATTAGTTTACTACGATAAAGATTAAGTTGTAGCTATATCTTATAATAAGGTTTTTCGAGATTAGTAATTCCGTAATAAAGTCTATTATAATATCTATCTATAGTACTATTAGTAGCTCTATTGCTTGTGCTTTTCTGTATTTAGCATATATACTATATTTATTCTGCTAACAGCTAATATACTTCTTAACATATCTAGTAACTTTATTTTTAATATTTAGGAACTTATAGTGTTGCTTAATAAGCTTTATTATTCTTATTATACTAGAGTAACTATATATTAAGTTATTAGAGTATCTTATAATATTTTATCTTCTAGTTTTATTAGAGCTTAAGTAAGGCATTGTTCTTTCTATATATTAGTTATTACGTTATTAAGCTGTTAAGATAGTCTTAGTAATCTATTACTATTAATTCCTAGAATTGCTAATTTATTTATTATCTTTAATCTAGTAATATTATGTCTTCTACTAAGTACGTCTACTTATTTATTATCTTTTCCTAGTATATATAGAATTTTAAACTTATACTATCTAAGTATTTTAGACTAGCGTACTTATTTCTAGTTTAACACTTTAGTTGTTGTAAAATATACTAGGTTTTTATAATCTGTATAGATTACAAGCTCTAAGCAGCTTTTAGTATATAGTTACTAATATTCTAAAGTGTTTACAATTACTATAAGTTCTTTATTATATATTATAATTTTCTTCTACCTTTAAGAATTTGCGTAAGTAATAGGTAATAGAATACTATTATTTATCTTATTCTTGTGTAATAAATACTCCTAGCGCTAGATCTAAAGTATTAGTCTCTATTTAAAGTAGTTTATTCTTTAAAAATGTAACTAGCGTTAGTAGTTTTATATATACTTGTTTAAGTATCTAGAAAGTATCTTCCTGCGCTTTTTTTTATTTAAATAGTGTATTCTTCTGCGTAAGCTTTATAAGTAGTAAGGCTATCTTAAAGTAGTTTTTAATAAAGTATTAGTTAAAGTTAATAAACCTAAAAAGTGCTTAAATTTCTTTTACTAATATAAGTGTTAGCTATTTTTTTACAACTGAAATCTTTTTGTTACTTATCTTAACTCTATATTATCTTATAATATAGCTAAGAAATTTTACTTCTTCCTTGTACTATTTACACTTTTCTACTTTAAAGTAGAAGTTTACTTTTGCTAAGTATTCTAGTACTTGTTTAACGTATTATTTGTGCTTTTCTAGTGTCTTACTAAATACTAGAATGTTATTTAGGTATACTACTAAAGAAATGTCTAAGCATTTCCCTAATATATTGTTAATAAGGGCCTAATAAACTACTAGTGTATTAGTAAGCCTAAATAGCATAACTATATACTTAAAATTACTATAACAAGTTCTAAATACTATCTTTTATTCTTTACCTTCTTTTATATATATAAGGTTGTATGCTCCTTATAAGTCTAACGTAGTAAAGTATATTACTTTAGCTAACTAATCTTGTAGTTTTAATATATTTAGTAGTAAGTATTAGTTTTTAAGCATTATCTTGTTAAGCTTCTAGTCGTTAATATAAAGTTATAGTTTACTGTCTTTTTTTAGCATAAATAGAATAGAGAATTCTACTAGAGATTTAGATTTTTCAATAAATCTCTTTGTAAAGTCTTCTTTAATATAATCTAATAGTATCTTAAGTTCTTTTTTAAATAACTAATATATTAGCCTAAAGGGTAGTTCTTTCCTTTCTATAAGCTTAATCTTGCAATCCTAAAGTTAGTATTTAGGTAGCGCTTTTGTAGTTAACTCTTTTTTAAATATCTAAGCGTACTGTTTGTACAAATTAAGGATAGCAGAAAGTGTACTTTTCTTTTCTTCCTTTGTGTAACGGGCGTTCTTACGTTACCTAGGGTAGCTAATCCTAAAGGTGTAAGCCGTGGGGATGTTGTGGTTGTAGA
>JAVLWG010000028.1:0-420220 GCA_033444525.1 Phoma sp. YAFEF320 | reverse complement strand
GGCAGAGCGCAAATTAAACTTACTAAGTTTAATAAAGCAAAGATTAAGGAACGTTTTAACAAACCTAAGTAGAGTAATATCTGTAATTAGATCTAGAAAGAAGGTTAGGGTAATTACAACTTAGAATTAACTAACTAATCCTATCTAGAAGGTACTATAGTTGCTGTACTAATTAATCTAAACAAGTTAGTAGAAGACTACCAAGGTATGTTTAGTACTACTTATTACTTTTACCCTCTCTTACAGAGCACTATACTAGATAGTAGAAGAGCAGTTTACTTAGTTAATAATTATAATCTATTAGTCTCTAGATTGTTCTAATTAGTCTCTTTAACTAAGGTAGTTAATGCAGGAACTTAATCCCTCCTAGTCTCTAGAGTAGGATAAAGACTACTAAAGAATATACTTTATAGTCTAAATAGAGCGTAATCTAAGGATCTGCTCTTAAAAGAAGTTAAAGTAGTTAAGGGTTTTTATATAAATATAGTATCCTTAGCTAAGCTAGAGTAGATTAGAGTTTAGTACTATAGTCTTAATTACACTCTACAATATAGATTGCTTAAGAATAATGTTATACTAGTAAATCTTTACACTACTTACAATCTTATATTTATAGAATATAAGAAGGTTAACTTTTACTTACTTCCCTTAAACTCTGTAAATGTAATTAAGAGATTAGATAGTCTATAATACTAATTAGATAATAAAGAAGTTTAGCATAGAAGATTAGGACACTTAAGGAAGAAGGCTCTAAGAGCGCTTATTAAAGTAGCACAGAACATTAAAATTAACAGAACAACGTATAGTAACTATAAGCATTGCTTAGTTATATACACAACTTAAGTAATCTTAAGAAGGCTAAAAGAAAAATTACTATAACCTTTCTATAGAATTTTAGGATCTGTTTAATATGCTAACTAGCAGATTAAACAAAGAATAGGTCATAATCCTAAAAGAAGACTATTTAGGAAAGTTATTTAACTTTAACCTTTAAGCTAAAACAATTAATAAGATTATAAGTATGTAGAAACAATTTAGGAAGAGAGTTAAGACAAAGTATTAGTAATTAATAGTTAAAATCTATTAAGATAATAATATAGCAACTTAACTGTAGAGAGGTTAATCTAGATTTAAAGAGTAGGCAGATAATCTAGGTATTAAGATTAAGACCTCTTTGTTATATACTTACAAACTAAATAGAGTAGTAGAACAAGCTAGACAAGAGATTATTACTAAATTAATTAAAATAAGAATAAGGTCTAATTTACTAATTAAGCTCTAGCCTTTAATTATAGACTCTGCTACTTATCTTTACAATATAAGTCTATCTACTGTTTACAGCTTTAGATTACTAAATACAGTACTTAATACCTAGTTTAGGCAGTATTTTAGATACTACGAACTAGCAGAGATTAGGCACAGAACAGCTAATTTAAAACTAGATTAAAGTAGGATATACGCCTATAGCTGCTAAGCTTATCCTTTAACTAGAGACTAAGTAGTAGGTAAGAACAGACGTGTATTTAAGGTTAAACTATAGAGATATATTAGATACCTAGTTAGATATAAGGCCTTTGATATCTATTTAATATAGGTTCTAACGCTTAATTAAGTAATTGTTACAAGGAATATAACCTTTAATAAGAGTTATTTCTATAAAGGAAAAGATAGATTAGAAATGCTAAAAGAATAAGCAATCTATATTATAGATATTCTCTATAACAGAGAATTAGACAATCTAGGCTAGAATAAAGAGATACTTAACTTTAATAAGCAGCTAGCCTAAATAATCCTATTAGCTACTAAGTAATAGCTTAGAGGTAAAGCTATCTAGCTAACTAAGCATAATTCTAGCCTAGAATATAAGCAGCTACCTAGATTAGAAAAAACTGCGCAAGAAAATTACAAAGCTAGTAATAACTTAAGAATCTACACAGAGTAGTAGAATATATTTAGACTTAAGACCTTAGAGGCTACACCTAGTTTAATTAATCCTAGTACTAGAATAGCAAGGGGTAGTAATATAGATTGTATAGGTACTAGTAACTAATAAGGAGTGCACTTAGCTGTAAGAGCTAGTTTACTACTTACTAGTAATTAGTTAGAATTACAAGAGTTAATGCTAGAGCGCTTAACTAGATCTACTGCTTAACTTATATAATTAGCTGCTTCTACGCGCATAAACAAAGTAGAATTAATAGATTTACTATAGAGATTAAGCTAGCGACTTAAAGGAGCTGCCTTTAAGATTAATATACTAATAAGCAGCTATTTACTGCTCTAATATAGACAAAATTATAGTAATTAAGTAGAGGGTAAGAACATAGATACTATAAATACATTAATTACTAATCTTTTAGAATATAATAATCTATAGAATAACATACATTACATGTTGCTTTTAGGACTAGAGCAGGCCTAGAATAAGCGTTTAAGCTACAAGACTCTAAATACTATAGTAATAGCAGTAAGTATAACTAAACTACGTAATTGCTTAGAAAATAAGATTACTAGTTATACTTATAGAGATAATCTCCTACTTCTACTAACTATATAGAAATAGGTCCTTTAGTATCTGCTTAAGGCTCTGTAAGTTAGAGTAGCAGAAAAAAAGATTAACTAAATAAAAAAGAAAGGCACTTAGACTAAGATCTAGAGAGTTAAAGAAATAGAGCATCCTCTCCTATTAAAATAAGTGTTTACTTATAAGTTTAATTAAGATAGCTACTTTGTAAAATATAAAGCTAAGATTATAGTAAGAGGTAACCTCTAAGAGGTAAATACACTTACTTTAATATATACTACTACTCTAGCAGCTTAATTGTTCTAAGCAGTAATAGCAATTGCTACCTATTTTAATCTAGAAATCCTATAATATAATATAGTAGGAGCTTTTCTAAATACACTAATCTTACTAGATAGTCTTGTTATCTGTAAGATGCTAGATAGTTTTAGACAATTAGGATTTTATATTTAGCTAAACTAAGCGCTGTATAAGCTTAAGGAATTACTACTACTTTAGTATAAAAAGTTCTCTAGAACGCTTAAAGCTATTAGATTAAAGGTAAGCAAGGAAGAACCTTGCCTATTCTTTAGTAGTAATTAGAGAATAATAGTACTGTTTTATATAGATAATATACTACTGCTCTTCTATAAGGATTATAAGGCTAAAGCTTAATTAATCTAGAAAAAGGTTATGCAGAAGTACAAAATATAAGAGTAAGGAGAAGTAACGTAGTTCCTTAGAATATAAGTACTAAAGGACTATTTAAAGTAGTTAATTACTCTAGTCTATAATACATATATTAACAAGATTGCAAAGAACTTTAATCTCTCTAATAGATTATATCTACCTACTCTGCTCCTATCTAAGGAACTAACAAAGAACAGTAGAGAAGCAACAAAATAAGAAATTAAGCGCTACTAAGAGAGAGTTAGATTAGTGCTATATACTATAATAATTCTTAGATTAGATATTGTATTTGTAGTATTAAAGTTATCTTATTTCCTAACTAATTTAAGCAACTAGCACGTTAGAGCTGTTAATTAAGTAATTATATACTTGTATTAAATAAAAACTAAAAAAATCTAACATAGAGATTATAATAGTCTAAATCTTACTATCTATAGAGACGCTTCCTTTGCAGATAATCTAGAAACTAGAAGATTGTTATATAGATATATTATTCTCCTCTTTAGAGGAGTAATAGTCTAGAAAGCAGCTTAGCAAAGTATAGTAACTATATTAACTACTAAAGCAGAGCTCCTTGCCCTAGAACATATAATAAAAGAAGTAGTAGTAATTAAGTGCTTCTTTAATAAGCTTACTCTAGATATAGGAGAGATCTAAAACGTCTAGTATAATAATTAATAAACAATCTAACTAGTAATTAGAAAGAATAAATATATAACTACTAGGCTTAAACACGTTAATATTTAGAATATATAGCTAAGGTAGGAGTATGCTAAAGAGTTACTAGAGATTAACTATCTAGAAATAAGCAGAATGCTAGCAGATAAATTAACTAAGTTATTAATATATTAGCAGTTTAAAAAGTTTAAGCAGCTACTTAATATACAGGACATAGCACAAATAATTAAGGTCTAAGAATAAGAATAGATAGTAGTTATCTTAATTAACTTCTGTTCTTAATTAGAACAGGACTATATAGTGTAGAATTATTATAACTATTAAACTAGTCTGCTATTTGGACTAGTACCTTAGCTAAAGATTTGTTTATAAGGTTAGATACTTGCTTAAGAGCAAGGAGAGCTAACAAACTTAATAAAATTAGAAAAGGTAATTAACAAATTACTTATTATAAATAAATTAAGCCTTAACTAGTAGTAATATCTTCTCTTTATAAAGGGTATCTAGTTCTTTGCTTATCTGCTAAGCAGCTAAGCAGTAGTTAACTAGAAGCTACTTATAATTATTAATTATCTGCTTAAGAGTGCTAAGATCTAGATTAGAGTCCTTTAACTTAATACTTCTATCCTCTTCCTTACTAGGAAATAGTTAAATTAGTAGACTAGTGCTTAATCTCTCTCTAGGATCCTTAGGAACCTACTAGGGGACCTATAAGCTAGAAGATAGAACACAACTTAATAAAGCACTAGAATAACTACTGTAAGTTAGAACAGCCTTATTTAAGTAAGGAACTAACTAAGCTAAAAATTAAACTAAAACACTACTCTTAGGCTTACGTAGGCAAGCACTACTAACTAAGTAACTAAGCTTAATAGTAGACTACAAAGACTTAGCAACTAAGTAGGCTTTCTAAGTAGTAATCTGCTTAGCCTTAGCTGCCTTATAAGCAGTAATCTAATTAGTTTTAGCTGCCTTTATGCGCTCTTAGAGGTTAATTATCTGCTAATATATCTAAATCTCTGCTGCGCTAAGTTCTAGAGCATTAGACTAGAATAGAGAAGCCTAAAGGACAGCAGATAGATTAGTATTAGTAAATAAGTACTTAAGAGGTAATCCCTTAAGAGGCTTGTTCTAAAGACTAGACTTAGAGCAAGTAGTTAGAGAATTATAGTCTTAGAACAGATTAGTATAAGCAGGAAACTTTAATCTAGAAACACAAATACTAGAGAGCTTATTAGTAGAATTTTTAGACTTAACTACATGCTACTTACCCTTAGAGCGCTTAGCTAATCTAGTTTATTTGTTAGAGCTACTACGCTTCTTTACTCTAGAACTAGGAGTGTTTAGCTGTTTATAAAAGTCCTAGCGTTTCTAATTAAGGTAGAATAACTGCAAGGCAGTAGTCTTGGAGACAGTCTAACTAGCTAATCTAGACCTGTAATTAGTAAGATAGGTGCAGTAACTCTTCTTAGAATACTTAGTCTTGTAGGCAAGTTAGCAGAGCGCAATATAGTTAGGAAATTAGAATACTTATATTACGCAGTAAGTATAATTTAAACACTTGTAGCAGCAACCTAATCCCTTCTAAACTAGACTACAGATATAGACTTTAGTCTTAATATTGTTCTTAGCATATGTATAGTAGAGGTTTTTTAGCAACTATTTAGTTATTAGATTAACAGCCTGTTCCTAAGTCTTTGTAACTAGCTTTAGAGGCTCTAAAGATATAACTAGCTTATCCTAAATAATCTTAGCTTTAGAACAAGAATAGGCAGAGCTACTTTTACTATTAGAGGAAATGTAGATTAGGTTTCTAATTTTGTGCTTAGGCAAGCTAGCAGGCAGAGTAGAAGCTAAAGTAGTAGCCTTTGCGCACTTCTTTTAAACAAGCTTATAAATCTTAGCTAATTAAGCAGCTTACTTAGCAGATTTACAAGACTTTATTGCAGCAACAGCTAATTAAGTTAGTAAAACAGATTAGATAATTAGAACAAAGGATACAGACACTATTTATAATTGCACTTAAACTTGTTATTTTCTTTCTTCTAGAACTCTTGTTTAATCTGCGCAAGCTGCTTAACGTAATTTGCTACTACTATTATAGATTAGCAATTAGTGTAACAGATTAGAAAGGGCATAAATACAGCAGCAAAATAGATTGTTGTAGTTAGTTATAGTAAACATAGGCTAACAGGTTAAGCGTTAAAGGTAGTAGAGAAATAATTAAGAGTTAGGACTAGAAAGTCTCTTATTATGCTGTTAATAGTAAACACACGCAATTAGCTTACGCAATTAAAATAGTTGCTAGAGCAGACGCAATCTAAGGATAACATTAAAATAGTAAAAGAGGAGCAATTAGCTAATCTAATTAATTTGCAACAAATAAGAATAAGTAAATTGCACGCATAATTGCAATCTAATTAATATACAAGAGCACTACGATAGTTAGGTACTATAGCCTAGTATTGTACTTAGGAGGTGTGTTGCAGTAAAGGTCTATTTAATAGACTAGCTGCAGGCTAGTAGTTAGATTAAAACAATCTTATCTGCTTATTAGATTAGATTATAGGTATATAATCTCTAACTTAGAGAAACTTTCTTATGTAGATAAATTTAATTATTTCTATCTTAATCTAAATACTTAATCACGGCTCTAGCTTTAACAAGAATATAGTAAGCTGCTAGCTTAATATACTAATATACAACAGTACCTATAAAGATAATTAGAAAATTATTACTTATAACTATACCTAATTCTAATATAATAAAGTTATTAATAACAGCAAGAAACTCTACTACGTAGTTAAATATAATTATTAAGATAAGTTTATTATTCTAAGAGAACCTTACTATAGACTTCTTTACTACTACAGAGTAAAATACTTTGCACAGAACAGATAAAAAATTATAGTAATTAGAAATATAAAGGAAAATATATCTATATAAAAAAGCTTAGAACACCCTATAGAAGACCTTGTAACTAAGGAATAAGACAATATTTACTTTAATAAAGATTAACAAAGGATCTGCAAACGTACACTTATACTATATTTACTAAATAAGAATAAACTTACAATAAACTACTTTAATAATAAGCACAGAAATATATTAGCTAGTAAATAAAAAGGTTACTAAGAGTTCTATAATATACTAGAAGCTACTATAGTTATACGCAACTGCATTATACTAAATAATAATAAAAAAGCCTTATACTTGTATAACCTTTAACTTGTATACGCAGATTACTTAGATACAGAATAAGTATACTAGGCAGACTAAGAGTAGGTATAAAATAACTATAGTTAAAGCCTTATAAGCTTAGTTAGACTATTACTTTAGACACAAACTTAGTATTTATAAACTAAACTACTTTAGAAAGAAAGTACCTAGGACTATAAACGGTATATACTTAGTTATATAAGACTTCTATAATATTAAGTATTATACCTTACTATAGAAGCTAGGTTACTATAATATCTGCTTAACTTACAAATATAAGAAAATCTAGGCCTGTTAGTTTCTAAGCAAACTAAACAAATATCTATACCTATAGTATTAGTGCAAGAAGTACTAGTATCTGCAATATATTTAAGATAAGCGCTACGTAAACTATTTTCCTAAAGTAATATACTTAGATAATATCCTTACTATATATCTAGTAGTTAGAGGAATATATTAAAATAATAGTTAAGCTAAATACTTTAACTTAAAGTGCACACAACACGCTATAGAAAAGACAGTCTATAGTATAGCACTTATTAATAGGTTTTTTTTAGACTAGCGTAGAAAACGCGTAAGACAGTAAGATTTATTAATAATATTAAAGATAATACTCTTATTAAGCTCTTTATCTAAGTAGGTTAAGCATAGCTTTAGGTATTAGTAGATTTAAGATTATAATTAAACTATATCTCTTTGCAAGCGTTATAACTAATAGAACTTAAGTTATCTTAAAAAAAAGATCTATACTTATTTTGCGTTGCAAACAGTAAGCCTATGCCTTAGAAAGTAGAAGTTACTTAAGAAGTAATAGCTGCTTCTATAATAATAAGAAGCTACTAGAAGGAAATAACCTTAAACGTTTTTAAGATAGCTACTTATAATATTATATTAGAACTTCTCTAGTTATAAGAGTACAACTTATAGATAGACTAAGTATAGTGTAAACTTTTGTTAGATTATAACTATAGTATATTGCAATTAGATTCTACGCAGCTTATATTATAGCTAGTAAATAAGATAGAGATAGTAAATATCTTATTAACTAAAACGCGCTAAGATAGAGCAGTTAATTATATAGAGACTAAGAACCTGCTAGCTTACAAAGTAACAATTAAAGAGAAGAAGAAAAGTGCTACTTTTACTATCTTTAATATTTATAAGTAGTATGTATAGATGTTTAAAGAAGAGCTTATAGAAAAAGCATTACTAGAGTATAAGCTCTAGGATTATAAGATTAAGCTCTAGGTAAGAAAACAACTAACTAAAAAACGCATTTATTATCTATTTAAAGTAGAACTTAAAGTACTGCAAGAGTATATTACAGAGAACTTTAAGAAAGAATTAATTAGATAATTAAAATTACCTGCAGGATATTTTATTATATTTATTCTAAAAAAAAGTAGTAAGTTATAATCTTATATTAACTTTAAGAAGCTTAATAAGATTATAATTAAGAACTTATACCTACTACTAAATATTATAGAGCTATAGGATTAACTTACTAGAGCTTAATACTTTACTATATTAGATTTAAGAGGAGTATATAACCTTATCTATATAAAAAAAGGGATAGAATAAAAGATAGTATTTAGAATAAGATATAGACTATATAAATATTTAGTTATACTATTTAATTTAACAAATGCACTAGCTACGTACTAGATATTATTAATAATATTCTAAGAGCACACTTAGACAACATAGTAGTAGTATATCTAGATAATATCCTAGTATACTTAAAGACACTAGCAGAGCACATATAATACGTAATAGAAGTACTAGAATACTTAAAATAAGCAGACCTATATATAACAGATATTGTAAAGTTAACTTTAGTGTTATAGTGTTTTAGTACTAGCCTATCTTATATTAGTGCTAAGGGCAAGCGTGCAGCGTAAAACTAGCGCTAAAAGCGCGCCTAAAGCACAACAAGTATTATTATAGATATATAGCTAAGCTATCCTTCTACTATTATCTCTAGTATAAAGCAAATACTATTACCTATAACTAGAACTTTATATAATAATACTTCTCCTCTAACAGTCTAAGAATAGCTTTCATAATGCGTAAAAGTAGCTAAGAAGTATTACTAAAAAAAATACAACAACTCTAAATAGAGAGTTTAGTACCTCTTTTTAAAACTACAACTAGAGATCTAAAGAGCTGTTACTAACTACTATTAGGTTCTAGCTATAAGAGAGGATTTAGTAGCTTTAGGCTTTACTTTTAAGAAGAACCTGCACTATATATTACTTACGCGCAATTTGCATTAGCGCAAAAAATTTAGTACTAAACCTAAGAAATAAAGGCTAATAGAATAGAATCTAGAGATCTCTACTAATAAACCTCTTAGAGATAGAAATAGTATAACCTACTTTAAGTGCTAGAAGATAGGTTACTATACTAATAAATATAGGAATAGTAATCTAAATTAGATCTCTGTCTATATTTAACAAACAGAAAAAAAGAGAGCCTTACTAAGAACCTAGCAATAGTAAGGCGTACTTAGATATATATCTTACTAGGTATTATTAAAGTTGTAAACTTAGCAAGCTAGGCTTAACAGTTTAGGTTAGTTCTTAGAGTATGTCTTTAGTTACAAGTGCTTGTAGGGGTATTAGAGTTTGTATAAGTAAAATACTTCTTATATAGGTAGTAATAAGTAGTACGCTTAGTTTAGCTTAAGAGCTAGGTAAGAATTAAATACAAGTGTATTATCTAGTTAGTAACTTAGGTTAAACACAAACTGTAATAGCTTGCGTTTCTACTAATTATATACTTAACAAGATATATAAGAAATCCTCTAGGCTTACTAAGTTAATTATAAGCTAGGCTTAATAAGCTTAATATAAGCTGCGTAAACTATTACGTGTAGCCTACCTAGCTTAACTGCTAAGAAGTAAGCTTATTACGTAACCTATAATTAACTATACTATAACTACGCTGTATAGAAGAGCCTGTGTAATTACTGCGCTAAGTATATTAGTATTTAGAGGGTGTTAGCATCTAGTTAGCTAGTATAAAGCAATTGTAACACTATCTCCTCTTCTTTTATAGATATGTCTTAGATTTGTTAGCTGTTCTTTATGTAAGCTTACCTTACTACTACTTTAGTTTTATAGCAATATTATATTCTTTGCGTCCTAGAAACGTCTTTAACTAAGTATTAAAATTTGTTAATATAATACTATTGCCTCTATCTCTTATAATTGTTACTTTGTATTAGGCTACAATTGTTATATTATACCTTCTGCTAATTTCTGTTTTAAGTGTGCAGAGTGTGTTTAAGTTAAATATTTATGCGTTAACTTATCTTAGAAGTCTCTAGACAAAACTAGGGCTAAATATAAAAAGAAAGTAGAAGACAACAAAAAGTTGCTAGTAGAAGTAATTGCGCGTCTGCTGCAAAATAAGAAAATTCTTGCATAAGTAAAAGATTGTGCTATAAAGAAAGCTAAATATTTAGCTAATAAGTTAGATACTAAAGGCAAAGATGTGTAAGCTAAGGAAATTAGTTATCTTACTACTAATACGCAAGTTGCGTTTTTTCCTGCTATATAGTCTACTTTTAGGTATATTATCAATTTTGCAAATTTTAAAACTAGCAAAGTAGTATCTAGCAGTTTGTAAAGTTTGTCTCTAGTTCTTATATATTTTCTAAGTCTAGGTATCCTAACTACTTTACTAGGTATTCTTAGCCTTGTTATCTTTATTATTGTTTAATTATTTTCTTAACTTCTTATTTATTATTACTATCTGCTTAGTAAAGGAAGTTTTTCTAAATAAGCGTTTTAAAGTTAGCTAGTTCTAGTAGCAAGATATAGAACATGTTGTAAATCTTTGCGTCCTTTAGCAGCTTAAGTTAGTAGTTAACTAGGCTAATTTTCTTAGAAATAAAAAATCGTTTAACTTTAACTTTGTCTAGTTTTTTTATTAGTCTTTTTGTGCGTAGATTTTTTGTAAAGAGATATACTTTATCCTCTTTTTTTAGCAGAGGTGCTATTTTTCTTTTCTAATTAATATAAGAGATGCTCTTAGCTTAAGCTTTAGTAATATTTTTAAGCAATTTCTTATGTACTTCCTTTAGTTTACTTACTAAGGAAATTACTAAATCTGTTTAGATATTACTGTTAAGACTTTGTGTAAAGAAATTTAGATATCTTCTATAATTTATAAAGAATAGTATTATACTTGTTACTTCTAATAACTTGTTATTGTATATAATTTGTACTATAAGTAATAGTAAAACCTAATTATTCTGCTCTTAGTTGCAGTAAATACAGAGGTATATTTCTATTGTTTAGTTTACTTGTTCTATTTAGCTATTAGTCTGTAGATTATAGGCAGTTAATAGCTTCTTCTTAGTACTTATAGCTGCTAGCAGTGTAGTCTAATAGTTTAACGTAAAAAGCTTGTCTCTATTGCTAATAATTAATTTAGAGATACTGTAGTATTAAATAATTTAGTTTAAGAACACTTAAGCAAGTTGTTCTACAGTGTAGCTATATTAAAATAGTACAAATTCTGCAGCTTTTGTAAATTAGTCTACTATAATAAAGATTAAGTTATAGCTGTATCCTATAACAGGGTCCTTAGAGATTAGTAATTGCATAATAAAGTCTATTATAATGTTTGTTTATAGCGCTGTTAGCAGCTCTATTACTTATACTTCTCTATACTTTGCATACGTGCTGTGTTTGTTCTACTAACAGCTTACGCATTTTTTAATATACTTACTAACCTTGTCTTTTATATTTAGAAACTTATAATATTACTTAATAAGTTCTATAGTCTGTGTAATGCCTAAGTGTCTGTGCAGTAAGTTGTTGTAATAACTGCTAATTACCTGTTGTTTTAGTTTTTTAGGAACGTAAGCAGGTACGCCTTACGGTTATTATACTAGTATTGTATTATTAAGCTGTTAGAATAGTTCTAGTAATCTATTAGCGTTTGTTCTAAGGATAGCAAACTTATTAATAGTCTTTATTCTAGCAAAGTTGCTTTAGCAACTAAGAGTATCTGCTCTGCTATTGTCTTTTTTAGATATAACGCACTATACAGGCGAGTTGCCTACACAGGTAAGTTGCCTACTTTTGCTAAGACTCTCCCCTATTATACTATATTATAGCCTAGAACGCTGCACTCAGCGCCTTTTTAGCCTATAATAAGCTGTAATATTACTTAGAGACCTCTTCTACTTTATTCTTATATGTTTGCGCGTTGTGCCTACTCTCTCTGCACGTTCTATAGTGTTGTTGTAATAGCTTACCCCCTTTAGCGCGCACCCTCTTCTTTAGCTTCTTACTATTACTACGCGCGCTAAACTCCTGTAGAGCAATTAACTGCTAGCCCTCTTTAACTATAAGGGTCCTTCCTGCCTAAACTTGCTTTCTTTTGCGCGATTTACGCTCTGTTGCAGCCTCTAGGGCTGCTTAAAGCTTAGCGCGTTCTTGTTTAAGCAAAGTTATCTTATGCGCTATACCTGTAGCCCCCTTTATAAGGTAATTAAGCGCGCTAGTAGCAGAGGTTAGTAAGCTACCTATTTACTTCTTATACTTGTCTTAAATTAGAGTTGATTAAGAGCTAAATTCAGTTAGATTCTTTAGAGTTTGCAACTGCTAGGGCTTGTTGTTAGTAGGGAGTAGTAGTAATAGAGTCTGCAGCTTTATATTAAGGGTTAAAATAACCTGTTATAGGTTAAAAAGGACTAGTCTAGCCCCTTAGAACCCTCTCTAGATATTGCTAGGGGTAATAGCTTTACTATAGGCTTCTATAAAGTATAATAGGAACTCTAGCTTTGTAATATAAGTAATCTAGTAGTGTACTAGCTTGTTAACCTAGTCCCTATACGCCTGCTTTAAAGGGGCAAAACAACCCACATTAAGTAGCTGCAAGAGGTGCGATAAGTGTAGAGGCATATATATAGGCATAATCTTATTATCTTTGCAGTATTAGTTAAATACTACAGTGTTGTGGCTCTTATAACCGTTAACAATAAGTATATAGTAGGTACTAACAGTGCGCGTCTTTGTATGCCTGTTAAAGTGCTGCAACTACTTAAAACTAAGCTTGTTGTTAGTCTAGCTGTTATTAGAGTTAGAAAAGCTCTAACTTAGGGGCAGGGCGTCTTCCTTAAACTAGAAGCAGGGGTAGCAGCGCAATTTAAAGATAATAAAGGGCAGAATTGCCTATTTAGTTGCGTTAACGCCTTAAGTAACTGTTACCTACTCTCTGTTACTAGGCTGTATTAACTTTAGTTGTTTTAGTAAATTAGTAGCTGTAATAACTGCTCTACTGCTTATCTAGCCTATTGTAAAGCCTGTCTTGTTAAAGTTGTACGTATTGTTGTCTAGGATGCCGTACTTAGCTTTAATATTAGCTATAAGGCTAAACTAGCCCTGTATAACTCTAGAATCCTTGCAGAGGGCTCTCTTGTAGTTGTACTTGCAATTAAACCTTACTTTAAGCTCTAGCGTACGTGAAACAAACATACTAGCCTAGTTTAAGCTAATAGGGCCTAAACTACGCTCTTCTTGCAGAGAATTAGCTATATTAGCTACATCTAAGAGCTAAGAGGGGTGCCTATACTTAATAAGCTTAAGAATGTACTTTACAATTACCTCCTCCTCTACACTAGTTAGATTCTACAAGTTAGCTGTAGAATTGTTGCGTAAAAGTTGTCTAGTGCGTCTATCGCGTAGGGTTAATTGCGGCGCGTTGTATATAGCTGCAGCGCGTTGTACTAAGAGAGTAGGGTCTTGTTTAAGAGCTGTAAGCGCAAGCTGTACCTAAGTCTTGTTTAATACGTTATTCTTGCTCTGTTGTTAAGGCATTAGTATAGAGAGGGAGATTTAGTGTAGTTTTAGCAAAAGTAGGCAACTTGCCTGTGTAGGCAACTTACCTGTATAGTACGTTATACACTATCCTAAACTTATATTAACTTAAAAGCTCTAACTAGTATACTTACTATTAGTTTAGAGTTTTAGTTGTTGTAAATTATACTAAGTTCTTATAGTCTGTATATATTGTAAGTTTAGAACAGCTCTATATTTAGATTCTCTAATACTCTAACGCTAATACAATTATAAGTAATTCTTTGTTATGTACGTTATAGTATTCTTCTAGTCCTAAGAATTTGCGTAAATAGTAAGTAATAGAGTGCTATTGTCTGTTTTATTCCTGTGTAATATAGGCTCCTAGTACTAAATTTAATATATCTGTTTCTATTTATAATAGCTTGTTACTCTTAAACGTTGCTAGTATTAAGGGGTTAATACACGCTTACCTAAGTAATTTAAAAGTATTATCTTGTTCTTTTTTCTACTTAAATAGTGTGTCCTTCTGCGTAAGTTTAGTAAGTAGTAAGGCTTTTTTAGAGTAGTTCTTAAAAAAGTATTAGTTAAAATTAACAAACTCTAGGAATTCTTAGATTTCTTTTCCTGTAGTAGGCTTTAGCTAATTTTTTATAACCTATGTTTTCTTGTTACTTATCTTTACTCTATTTTTTTCTATAATAAACCTTAAGAATTTAACTTCTTTCTTATGCTATTTGCACTTTTTAAGCTTAAGTTGTAGGTCTGCCTTATATAGGCATTTAAGCACTTCTATAATATATTAAACGTGCTTTTTTAGCGTCTTTAAGAACACTAATATATTATTAAGGTATACTACTACTGTCTTATCTAGGTGCGCTTTTAGTATATTATTAACTAGCTCCTAACACGTAGCTAGTGCATTAGTTAGCTTAAATAGTATAACTATATATTTATAGAGCCTATAGTAGGTTCTAAATACTGTTTTCCACTCTTTGCCTTCTTTTATATAAATAAAGTTGTAAGCTCCTTGCAGGTTAAGTGCTGTAAAGTACATTACTTCTGCTAATTAATCTTGTAGTTTACTAATATTTAGTAGTAAGTACTAATTCTTAACTATAATATTGTTAAGCTTTTAGTAGTTAATATATAGTTAATTACTACTATCCTTCTTTAGTATAAAGAGGATAGAGTGTCTAGTAGGTAATTCTAACTTCTATATAAACTCTTTCTTAAGGTTCTTATTAATATACTTTTGCAGTACTTTAAGTTCTTATTCTAATAATCTATAGATTAGCCTAAAAGTTAGTGTCTTTCTTTTCTATATCTTAATCTTGTAATTCTAAGGCTTATACTGTAGTAATACTATTATAGTTTTATTATTGCAGAAGAGTTCTTTGTAACTCTTATATTTGTCTAGAATATTAGAAGTTGCACTGTTTTTCTCTTTAACTGTTACTTTGTAATCTGTAAGGCTGTTAGTATCTATATAGTTAACTGCTCTATCTTAGCACATCTTAGTTAAATAATATTTGCTATTTCTTTCTTATCTACTAGCTATATTGTAAGCTGCGTAAGGTCTAATTGCAGTGTACTATAGTTATAATTTAGTAAGAGTATATACTGTGCTTAATTTATTTATAAGTTATGCTTTTGTAACTAGGGAAGTCCTAATATAATATTATAAGTAGCTATCTTAAAAACGTCTAGGGTTGTTTCTTTCTAGTAGCCTCCTATAGTTATTAGGGCAGCTACTACTTTTTAGGTAACTTATTCTTTATAAGGTATAAGTTTGCTGTTTACTATACGTAATAGGTAGAGGTCTTTCTTTTAAGACAACTTAAGTTCTGCTAGTTATAGCGCTTGTAAAGAGATATAGTTTAATTATAATTCTAAATTTACTAGTGCTTAGAGGTGTGCTTAACCTACTTAGATAAAAAGCTTAATAAGAGTATTGTCTCTAATATTATTAATAAATTGTAGCGTCTTATACCTTTCCTTTAGTACTAGTCTAAAAAAGACTTGTTAATAGGCGTAAATCTATAGAGTTCTTTTAATCTTAAGTACTAAGTATATTTGTAGTTAAGACACTTAGTCTAACTTTTAGCTCTATATAATTAAAATAAATTGCTGATATCGGAAGCTCCCCTAGGGATAATTAGAATTAAAGTGTGTATAATAGACGTATTATAGATACCTCTAGAGTTAATTAATTTATTCTACTATTAGCTATAGTATAAATTCTAAGGGGTACTGTGTATCTGTGCACGCTTACTAATACCTCTAAAGTAGTTCTAGCTAGCTGCCTGCTAGTTAATCTACTGTGCAGGCTAGCAACTGTTAGGCTAGTAACTATTAGGCTAGTAACTGTTAGGCTAGCTACCTGCTAGTTAATCTATTATATAGGCTAGCAACTGTTAGGCTAGCTGCCTGCTAGTTAATCTACTGCGCAGGCTAGCAACTATTAGGCTCTGCCTGCTAGTTAGTCCTTGTTAGAAGCTGTAGTTAGCTGCTATTTTCAACACTCCTACTTAGGCACGTAGGCCTATTAATTAAATCTCTAACAGCTCTAGGAATTAGTTAAACCTAGCCTTTAGAAGTAGCTTTGTTATGCTGTCTACTACTATCTCTATAGTACCTACAAACTTAACCTTTAATTAGTTCTTCTTTATTAGGTCTTGTTAATAGTAGTATATAACGTTAATGTGCTTTAATCTTAGAGTAATCTAAGCGTCTTAAATAAGCTCTAAGGCAGCCTAGTTATTACCTTGTATAAGTACTAGAGAACTAATTATAAACTTAGTCTTTTCCTTAACTATAGGCTTAAACTTATAATTGCTTATTAGTTCTAGAGCCCCTATCTCTCTAAGTATAAGTAATAGCTACTATAACTGCTTGCTTGCTTTACACATTGCTATGTACTTAGCGTTTATAGTTAATGTAGCAACTAACTTCTGCTTCTTACTAGCCTAGCTAACTAGCCTACCTCTAAGCATAAAGACGTTGCTAAGTACAGACAGTCTATTGCTGTAGTTAGAGGTAAAGTCTAAATTAGAGTATCTAATTAGGCCTTTAGGGTTCCTTCTACTAAAGGTAATTCTGTAGTTTATAGTTAACTAAAGGTACTTAAGCACTTTCTTTAGGGCTACTATATAGAACTTAGTAGGATTAGAGAGGTACTAACTTAGCCTTCTAAAAGCAAAGCTAATATCTAGCCTAGTAAAGATTAACAGATACAGAAGCTTCCTAATAAGAGTTTAGTAGGCTTATTAGTTAGTCCTAGTGTTAGAAGGTTTAGCTAGCCTTAATAAATTGTACCTATTTATTAGGATGTTAGTCTTTATTGCCTTGTCTTGCTCTATCTAGTACTTAGCTAAGATATCCTTTATATAGTAACCTTAATTAAGCGTAACTATCTTCTTAGATTAATTGCGCATAATCTGTACACCTAGGATCTTTTTAGCTTTACTAAGGTTCTTAATCTTAAATACCTTACTAAATTCTTCTATAAACTACCTAATATCCTTTAGCTCCTTAGCGCCTAGTAGGATATTATTAATATAGACTAGGAGAATAATCCCTCGCTCTAGGTAAGTAAGGAGGCATAGGTTAGAATCTAACTAAATAAACTCTAGCTTTTGTAGTTCTACTACGCAGGTCTTATTCTAGTCTCTAGCTGCTTACTTTAAGCTATATAGGCTCTAATTAATCTTAAGGCACTGTCTAGTAGGCACGTCTACTCTAGGTAAAGCTTTTATGTAGATTACCTCCTTTAAGAAAAACTTAGTAAAGGCGTTATTTATATTAGCTACGTGCATCTCTAGGTTAAGTATAGCGTAGACAGCTATAAACACGCGCAGAGTATCGTAGCATAGAGTTAGTACAAAGGTATAGAAGTAGTTAATCCTAAGCTTCTAGGAGAAGCTTCTTGCTACTAGCCTTGCTTTTAATTTGTTAAGCAAGCTGTTAGTGTTAAACTTAGTATTAAATACCTACTTGCTTATAACTAGGTTAGCTCTAGCTAGCAGAGTTATAACTTTCTAGGTCTAGTTTGTAGTAAGCGTAATTAGCTTTTTCTATATTGCTTTTTTCTAGCCTGTTCTCTAGGTCTTATCTCTAATTGCTTTGTAGTAGGTCTGTAGGATAAGTATACCCTCCTTGCTTATAGCCTTATAGGCTAACTCTGCTATCTTAGCCTTATAAGCTATAAGCTAGAACAGGTTTATAACCTCCTAATAAGTATTCTTAATCTTGTCTTTACCTGTGCCGCAAATACCTAATATAGTAAGTAGTGTAATAAGAGCTTAATACGTCTTAGCTGCTTACTTATCTTCTTAATTAGTAGGGTTATCCTCTCTAGCTTACTTTAGAAGATTAGATAGTATAACTACCTCTACTTTCTAAGTTAGCTTCTAGTTAGATAGTAGTTCTTAGTCTAGCTTCTCTTTCTAAGTAGGCTCTAGCGCCTCCTCCTATACTGCAGCTTAGGTAGTTTAATTAGTAGTTAGGGCGTTAGCTCCTACTAGTAATAGTTTCTAGGTAGAGTTGCTAGCCTTAGCCTTAACTCCTACTAACCTCTGTAATAGAGTGTTAGGCAGCTCTTTAGGTAGCTTTAATAGTTTAGTTTCTCTATCTAGCTGCAGTCTTCCCCTAGCGTTCTAGTCTAGTGCTGTACTAGGAGCGTGCTAGCTCTAGAATTTTAGGTTAATCTTACTACCTAGCTAGTCTTTGTAGAATACTACATTACTTAACTTTATTATGTCCTTGTAGTTAGGTGCCTAGATTAGGAACTACTTGCTAGTGTCTCCTACGTAGCTAATAAAGACACTAACTTTTAACCTATCTATTAACTTATTGCGTTAGAAGCCTTAGAGTATTAACTCCTTTTCTATATAGGAGTGTACCTTGCATCCCTAGACTTAGATATAGTTAACAGTTAGGACCTTGCCTGTAAATGCCTTGTAGGGGCTAATTAGATAGTTGTTAACAACAGGCCTGCTTCTAATACAGTTGCGGATGTATAATCTAGCTTAGTATACTTCTACCTAGAACTTAGCTAGCATCTTAGTATCCTTTAGCAGCGTCTATAAGTCTGCTTAGATCTGTTAGTTCTCCCTCTTAGCTAGTCTATTCTAGGTTAATGTGTAGGGGACTATAGTCTATACCTTAATTCTAAGCTCTTATTCTAGGCTCTAGAAGTGCCTTACTAGCTTACTTACGTTGTTAATACGTACTACTTTAAGCTTATATCTAGATTGCTTTTCTACCTTAATCTTCTATATCTGTAGTTGCTTAGGGCAGTCTCTCCTGTTCTTAATTAGGATTATCTACAATATGCAAGTATAGTTGTCTTTAATTACTATGGCCTAAGTATACCCCTCTCTAGAGACTAGGAATAGCCTATAGGTATTAATAGACACTTTTTTAAGTAGAGTTTCTACTTACTTAGCTACCTTTTCTTTTCTTTTAACTATCTTAGTTTTCTAGTAGACTTTACACTTATATCTAGCTATCTTAATTAGCTTAGTATATATAGTTATTTTGTAGATAGCTCTAATCTTAGCTAGTCTAAGGTAGGCAAAGCAGTAGTAGTATAGCTAGTAGGTCTCTACTATACTCTTATCTTATACTTCTACTCTAGAGTTGCTAGCTTCTCCTTCTTCTTTAACTACTTAGTTATTAAAGGCATAGCTAGTACTAATCTTATCTAGCTTACCTGTATTACTGTAGGTTGCTCTAATTTTATCTAGAATATATATACTGTTCTTTTCTATAGCTTTAATAATAGTATTCCTTAGCTTGTCCTAGTAATATATCTTCTTATTATTAAAGTAGCTTATTAGTCCCTCCTTATAGAGCTTCCTTCTAGACAGCAGGTTAACCTCTAAGTCTAGTATGTAGAGTACGTTCTTTAGCTTAATCTAGCTCCTACTTTTATTTTAAATCTAAACAGTCTCTCTCTGTGTTAAGTACAGTCTGCCTCTGCTAACCTTAATTAGAGTCTAACCTGTTTACTATAGGGGTTTACTAAAGAATCTAAAGTTGTTAGTTATGTAAGAGCTTGCACCTAAATCTAAGATTTAGGTATCTATAGAAGTAGTACTAATGTTTTTTTTATAGAAGGTTGCTTTCTCTTCTTAGTACTCTTTTTTAGGCTAATGCCTGTCCTTATTGCTAGATAGCTCTAACTCTTCTATTCTAGTAATATAGGCCTTTTTTAACTTAATCTCTTTAAGCTCCTTCTGCAGGCTATTAATTGTTGCTTATATCTAGTTGAACCTAGCGTCTGTTTTGTTGCTTAACTACTAGCTTAAGGTCTTAGCTTTTTGCTTCTTAGATGCTGCCTATACTGCTACTTTAGCGTAGGGGTAGTTCTTAAGGTAATAGCTGTATCTTTTATATAAGTAGCAGTCCTAACCTTCTTTCTAGAGAGGGCTTTAGGGCTTTTAAGGCTTATTATTGTTAGCAGGTCTTTTAGCATACATGCCTACCTCTAGATAGATAGTGTGTTTAGCTTCTATAAAGATCTAGAGCGCTTCTTCTACGTCTACATCTTTGCAGGCATTAAGTGCAGCCTAATACAAGCTGTACTTAGCTAGTAGTGCGCTTAGGAGCCTAGCTAATCTCTAGGTAGTTCTGTTTAGAGTCTTTAAAGAAAGATCTTACTTAACTACTTTATATCCTAGCTTACTTAGCTCTTCCTAGGCTCTTTTTATTATTGTAGATAGGTCTATCTTATAGGTAACATACTTTATAAAGTAGTGCTTTTTAGTGCTTAGTAGCTTTGCCTTATATTTCTTCTAGAGTATTACTTAGATCTTCTTTGCTGTATTAGCTTCCTCTACACGCTTAAGATTAAACTTATTTAGTAAGAGCCTAATAGTATACCTTGCCTTAGCGTCTAGTCTCTTAAAAGTTAGTAGGCTGCTTATTCTTCCTAGAGGTAGGTTATCTAGGGAGAGACTCCCTACTCTCTTAGTAGTCTCTTTTAAGTCTAGTATAGACTCTATAGAGCTAAGTAGTGTAGTAGTCTTAATTACCTAGAATAGACTTTTACTCTCTAGCTAATCTCTTATCTGCTTAAACTACGCATTTAAGTTCTCCTTTAAGAGTACTGCTACTTTCCTATGCCTAGACATTTCTTTGTTAGTAGGTAAACTTATTGCGTCTATTATATATTTATATAGCAATTGCAATTGTAATAGTTGCTAGTTAATGTGAATTAGGTTAGTATTAAATTATTATTGTTTAGGGTAACCTTTAGTAGGGTCTTGTTGTTTAGGGTAACCTCTAGTAAGGTTTTGTTATTTAGTGCAGTTATTGTCTATACCTAGTGTAACGCCTTACTAACTTAGTTTGTTATTGTGTAGAGTTATTGCTAACTATCTTAGTTGTAACTTACTGCCTCTGTAATATTCTTAGTATTGCCTGCCTTAGCAGCAACTCGCGAGTAATAGAAGTAGGTAGAATAGAGTTATTGCCTACTCCTTAAGCAGCAACTTACTACTATCTAGAGAATAGAGTTATTGCCTACTCTTTAAGCAGCAACTTACTGCTATTACTGTATGTTTGTTTGTACCTGTTGTACGCAATACGCACACATTTAATTATCTTCTAGGGGTTGCAAAACCTAGGCTTATAACTAATTAAAATAAATTGCTAATATTAGAAGCTCCCCTAGGGATAATTAGAATCAAAGTGTGTACAATAGACGTATTATAGATACCTCTAGAGTTAATTAATTTATTCTACTGTTAGCTATAGTATAAATTCTAAAAGGTACTGTGTATCTGTGCACGCTTACTAATACCTCTAAAGTAGTTCTAGCTAGCTGCCTGCTAGTTAATCTACTGTGTAGGCTAGCAACTGTTAGGCTAGCAACTATTAGGCTAGTAACTGTTAGGCTAGCTGCCTGCTAGTTAATCTATTGTGTAGGCTAGTAACTGTTAGGCTAGCTGCCTGCTAGTTAATCTACTACGTAGGCTAGCAACTGTTAGGCTAGTAACTATTAGGCTAGTAACTATTAGGCTAGCTGCCTGCTAGTTAATCTACTATATAAGCTAGCAACTATTAGGCTAGCTGCCTGCTAGTTAATCTACTACGCAGGCTAGTAACTGTTAGGCTCTGCCTGCTAGTTAGTCCTTATTAGAGGCCGTAGTTAGCTACTATTTTCAACATATATAATCTATTAATAACTAGGTGTATTATAAAAATGTCTTCTAGGTGTGTTGTTCTAGGAAAATAATATTTATTGCGCTTATCTTATATATATTCTAGGTAGTAGACTTTCTTACAGTAGTACTACTTGTACAGGCATTCTGCTTGCTAACTAAAGAACTATTAGGCCTAGATTTTCTTATATTTGTAAATCTTGCAGTAATTGTAAAAGTAGTGTTTTTAAGGTAATACGTAATACTTAATATTTTGTATATCTTATAGCACTTTGTTTATACTATTAGTAGGTACTAGTACTAGCTTTCTTAAGAAATCTAGCTAGCGTATTATAAGTTCTATCTTAATATAGTTGTTAAATTATATTTATAAAGTATAATTATCTTACTTCTAGCTTTTCTAGATTAACTCTTCCTAATAAGCGTTAAGGTAGTGTATGTTTGCAACTTATAGATTAAACGCAGCCTAAGTATTAATATTACCTTTAAAGTAGAGTTATGCGTAGTTAGTAATAGTAAAGTCTTAAGTCTTATAGTAGTCTTCTTATTCTAATAGTTTATTGTCTACTAACGCGTTTTTACATACTTATTCTAGTAAGTATAGTATTAGTACGCGTTTATAGATCTTCTGTTAATCCTTATTAAAGTAGATATTATTCTATTTTTTAGCTATAAGGTTTTCTATAAGGTGTCTTAGGCCTTTTTATATAGATATGTTTTCCTTTATATTCTTAATTGCTATAATTTTTTGTTTATTCTGTGCAAAATATTCTGTTCTGCAATAGTAAAGAGGTCTATAGTAGGGTTTTCTTAGAATAATAGACTTGTCCTAATAATTATACTTAACTGCGTAGTAGAGGTCCTTGCTATTATTAATAACTTTATTATATTAGAATTAGATCTTGTTATAGGTAATAATTTTTTAATTATTGTTATAGGTACTGTTATGTATTAGTATGTTAAGCTAGTAGCTTACTTTATTCTTTAATTAGCAGTCTCTAGCATAGTAGCCTTACTTACTATAGCTATAACAAGTTACTAAAAACTTGTCTTTTTTTTTACTACCTAGTTTCTTGTTCTATTGTTTAGTAGGGCTTTTGTTAATGTTAGAGAGGTCTATAGCTTTAGAGCTATAGTACCTATTGTTAGTTCTAGTGTGCACACAACGTAAGGAGTTAGGCTAGTAATATCTACTACGCTATTCTTGTTATAGTCTGTTATTCTTTTGTAGGTTGCGCTGTTAATACGCAACAGAGCTTCTAAATAAGGTTTAGGTTCTGCAGCTAAGTTTGTAGTTAAGTTTATAAAGTTAGTTATTAATCTTAATAGTTTTCTTAATAAGGTTATCTAAAGTATTAAGAGATACGCTAGTGCATATAAGTTCTTTCTTAACTTAAGGCTTAAAGCCTTGTTAGAATATAGTTATAAGAGCAGTGTTATCCTAATTAGTATTAGCTATAAGTTGTTAGAAGTTAGCTGCATAGTTAGCTGCAGACTAATATTAGTAAATATATTAAATCTTGCGCTTAGCTACTAAGAGTTTATTAATAACTCTAAAGATTGTCTTAATCTTTTCTTTAAACTAATTAAGGTTACGTATCTATGCATTAACCTTGTTAGAAGCTTTGCTAGTAGTATATTGCTAAAAAAATAGCTTAATTTATTTAAGAGCTTAGTTACGTATATAACTAGCTATAAGCGTAACACGCTAGATTTTAGGTACGTTCTAACTTTAGAAGGTAAAGAATAAGTTTTACTAAAAGAGCTATTTATTAAGCTTGTTGTAATTACCCTTATAGAGGTTAGGTTTAGCAACAGTAATATTATAGCTGTTAGGTGCAGCTTTATACACTAGTAGAGCTTTGTTAGAGCTGCTGCTTAGGGTAGTATAAGTACTTAAAGTTATAGACATCTTAAAAGTGTTTAAAATGTTAAAGTTGTAAACTTAGCAAGCTAGGCTTAATAGTTTAGGTTAGTTCTTAAAGTATATCTTTAGTTATAAGTACTTATAAGGGTATTAAAGTTTGTATAAGTAAAACACTTCTTATATAGGTAGTAATAAGTAGTATGCTTAGTCTAGCTTAAGAGCTAGGTAAGAATTAAATATAAGTGTATTATCTAGTTAGTAACTTAGGTTAAATACAAACTGTAATAGCTTGCGTTCCTACTAATTATATACTTAAGAAAATATATAGGAAATCCTCTAGGCTTACTAAGTTAATTGTAAGCTAGGCTTAACAAGCTTAATATAAGCTGTGTAAACTATTACGTATAGCCTACTTAGCTTAACTGCTAAGAAGTAAGCTTATTACATAACTTATAATTAACTATGCTGTAACTGCACTGCACAGGAGAGCTTGTATAATTACTGCGCTAAGCGTGTTAGTATTTAGAGGGTGTTAGCATGTAGTTAGCTAGTATAAAGCAATTGTAATAAGTATAAAGCGCACTTGCAGCGCCTACAGAAAAGCTACTTTAGAATAAAAACTATAAGTTATTTTAGACCTTTAGGCTAATATAAGCTTTATTAATTAATACACTACTATAGAGATAGATCTAGAACCTATCTAAAGAGCTAAACTCCTTAATTAAAATAGATAAGTTTATAAAAATAGAGTACTTATACTATATATACACTCTCGCTTTACCTTACTAATAATACAGGTATATAATGTATAACATAGACTACTATATATAGTGTTAATAAAGAAAAAGCTTAGCTACTATTAAGTAACTCTTTTTTATAATAAAAATATATCTACTTAGATTATAGCTTGCAAACAAAGTATTAAGGCTATACTATAGCTAATATCTAGCTTATTACAGCTAAAGAAATAGAGAAGACTAAATAATCTTCTAGCTTCTTACTTTTAGAAGTTCTATAGTCTATAAGTATAGACTTAAAGTGTAATATGTACGTGTATAAAGCGTATATAGCACTAGATATACGTATTTTAAATATACTACAGAAATATACTAACGTTTTTAACAAAGACTCTGCTACTATACTACTATAGTTTAAATCTTCTAATTACGCAATTCTACTTATAGAAAGTAAAAAGCCTCTTTATAGACTGCTTTATAACCTATCTTTATATAAGCTATAGCTGCTTTATAAATACTTTAAACAGGCTTTAAAGAATAGGTAGATTTACTATAGCACTAGCTTAGCTAGGGCCTCTATCTTCTTTATTCTAAAGAAGGATAGAACGCTACGTTTATATATAGACTATAAAGGCTTAAACGCAGTTACTATTAAAAATTAGTACCTGCTTCTACTAATTAGAGAGACACTAGACTGCCTATTAGGTATATGCTATTATATAACCTTTAACTTTTATAATCCTTACTATTAGCTGTATATTAAAGCAGGAGATAAATAAAAAACTGTATTTAGAATATAATATAGGTATTTTAAGTACTTTGTAATACTTTTTAGCTTTATAAATGCTCTAGCTAGTTTTTAAGCCTATATTAATAAAGCTTTAATTAAACATCTAGATTGTATTTACATAGTGTACCTTAATAGTATCTTTATATATACTAGTAGTAATAATATTAAGCTATACTAGCGCGCTACATGTGCTGTGCTTAAGTTACTACAGAAAGCTAAACTATTTATTAACTTTTAGAAATGCACTTTCATATTAGAAGAAGTCTACTTCTTTAGTTTTATTATTAGAACGTACAGCATCTGCGTAGATCCTGCAAGGGTAAAGACTATTACTAAATAGCTATAGCTAATAAATATTAAAGAGCTCTAATTATTTTTTAGGTTAATAAATTTCTATTACTATTTTGTCTAAAAATATACTAAGGAGACAGTACCTCTTATAAACCTACTTAAGAAGGAGCGTAGATTTAAGTAAACTTAAGCTACTAAAAACTCTTTCTAAAGTCTAAAAAGCTGCTTCTTAAGTATGCCTATCTTATACTACTTTAACGCTGTACTACTAATTTGCGTTAAGATAAATACTTTAAACTTTACTATCTTAAGAATCCTCTCTTAGTTATTTAAAGATAAGAAGTAGCACTTAGTTACTTTTATCTTAAGAAAACTACAGGCAGCTAAGTTAAACTATAAAGTATATAATCTAGAGCTACTAGCTATAGTATACAGCTTTAAGGTGTAAAGACACTACCTAAAAAGCACTTAGTATACTATCTAAGTACTAAGTAATTATAATAACCTGCGTAGTATACACGCTATACAGAAGCTTAGCCTAAAGTAAGTATACTAAGTATTAGAGTTTATAAGCTTTAATTTTAAAGTAGAATATTGCTTAGAAAAAACTAACTTTATAGATAAACCTTTATAAAGAGCAGATTATATACAGAAGAACTTAGTATTAACTTAATTATTACTTACTCTGTAAAACGAATTATTAGTAAAAGATAGACTTAGTAGTATAAAAGAAGCTATAAATAAGCTAAGCTTATTAAGCGTATATAAAATACAGAATACTAATATTTATAGAACTAGAAATGTCTTTACTACTAGTGCTATAAAGGATACACTATACGTACTACGCTTACTAGCTAAAGTACTAGTTAGTAGCAAACTTATAATAGTAGAGGCTTAGTTACTTACTAAAACTCTGTACTAGCTTTAGTAAAAGGACGCTTTTATACAGGCGTAGATTATAGACTTAGTAACTAAAGACAGCACTTAAATACGCAGAAAAGCGTATATATAGCGCTCAGATAAGAAGAAAGTTCTAAAATATAATAGTAGAGTATATATTCTAAACAAACTAGCTATTAGGCAAGAAATTCTGTTCTAGTACTATAATACGTATATAGCTAGCTACTTTAGCGTACGTAGAACGTATAAGCTTATTAAGTAAGCTTACTATTAGCTTTTATTAAAGTAAGATATTTAGAAATACGTAAGAATATATGCTATATACTAGAGGAGTAAAGCTCTTAGGTATAGTAAGTATAGCTAGTTAGTATTACTCTTAATTTTAAATAAGATCTTTAAGGAAGTAACACTAAACTTTATTACTAGCTTACTACTAGCAAAGAATTAAAGTAGATGTGCTTTTAATATAATACTAGTAATAGTTTGTTGCTTTTTAAAGATAGTACTCTATATACTAGCACTTAAAACTTAGAATACAAAGCAGTTTGCTAAGGCCTACTTTACTAAAGTAATCCTAAAGTTTAGTGTTTAGAAAGGTATTATATTAGATAAAAAAGTAATCTTTACCTTTTAATTTTAGTTAGAAATTTACTACTAACTATAAGTAAAGCGCAGGCTTAGTACTGCTTTCTATCTATAAATAGATAGGTAAACAGAATACTAGAATTAGATACTAGAATAGTACCTACGTATATTTACCTATTTATAACAAAATAATTAGCTAGACTTACTAGCTCTTGCTTAGTTTGTATACAACAACTCTGTATATAAATTAATAAAAATAATACTTTTCTTTATAGTTTATAGTAAGCACTTTATCTTTACAGAGCTTTCTACAAACAGTAGGCTAGAAAGAGAAGTACCTAATACTATTAAAAGGGTAAAATATATGTATAGCGCACGCACAATACTTATAGAATATATTTAGAAAGTATAGGAATATTAGAGCTAATATTACAATAAGAAGTATAAAAATAAGATATTACTTCTAAGAAATTAGGTCCTACTTAGTATAAAATATATTAACTTAGCAAACTAGCTAAGTAAGAAACTATTAAGGAAATTTATTAGCCTATTTAAAGTATAAAGCGCAATTAGAATATAGGTATACTAGCTACTGCTCTTAGCTTCCTATTAGATCTACAACATCTTCTATATATTACTGCTAGAATACTAGAAATCTAGGCTAAGCTAAGAAGAAGAAAATACCTACCTACCTAATATTACTTTAAAGAGAAGAGAAGTGTAGAAAGTAAAAAAGATACTAAAGAAATATACTAGGAAGAACTAACTCTAATACCTACTTTAATAGAAGAGGTATAATAAGTTATAGAATACCTAGAGCTTAGTATCTAATTTTAAAAATATAGATAATCTAGTCTAAAAGTGTAAAGTATAATACAAACTATATATACTAAGAGTACGCAGAGCATATAAGAAGTATATATAATATAAAGAGAACTTATTTATTTATAGCTTTAGGCCTAAGATTATCTAGAAGAAAAATAAAAGAAAACACAGCTTAAAGATAAGTCTAGAGACTAGTGCTAAAGACGTATACTACTTATACTTTACACTTCTCTTATATATTACTACTATCTTTACTACTATTATTAGACTTAGAGTTATTATTACTAGAATCTTAAGCACTACTAGCTAGAGACTAAGCTAGAAAGTTGCCTTAAGAGAAGATATTAGTATACGCTCTAAGTACACTATAGGCGCGTACTTATAATGTAGTTTGCGTACGTAATAAAGTTCTCTATAGTAGTAGCTTAGTAGCGCTACTTAACTAGGATAAGGCTAAAGTATTAAGAAGAAGTAGTAAGAACTTAAGTAGCTACATTTAAAAGTATACTACTATAAGCAGCAACATATTAGATATCTATAAGCTCTAAGTTAAATTAATACTAGTAACGCGTAAGCCTTACGCTAGTAGCGTATATATTAGTATTAGTGCGTAGAGTCTAAGTAGCGGTAATAGTAGTATTATACTTGTTTTTAAGCTAGTAGAGATAATTAATATAGCTGTTAAGCGCGTTAGAATACTATAAAAATTAGCTATAGTATATGTAGAATGCATAACTACTAATCTTAGCTTACTAGAGTATAACTACTATAATTACTATTAGTGTAGTGCTTATAATAGTAGTAAGCTAGCTTACAGCACCTACTATCTTAGTTAGTAATATTCTACGCACAGCAAGTGTAGGTTAGAATAATTATATTATAGTTATTATGCTGTTAATCTGCGCTCTACTTGTAGGTAGGCTAGTTGCGTATATAAGTCTTCTTAATAAACTTAGAGCGCAGATAGTAAACTATATTAATAAGTAAAGAGAGTGCGTTATAAGTGCAAGTAAGATACGTGTAGATATTAAAGAGAAAGAGCAAAGTATTAAGTAAGTTTATAACTATCCTACTATAAGTTATTGCTAGGGCATAGGCTAAAATCTTATAATAATAACAAACAACAAATTATAATATTATAGTAAAACTTTACTCTAACAGTAAAAAAAGAAAATTTAGTATAAAGCGCAGCTGCAGTGCGCGTAAGGCGTAATACTAAAAAACGCTTTTTTCCTTATCTACGCAGTAAGGTTTTTATTAAGGCCTAGTATTACTGCTAAAGACTGTAGCTAGAAGAAGAAGTTCTATAACAAATATTATAAAGCTAACTTTAGTGTTGTGTCTAGGCGCTAGCCTATTTTGTATTAGCGCTAAAAGCAAGCGTGTAGTATAAAACTAGCATTATAAGCGCGCCTAAGGCACAACAAGTATTATTATAAATATATAACTAAGCTATCTTTCTACTATTACTTCTAGTATAAAGCAAGTACTATTACTTATAACTAGAACTTTACACTTACTTAAGAGTACGCACTTTTAAAATCTCTACTTAGAAAGTAGTAGCTAATAAGATCTCTGCTTAAAGAGTAGTAACTAATTAGATCTCTACTTAGTAAAGAGTATAGATATTAACCTACTACTCTACTAAGCTATAGTAGTAAAAGTATACTAGCTTTATAGCTTTGCAAGCTAGAACTAATTCAGTCTCTACTTTTTAAAGCATAGTAAATAGATAGATTATAAGTATACTTAACTATACTTATTTACTGTAACACACTTTTTAAATAAACTCTTAAGTTCTATTTACTAACTTAAAGGTATAAGTAGAACTCTTATTATATATCTATCTTATCTTTTTTTATGCTATATGCTAACTTATTAGTGTTATATATTTTACTTATATTTTAGTAGAATTTTCTTACTTATAACTTTAAGTGTATATAACTTCTACTTACTTATAAATTAAATCTAGAGTTAAGCTAACTTACTAAGCTTATTTTACCTATATATAATATAGTTGCCTACTTATAAGTAAGCTAGCTATTAGTAGAAGTAAGTATATAGTAAGTAAAGTTACTTAGTAACTTTACTTTCTTACTTTAATTAGTATGTAGGCTGTTTACTCTTAGTAATAATATACTTTTATAGTAAATTTTTGCTTTTTTAGTATAGTACCTCTTATACTACTAACTTTATTACTCTTAGCTTTTAGTTATTAACTTTATATTATTACTAATACTCTTTATTATTATTTAGTACTATCTGCACTATCTTTGCTATAGTTAGTTTTCTTAGAGCTAGGTTCTAGACTACTCTACTTACTTATAAGTAGTAGCTATTATAGATTCTTTATTTTCTGCACTTTTAATATTAATTAAAGCTAACTTTTAGCTAAAAGAAAAAAAGTAATATAAGTAATAAGTAAGTAATACAGATAAGCAAGTAACATGCCTTAATAAACTATTTAGCCTACTATTTACAATAGTATATAATAGTATAAACTATAATATTATACTATAGCTTATAGTATAGAGTATTAATTACTAACTTTTACTACCTCTTTCTTATAAGTGCGTAAGTTGTAACTAGTTTCTCTATAGTGCTTATAGTGCTTTTTACCTTTCTTAGCTATGCTTGTTTAAACTTTACTTTTATAACTTTTTTCTTTAACCTGCACTCTAATATTACGTTAGGCTATTAAGTCTTCTGCTTTTTTCTTTAATAGGTTTTTACTTTTCTAAATATACTTTTTCTTCTGTAATTTATGCTTAGAGGCTACTTTATTTAACGCTTTAAGCTGCAGCACTTAGGCTGCTAATAATATCTACTTATATAGCAGTATTACTATACCTCTCTGCAGCTAATTAACAATCTTAACTATTAGAGTTAGTAATAATTCTTAGTACTTTTAAATATAATTGCAAAGCAGTATTAATTAAGCCTAGATCCTATTAGTATTAGTAGATATTTTAAAGTTCTATAAGAGCTCCCTTAGGAGCAGTAGTATTAGTATATATACTTTTAAATTAAGCTTTAATAGTACTACTAATAAATTATTTAGCACTAGTGTAGTTGCTTTAAAGCTTGCTGTAATATTTGCTTTTAAAAACACTTACTTTAATACTTTTGCAAAAGTTATAATAAAAGCTTTCTTATTAATTCTACTAATATAGTCTAATACTAAGCCTCTAATCTCTCTACTGTACGCTTGCTTTAAGGGGCAAAACAGCCTATATTAAGTAGCTAAAAGATATATAATAAGTATAGAGGTATATAGAGAGTAATTATCTTATTCTCTTTATAAAGCTCTTAGAAAGAAAGTAACTTATAGCTCTTATAGCTATTAAGTATTAGCAGCATGTAGCTACCTACTTTCTAGCCTTTAATTTAATAAATAAAGTGCTAAAGCTAAGCTAAACTAAGCTTATTAGTAGTTTAGCTATTATTACTTACTCTAATACGCTATTAAAACTTTAGATTAAAGTACTAAGCTTTATTAATCTGCTTTACTTTAAAAATAAGGTAGAGCGTAATTACCTAGCCTATTGCGTTGATTATAGTAATTAAAGTTACTTACTTACAGTCTCTTTACTAGACTCTAATAGGCTAAGTATATTTCTCTATTATAGTAAGTAATCTAACTTAGTATCTAATACTTATTATAAAGCTAGTCTTATTAAAGTTATAGGTATCTTTGTCTAAGATACTATACTTAGCCTTAATATTCTGTACTAGGTTAAACTAGAGCTTAATAATAGCTAAGTTGCTGTAGAGGACTTTCTTGTAATCTTTCTATTAAGTTATATATAATTTAACTCTAGGCTTACGTTTAATTAAGTTTAAGGCCTATTATAAGCTAATAGAGTCTATATTGCGTACAGCACGCAGTTAATTAGCTATATTTTTAACTTAATAGAGCGTTAGGCTAGATTCTTACTAGTTAAGCTTCTTTATATACCTTATAAGGGTCTGCTCTTCTACCTTAGTAAGGTTTAATAATTTAAGTTAAGTATTGTATATTAATTGCGTTCTAGCGCGTTAGTAGCAGAAAGTTACTTCTAAAACTTTATAAACTATAGCAGCACGTTATATACTTAGATTTTATAGCTTTTTAATTAATTATATTGTATATAGTAGGCGAAATAGTTTATTAGAGTGTATTACTTACTTATTACATTACTTACTTATTACTTATATTATATAAAATAAGTTATCTCTAAATAGCTATAAGAGATTCTAGCTAGACTTTACTAGTAAATCTTATAGGACTTCTTTAATATACCTCTAGAATAAAGTTGTAAATAGTAGATCTTCTTTATTAAGGAATACTTTAGTAGAAAGCTATATATATACCTATTACAAGATAAGATATTAGAAGAAATTTTCTACTTACTCTAGCACTTTATAAGCTAGATTTGTAACTAATCTTAGCTTTATATATATACAATACTATAAGATAATAATATAGCTATGCTCTCTTAGCGCAGGGTTTTAATATACAAAAAATAGGCAGTAAAGAAAAGTATAGATATAGAGAAAGTACTAGCTTGTACTTATAAACCTAATAAAGGTGTAGAAAGAGTAGGCTAGAAAATTATTACTAAGTTAATTAAGATAAAGACTAGTACTAATCTACCTAAACAGCTCTAGCTATTTATAGTAGAAACAGCGGTATTACTCTATAATATAAGCTTATTACTAGCGCAAAACTTTTACTTTCTAAAAGAAGTACTCTCTAAGTAGTTTATAAAGTACTTTAAGTAGTACTAACCTGCATAGTTAAGGCAAATCTTAGCAGATTTACAACTAGATTAGAGTAGAATATATACTTATAGCTACTACGCATATCTCTTAAATAGAGATTATATAGTAGAGTATAATAAAAAAAGATTTAAAGTAACTCTTTAAAGCTATATTAGATACTTAGTAGAGTACAAAGCCTCTAATATATACTAAATATAAGTGCCTTAACTATATTAGGTTATAGTTACACAGAATATTACCTTTAATAAGTTAATATTCTATATAGAAAAAGCAGAAGAAAAAGCAATTTCTATAGAAAAACTAACTAAATTAGTTAATATACTCTATAAACCTAATAATATTTTAGACACAGAAAGACTAGTTAAAATGCTATCTATTTAAGTAAAAGCAGTAGTTGACCTACTAACTACTAAAGAGTATAAATTATAGCCTACTATACCTACTAGCTAACAGCTTAGAAGTAAATCTCTATAGCTAACAGAATCTCTTAAAGGCTAGTTAGAAATTCTAAAAGTAGAGAAAATATATAATATAAGTATAGTAAGCTTAGCTAGTAAGCTGTAAAAGATATTTATAGAGTATAAAAAGCTAAGTTTACTTTTACTAAACTTTATACTAGAGCTAGAGAGCCTAAGTAATAGAAGTCTAAGTACTAATTATACTAGTAATATGCAGGAAGTGCACTTAACTATAGATAAAAGCGCACTAGATAGGTTATAGAGTCAAGAAACTAAGATATAAGTAATAATACTAATAAACTAGTATACTTACTACTATAAAGCTCTACTTAGTTAGCAGAATTAACTTATATAGCTTTGTTAGCTAGAGTATATAGTTTATAACTCTAAGATACTATAAAAGTAGTAATACCTACTTAAAAAGTAGAGACTTAAGCTATCTCTACTTCTAAAGTTAGACTTAATAAAGTCTCTAACTATCTATAAGTAAGGTCTAGATAGAAGTATACTTAACAAAGACACCCTTCTAGATTACACTTAAGTAGTAGAATTTAAGACTAGAATTCTTAGAATAAAAATAAATAAAGTAATACTAATAGATAATATATATTTATATTTTTAGACAAGATTTATAGTGCAATTACAGACCTAAACAACTTTTATAGTAACTAGGTACTCTATACTATAATACTAGATATTAAGTACAGAAGTATGTAATAAAACTTAGTAACTATCTACTTATTAAAGTTGTAAACTTAGCAAGCTAGGCTTAACAGTTTAAGTTAGTTCTTAAGGAATGTCTGCAGTTACAAGTGCTTATAGAGGTATATATAGTGCTAGGTAAAACACCTCTTACATAAGTAGTAATAAGTAGTATACTTAGTCTAGCTTAAGAGCTAGGTAAGAATTAAATACAAGTGTATTATCTAGTTAGTAACTTAAGTTAAATATAAACTATAAGAGCTTGTATTTCTACTAACTATATACTAAGGAGATATATAGGAAATCCTCTAAGCTTACTAAGTTAATTATAAGCTAGGCTTAATAAGCTTAACGTAAGCTGCGTAAGCTATTATGTATAGTCTACCTAGCTTAACTACTAAAGAGTAAGCTTATTACGTAACTTATAATTAACTGTGCTATAACTGCGCTGCATAAGAGAGCCTATGTAATTACTACGCTAAGCATGTTAGTATTTAGAAGGTGTTAGTATCTAGTTAGCTAGTATAAAGCAATTATAATACTACTCTATTATAATAGCTGCTTTTCTATAAGCTAAGATAACAAAATTTGCAGCTTAGTAAGTATATAAAAACTAACTCTCTACTCTACTTTTAAAATAAAAAGATCTTAAATACTACTTATATAAACAGCTCTTTATCTAGGCAGTAGAAAAGAAAATACAGACTCTGCTAGAAAAAAAGATATAAGTAGACGTAGATAAGACTAAGGCAATATATTACCTGCTTTTTCTAAAGTAGGTGTTTATATACAAGTTTAACTAAAATAGCTTTTTTTTAAGATACAAAGTATATATCTATAATTAAAGAGACTTATAAGTAAATAACTCTATCTAGTTAATATATATAATAATACTAGCTACTAGGTTGTTTAGAACTATAGCTGTAATTGCTGTATAGTTTAACTTAGAGCTTAAGTAGTATAATATAGTAGGCGTATTTCTTAACGCAAGTAAAGAAAACTAGCTAAGTATACTTTATAAGCTGCTAAATAGCTTCTCTAAACTTATAAAATATATAAGGCTGCTCTAAGTACTATATAGATTAAGAGATTCCCTACTTTTATAGTACTAAGAACTATCTAGTACGCTAAGAAAGATAGGCCTTATAGCCTCTAAAGAAGAGCTATACCTTTTTTATAATAAAGATAAAAGGATATTCCTTCTCTTCTATATAAATAATATACTAATAGTATACTACTAAGAAAATAAGGTATTAGCTAAATCTACTATAGATTTACTAAAGTTATTATACTAAATAAAAGACTATAAACTAGCTAAATAGCTTCTTAGTATCTATGTACTAAGAGATAGGACTAAGAAAACTATAGCACTAGCCTATAATTCTTATATTAAGAAAGTAGCTAATAAGTTTAGTATTATAAACAAAGCTATATTTCTTTATATACTATTTCTATTAGAAAAACTAAGAAAATACTAAAACTCTGCTTCTAAAGCAGAGATTAAGGTATTCTAAAAGTATATAAGCTTAATCTTATATATAGCAATTATAATCTAACTAAATATTATATATACAGTGTTCTAGATGTCTTACTACTTAATAAATCTAGACTCTAAACACTTTAAAGCTAAAGATTAAGTAATTTTATGCCTATGCAGGATAAAGTACTTAGGCCTAAAGTATAGTAGATATAAAGAGAGCTAACTGCTTTTATATAAAGAAGTATCTTTTATAAATATTAAGGAAACTAAACACTCTTCTTAAAGCTATATAGTTTAGCTATTTAGTAGACCTATTATCTAGAAAGCTTTAAGGTAAGCAACTATTACTACTTCTACTATAGAGGCTAAGCTTCTAGCACTAGAATATATTATAAAAAAAAGTGTTATATTACAACAGCTCTTTAAAAAACTACGCTTTAATCTAGAAGTAGTATAAGAGATCTTCTATAACAATTAGTAAACTATTTAACTAGTAGTAGAAGAAAATAAATACTTTACTACTAAGCTACGCTACGTAGATATATACAATATATAGTTAAAATAAAAGTACTCTAAGAGTACTTTCAAAGTTAAGTATCTTAAAATAAGTAAAATACTAGCAGATAAGTTAACTAAAGCACTGTTAAGGCAGGCCTTTAAGAGGTTTAGAGAGCACTTAAACCTCTATAATACCTACTCTTTTATTAATTAAGAAGTAGAGAAAATATAAAAACTAGCTTATAAAGAGATACTATTAATAGCTAGTGCAGCTTTATATATACCTAAACCTCTACTTTAGAATTCTTCTTAGCAGCCTTTTTTATAGCTTTTTTAGTAGCTTTTTTCTTAGCTTTCTTTTTCTTCTTCTCTTCTTTCTTACTCTCTTTTAGAGTAAGAAGAGTAGAAAAAGCAAAAAGAGTATTATTATAACAAGTTATAAAAGAGTTTATATATAACTTATAATACTTAATAGCAGTAGTAATAGTAATCTGCTTAGTATAAAGGTCTTTAAGAATCCTAAAACGCTTACCCTCTAATATTAATATATTAGTGTAGAGGTATTAATAAGGGCTAGTATTTATAAATAACTTAAAATTATTAAAAAGCTCTAAGATATCTTTATTAGTAGTAAGCGCTTTAAGTACACGCTTAAACTTTATAGTTTACTATTTTATAGTTAGTAGTAAAAGCAGAGATCCTAGCTCTCTAAGCTAGGATTTAAGTAAAACCTATCTTTTAGTACTTACCTTAGAATTGCTTTTAACTAGGTAATTTTTATATTTATTAGCAATATTAGTATAGCAAGCAGGAGCTAAAGAGTAATAATAGCTTTTAAAGTAGCTAGAATAGTAATTAGACAGACTTTTTAGACTAATTATATTAAGGTAATAGCTATATCTAGCACTAGACTAAAGTAAATTAATATAATTAGCGTAGTAACGCCTATGTCTATAGCTAATAACACTAAGCTAAGGGTTTTTATAAATACTCTAGCTTTTAATAAAAAGTAGGTTACTACGCAGATACTTAAATATTAAGTCTAGATTAGCTTTAGATATATAGAAGAGTTAAAGTTTTCTACTTTTCTTTCTAATTTTAGTAGGTAAGGAACTAGGTATTTTATAAGTCTAAGGTTAGGCTAGCTAAGGCAGAACTTTAAACTTCTAAACTAGCTTTAAAGCCTCTTCTTTAACTTTATTATTATTTTTTATATCTTTTATACTTATATTAGCCTTATCTTTATTATACTTATTTATATTAGCAAAGAACCTTATTACTATGCTAGTATTCTTAAGAGTGTTACTCCTATAAGTAAAGGTAAAAAGGACTAAAAGTATAGATATTATAGTAGGCTAAGTAATAGTAAGAGTTAGAAATAGTAGAAGCCTTACTAACTAAACTAGGCCTTTAGTAATTCTAGCTCTAGAGCAAATAGAGACTTGTAAAATTACAGCTTAAAAAGTACTAAGTCTTAGATAAGTATTAGACTTTAGCTCTAGCTACTATAGTAAGTAAGTTTAAAAAGATACTATAATTACTTACTAGTAATTATTATACTAGAATAGTACTATATACCTTTCTATCTTAACCTACTCTAGCTTAGAGGCCTAATATTATCCTTTTTCTAAAAGTAACCTACTCTAGGTTATACTATACTAGTAGAAGTTATGCTAGACTCTTTAGCAGCTCTTAGCGTTAAGTAATTATATACCTACCTACTATAACCTAGTATATTATAGTAGACTACGTTATAACCTATACTAAGCCTGCTTAGCTAAACCTAAACCTGTGCAAAGTATATACTACAGTACTTAAGAGTTAACTATACTTTCTAGAATTAAACTTATACTTAAGCTTAACCTGTATATACTACAAAGTAGTAAGTAATTAATTATTAGACTTTAGCTCTAGCTACTGCAGTAAGTAAGTCTAAAAGGATACTATAATTGCTTACTAGCAATTATTATACTAGAATAGTACTATATACTCTTCTATCTTGACTTACTCTAGCTAAGAGGCTTAATAATAAGCAGTAAGACTCTTACTTAAAATACTATAGTTAGAGCCTAAGGCTTGCTCTACACTACACTACTCTTTATTAGTAGTAAAAATAAGAGAAAATTATAGCTTATTTTAAAAAAAGCTAGTTATAACTGTATTATACTTCTTATCTAAGGTAAATGTTACGATCGCTTTATACTAGCTAACTAGATGCTAACACCCTCTAAATGCTAACACGCTTAGCGCAGTAATTACACGGGCTCTCCTGTGCGGCGCGGTTACAGCACAGTTAATTACAGGTTACGTAATAAGCTTACTCCTTAGCAGTTAAGCTAGGTAGATTACACGTAATAGCTTACGCAGCTTACGTTAAGCTTATTAAGCCTAGCTCACGATTAACTTAGTAAGCCTAAAGGATTTCCTATGTATCTCCTTAAGTATATAGTTAGTAGGAACGCGAGCTCTTACAGTTTGTGTTTAACCTAAGTTACTAACTAGATAATACACTTGTATTTAATTCTTACCCAGCTCTTAAGCTAGACTAAGCGTACTACTTATTGCTAATTGTGTAAGAGGTGTTTTACCTAGCACTACCTATACCCCTACAAGCACTTGTAACCAAAGACATTCCCTAAGAACTAACTTAAACTGTTAAGCCTAGCTTGCTAAGCTTACAACTTCAACATTTTAAACACCCTTAAGATGTCTACGACCTTAGGTACTTGTGCTACCCTAAGCAGCAGCTCTAACAAAGCTCTACTAGTGTATAAAGCTGCACCTAACAGCTACAACATTGCTGTTGCCAAACCTAACCTCTACAAGGGTAATTGCAACAAGCTTAACAAATAGCTCCTACAGTAGGACTTGTTCTTTACCTTCTAAGGTTAGAACGTACCTAAAATCCAGCGTGTTACGCTTATAGCTAGTTACATGCGTAACTAAGCTCTTAAATAGATCAAGCTATTTCTTTAGCAATACACTGCTAGCGAAGCTCCTAACAAGGTTAACGCATAGATACGTAACCCTAATTAGTTTAAAGAAAAGATTAAGACAATCTTTAGAGTTATTAACAAACCCTTAGTAGCTAGACGCAAGATTCAACATATCTACTAACATTAGTCTGCAGCTAACTACGCAGCTAACTTCCAGCAACTTGCAGCTAACACTAACTAGGATAACACTGCTCTTATAACTATATTCTAACAAGGCCTTAAGCCTTAAGTTAAGGAAGAACTTATGCGCACTAGCGCCTCTCTTAACACCTTGGATAACCTTATTAAGGAAACTATCAAGATTAACAACTAACTTTATAAACTTAACTACAAACTAGGCTGCGGAACCTAAACCCTATTTAGAAGCCCTGTTGCGTATCAACAACGCAACCTACAGAGGAACAACAGACTACAACAAGGACAGCATAGCAAACAATACTAGCCTAACTCCTTACGTCGTGTACACACTAGAACTAACAACAGATACTATAGCCCTAAGGCTATAGACCTTTCTAACATTAACAAAGGCCCTACTAAACGATAGAACAAGAAACTAGGTAGTAACAGGAAGGACAAGTCTTTAGTAACTTGTTATAGCTGTAGCAAGCAAGGCCACTATGCTAGAGACTGCTAATTAAAGAATAAAGTAAGCTGCTAGCTTAACGTGCTAACGCATAACAGCACCTACAACAATAATTAGGAAATTATTACCTATAACAAGATCCAATTCTAATACAATAAAGTTATTAACAACAGCAAGGACCTCTACTACGCAGTTAAGTGTAATTATTAGGACAAGTCCATTATCCTAGGAAAACCCTACTATAGACCCCTTTACTATCGCGGAACGGAATATTTTGCACGGAATAGACAAAAAATTATAGCAATTAGGAACACAAGGGAAAACATGTCTATGTAAGAAGGCCTAGGACGCCTTATAGAAGACCTTGTAGCTAAGGGACAGGACAACATCTACCTTAATAAGGATTAACAAAGGATCCGCAAACGCGCACTAACACTATACTTACTAGGACAAGTACGCAAAGACGCATTAGCAGACAGCAAACTATTAGAACAGGAGGACTACTATAAGACTTAGGACCCTACTGTTGCTAACCGCGCACAACTCTACTTTGAAGGTAACATTAATGCTTAAGCTGCGTTTAATCTACAAATTGCGAACGCACACTGCCCTAACGCTTATTAAGAAGAGTTAATCTAGGAAAGCTAGAAGCAAGACAATTACGCTTTGCAGACACAATTTAACAACTACATTAAAACAGAACCTACAATACGCTAGCTAGATTTCTTAAGAAAGCTAGCACTAGCGCCTACTAATAGCACGCACAAAGTGCTGCAGGACATACAAAATATTAAGTATTACGTATTGCCCTAGAAACACTGCTTCTACAATTACTGCAAGATTCACGAATACAAGAAAATCTAGGCCTAATAGTTCCCTAGTTAGCAAGCAGAATGCCCGTACAAGTAGTACTACTGCAAGAAAGTCTACTGCCCAGAACATGTATAGGATAAGCGCAACAAATATTATTTTCCTAGAACAACACACCTAGAAGACATCCTTACAATGCACCTAGTTATTAATAGACTGTGTAGAGCCAAGAGTTAGACTAAGTGTCTTAACTGCAAATGTACTCAGCACCTTGGATTAAAGGAACTCTACAGATTCGCGCCTGTTAACAAGTCTTTTTTAGACTAGTGCTAAGGGAAAGGTATAGGACGCTGCAATTTATTAACAACATTAGAGACAATGCTCTTATTAAGCTCCCTATCTAAGTAGGTTAAGCACACCTCTAGGCACTAGTAGATTCAGGATTACAATCAAATTACATCTCTTTGCGAGCGCTACAACTAGCAGGACTTAAGTCGTCTCAAAAGAAAGACCTCTACCTGTTGCGCGTAGCAAACAGCAAACCTATGCCCTATAAGGAACAAGTTATCTAGGAAGTAGTAGCTGCCCCTATAACTATAAGAGGCTACTAGGAGGAAACAACCCTTAACATTTTTAAGATAGCTACTTACAATGTTATATTAGGACTTCCCTAGTTGCGAGAGCATAACCTACAGATAGATTAGGCACAGCACATACTCTTGCTAGATTGCGACTATAGCACACTACAATTAGATCCTACGCAGCTCACAATACAGCTAGTAGATAAGAAGGAGATAGCAAATATCTCTTTAACTAAGACGCGCTAAGATAGAGCAGTTAACTGCACAGATACTAACAGCCCTACAGATTACAAAGTAACAGTTAAGGAGAAAAACAGTGCAACTCCTAACATCCTAGACAAATACAAGAGTTACGAAGAACTCTTCTGCAATAATAAAACTACAACAGCATTACTGCAGCATAAGCCCTAGGATCACAAGATCAAGATACAGGAAGGAAAGACACTAACTTTTAGGCTAATCTATAGATTATTAGAATAAGAACTTAAAGTACTGCAAGAGTACATTAATAAGAACCTTAAGAAAGGGTTTATACAGAGGTTAGAATTACCTGCTAGACACCCTATCCTCTTTGTACTAAAGAAGGATAGTAGCGATTAACTATACGTTAACTACTAAAAGCTTAACAACATTACAGTTAAGAATTGATATCTACTACCAAATATTAGCGAACTACAGGATTAATTAGCAGGAGCAATGTACCTTACAGCACTTAACCTGCAAGGAGCTTACAACCTTATTTGCATAAAGGAAGGCAAAGAGTGGAAAACAGCATTTAGAACCTGCTACAGGCTCTATAAATATACAGTTATGCTATTTAGGCTAACTAACGCACTAGCTACATACTAGGAGCTAGTTAACAATGTGTTAAAAGCGCACCTAGACAAGACAGTAGTAGCATACCTTAACAACATATTAGTGTTCTTGAAGACGCTGAAAGAGCACGTTTAACACGTTACAAAAGTGCTCAAATACCTACGCAAGGCAGACCTACAACTTAAACCCAAGAAGTGTAAATAGCACAAGGAGGAAGTTAAATTCCTAGAGTTTATTATAGGAAGAAACAGAGTTAAGATAAGCAACAAAAAGACACAGGTTGTAAAGGATTAGCTAAAGCCTACTACAGTAAAAGGAATCCAAGAATTCCTAGAGTTTGTTAATTTCAACCAACGCTTTATCAAGGACTACTCTAAGAAGGCCTTACTACTTACCAAACTTACGCAGAAGGACACACCATTTAAGTAGGGAAAAGAACAGGATAATACTTTTAAATTACTTAAACAAGCATGTATTAACCCCCTAACACTAGTAACGTTTAGAAGTAACGAGCTACTACAAATAGAAACAGATGCATTAGATTTAGCACTAGGAGCCTGCATCACACAAGAACAAGACAGACAATAGCACCCTATTACCTACTATTTACGCAAATTCTTAGGACTAGAAGAATGCTACAACGTGCATAATAAAGAATTACTCGCAATTGTATTAGTATTAGAGCACTAGAGGATCTATGCGCAGAGCTGTTCTAAACTTACAATATACACAGACTACAAGAACTTAGTACAATTTACAACAACCAAAACCCTAAATTAACGGCAAGTACGCTGGTTAGAGCTTTTAGGTTAGTACAAGTTTAGGATAGTGTACACACCTAGAAAGGACAACGGTAGAGCAGACGCCCTAAGCTGTTAAAGTAATCTTGCTAGAACAAAGACTATTAACAAGTTCGCTATTCTTAGAACAAACGCTAATAGATTATTAGGACTATCCTAACAACTTAACAACACGATGCTAGTCTAGCAGAAACAAGGCATACCTGCTTACGTGCCTAAGGGATTAGAACAATAAGTAATTAGCAGTTACTACAATAACCTACTACACAGACACCTAGGCATTACACGGACTATAGAACTTATTAAACAATATTACAAGTTTCCAAACATAAAAGATAAGATTAGCAAGTATATTAAAAAATACGTAAGCTGTTAGCAGAACAAACACAGCACGCACGCAAAGTATAGAGAAGCACAAGCAATAGAGCTGCTAACAGCGCTATAGACAAATATCACAATAGACTTTGTTACGCAACTACTAATCTCTAAGAACCCTGTTACAGGATACAGCTACGACTTAATCTTTGTTGCAGTAGACTAATTCACGAAAGCTGCAGAATTTGTACTATTTTAACACAGCTACACTGCAGAACAGCTTGCACGAGTGTTCTTAGACAGAATTGTTTAACACTACAGCATCCCTAAATTAATTGTTAGCAATAGAGACAAGCTTTTTACGTTAAACTATTAGACCACGCTGCTAGCAGCTATAGGTACTAAGAAGAAGCTATTAACTGCCTATTACCTACAGACTAATAGCTAAACAGAACGAGTGAACTAAACAATAGAAATATACCTCTGCATCTACTGCAATTAGGAGCAGGATAATTAGGTTTTACTGTTACCTATAGCACAAATTGCATACAACAACAAGTTATTAGAAGTAATAGGTGTGACACTATTCTTTGCAAATTACAAAAGACATCTAAATCTCTTTACACAAAGTCTTAACAGTAACATCCAAACAGATTCAGCAATCTCCTTAGTAAGCAAACTAAAGGAAGTACACAAGAAATTGCTTAAAAATATTGCTAAAGCTTAAGCTAAGAGCATCTCTTATGTTAATTAGAAAAGAAAAATAGCACCTCTACTAGAAAAGGGGGATAAAGTGTATCTCCTTATAAAAAATCTACGCACAAAAAGACTAACGAAAAAACTAGACAAGGTTAAAGTTAGACTATTTTCTATTTCCAAGAAAATCAGCCTAGTTAACTACTAACTTAAGCTGCTAAAGGATGTAAAGATCTACAATATGTTCTATATCTTACTATTAGAACTAGCTAACTCTAAAACGCCTATCTAGAAAGACTTCCATTACTAAGCAGATAGTAACAATAAATAGGAAGTTAAGAAAATAATTAAACAATAACAAGGACAACAAGGCTAAGAATACCTAGTAAAGTAGTTAGGATACCTAGACTTAGAAAACATATAGGAACTAGAGACGAACCTTACAAACTGCTAGATACTACTTTGCTAGTTCTAAAATTTGCAAAATCGTTAATATACCTAAGGGTAGACTACATGGCAGGAGAAAATGCAACTTGTATATTAGTAGTAGGATAGCTAATTTCCTTAGCTTGTACATCCTTGCCTTTAGCATCTAACTTGTTAGCTAAACATTTAGCCTTCTTTGCAGCACGATCTTTTGCTTGCGCAAGAATTTTCTTATTTTGCAGCAGACGCGCAATTACTTCTACTAACAACTTTTTATTGTCTTCTACCTTCTTTTTATATTTAGCCCTGGTTTTGTCTAGAGACTCCTAAGACAAGTTAACGCATAGACGTTTAACTTAAACACACTCTACACACTTAAGACGGGAATTAGCAGAAGGCATAACGTAACAATTGTGGCCTAATGCAAAGCAACGATTACAAGAGATAGGGGCGATAGTGTTGTGTTAACAAATTTTAATGCTTAGTTAAAGACGTTTCTAGGACGCAGAGGATATAATGTTGCTACAGGACTAAAGTAGTAGCAGGGTAAGCTTATATAAAGAACAGCTAATAGATCCAAGACGTATCTATAAAAGAGGGGGAGAAAGTGTTATAATTGCTTTATACTAGCTAACTAGATGCTAACACCCTCTAAATACTAACACGCTTAGCGCAGTAATTACACAGGCTCTCCTGTGCGGCGCAGTTACAGTATAGTTAATTATAGGTTACGTGATAAGCTTACTTCTTAGCAGTTAAGCTAGGTAGATTACATGTAATAGCTTACGCAGCTTACGTTAAGCTTGTTAAGCCTAGCTTATAATTAACTTAGTAAGCCTAAAGGATTTCCTATGTATCTCCTTAAGTATATAGTTAGTAGGAACGCGAGCTCTTACAGTTCGTGTTCAACCTAAGTTACTAACTAGATAATACACTTATATTTGATTCTCACCCAGCTCTCGAGCTAGACCAAGCGTACTACTCATTGCTAATTGTGCAAGAGGTGTTTTACCTAGCACTACCTATACCCCTACGAGCACTTGTAACTAAAGACATTCCCTAAGAACTAACCTAAACTGTTAAGCCTAGCTTGCTAAGCTTACGACTTCAACAGTAAATACTGCAGAATAAGAGTAGAGAGTAGCTATAAGTATAAGTTTATTTTTATCTTACTTATTATCTTCTTATACTCCTCCTTAACTTATTTATCTATCTAGGTATTAAGTATTACTGCCTCTCTTTAATTCTAGCTATAGTCTTTCTAAAAGAGTAAGGAGAAGGCAGGCAATTAAAGATAGAAAAGTATAAATAGAAAATTCTCAAATTCTTACTTAAGAAAGTAGAAATTTTTAGTAGACTCTGCTTATAAAATATTAGAATTTTAAAAGACCTTTACTAAAGGTATACTTACTAAAGGAATAAATAAAGAAAAGTTAAGAGTAACTAGCTTAGAAAGGTAAATAAAGGTCTTACTCTTATTACTACTAGAAGAGCTAAGTTTAGAGCTAATTTCTCTACTTAAGATTAAGATTATCTTCTTTATAAGAACTAGTTAGTAAAAGCTCTTACTAAAAATAGAAATACTTACTAGAAAGAGAGAAAAGAGGAATATTAATAGTAATAAAACTATAAAGATATACTACTATATCTGCTATTAGAATATTAAAGTAGACTTTATCTAAAAACTCTTTAGTTATAATAAACTCTATATTATAGCTAAGGGAGTTAGCATCTTTAGTAAGCTCTTAGATAAGCCTAGTAGTTATACCTTTACCTATAATAGGTAAAGAAGAACTAATATTACTCTTATTTTTAAAGTCTACTTACTTAGCATTAATAATATTAGTAGTATTATTATTATTACAGAGTAATAGCCTACTTAGAAGCTTACTAGGCGTTTCTTTAACTACTAGGTCTATATAAAGTAGTAAAAAGTAATTAAGAATAAAAGAATTTACAGCTAGCTAAGAGCTATAATCCTTTAAAAAAAAACTATTTAAACTTACTAGAGCCTATGCTCTAGGAGTTAGGGCCTTTAGTAGGCACAGCTAAATATATATTAGCTGCAGCTTTATAAGTATTAGAGCTTATAAAACTTTAGTTAGGTATAAAATACTAAAAAGTAAATAAAAAAGTATACTTACCTAAAGTCTTAAGCACTTTAGTAGTAGTAGTAATAAAGTTATACTGCATTTTAGCTATAAGCTAAGTAGAAGCTAAAGTAGTGTCTTACTTAGTAATAATAGACTAAAAGTCTGTAGCAGGTATAAGAACTGCCTAACTTTTACTAGAAACCTTACTACTAGAATAAAGTTAAGAGTTTTTACTAGATTTACTTTTAAGCTTATCTTTTTTAGCACTTTTTTTTTCTTCTTATATAGGAGCAGGAATTGTTAATAAAGCTATAGGCAAAGTAGAAATTATTAAAGTTATAGCTTATTATAAGCTAGAAAAAAACTTATTAAGCTTAGCTTCTTTAGAAGTATTAGCCTCTTACTCTACAAAAGCAGCTAAAGTAGTAGCTTTAGTATTAGCTTTATAAGCTAACTTATAAGCTTTTTTTACTTTAGTATTCTTTTTATTAGCTTCTTTAGTCTTCTTATAATATAACTTAAAAGTAACGTAAGTAATAAGTAAGTAATATAGATAAGTAAGTAACGTGCTCTAATAAACTATTTAGCCTACTATATATAATAGTATAATAGATTAACTACTACTCTTTAGATTGATTTTAAAAGAAAAGAGAATTAAGCTTATACTTTAATTAATTAAAAAGCTATAAAATCTAAGTATACAATATACTGCTATAGTTTATAAAGTCTTAGAGGCAACTTTTTACTACTAATGCGCTAGAACGCAATTAACACGCAATACTTAACCTAAATTATTAAACCTTACTAAGGCAGAGGAGTAGACCCTTATAAGGTATATAAAGAAGCTTAACTAGTAAGAATCTAGCCTAACGCTCTATTAACTTAAAAATATAGCTAATTAACTGCGTGCTGTACGTAATATAGACTCTGTTAGCTTATAATAGGCTTTAAACTTAATTAAATATAAGCCTAGAGTTAAATTATATATAACTTAATAGAAAGATTATAAGAAAGTTTTCTATAGTAACTTAGCTATTATTAGGCCTTAGTTTAACTTAGTATAGAACGTTAAGGCTAAGTACAGTATCTTAAACAAAGATACTTATAACTTAAACAAGACTAGCTTTGTAATAGGCGTTAGATACTAAGTTAGAGTAGTTACTATATTAGAGAGATATACTTAGCTTATTAGAGTCTAGTAAGGAACCTATAAGTAGGTAACTTTAATTACTACAATTAATATAATAGGCTAGGTAATTGCGCCCTACTTTATTTTGAAAGCAAAGCAGATTAACAAAGCTTTATACTTTAATTTAAAGCCTTAACAGCGTATTAAAGTAAGTAATAATAGCTAGACTACTAAAAAGCTTAGTTTAGCCTAGCTTAGGCACTTTATTTAGCAGATTAAAGGCTAAAAGGTAAGTAGCTACGTACTACTAATACTTAATAGCTATAAGAGCTATAAGTTATTCTCTTTCTAAGAGCTTTATAAAGAGAATAAAATAATTACTCTTTATATACTTCTACACTTATTATATATTTTTTAGCTGCTAAATATAGGCTATTTTACTTCTTTAAAGTAAGCGTATAGTAGAGAGATTAGAGGCTTAGTATTAGACTATATTAGTAGAATTAATAAGAAAGCCTTTATTACAGCTTTTGTAAAAGTATTTAAGTAGGTGTTTTTAAAAGCAAATATTACAGCAAGCTTTAAAGCAACTACACTAGTGCTAAATAATTTATTAGTAGTACTATTAAAGCTTAATTTAAAAGTATATATACTAATACTACTGCTCCTAAGAGAGCTCTTATAGAACTTTAAAATATCTACTAATACTAATAGGATCTAGGCTTAATTAATACTGCTTTACAATTATATTTAAAAGTACTAAGAATTATTACTAACTCTAATAGTTAAGATTGTTAATTAGCTACAAGAAAGCACAGTAATACTACTATATAGGCAGACGTTATTAGCAGCCTAAGTACTGCAGCTTAAAGCGTTAAATAAAGCAGCTTTTAAGCATAAATTACAAAAAAGAAAGTATATTTAGAAAGGTAAAAACCTATTAAAGGAAGAGGCAGAGAGCTTAATAGCCTAATATAATATTAAGGCGCAGGTTAAAAGGGAAAGTTATAAAAGTAGAGTTTAAATAGGCATAGCTAAAAAGAGTAAAAAGCACTATAAGTACTGTAGAGAGACTAGTTACAACTTATACACTTATAAGAAAGATATAGTAGAAGTTAGTAATTAATATTCTATACTATAAGCTATAGTATAATATTATAGTATTGTACTATTGTATACTATTATATACAGTAGGCTAAATAGTTTATTAGAGCGTATTACTTACTTATCTGCGTTACTTACTTATTACTTATATTAAGTAGTTGCATAGTGTTTATATTTACTTTATAAAACTCTTTTAATTTATATACTTTAAATTCTATAAATTAGTGCTTATAGAGCAGCAACTCTTATATACCCTACTTTTAGATACTAGATATATTTTAGGTCTGCTTGCAGATATGTATACTATAAAGTATAACTTATATAGTAAATCTACTTATTTACTTAAGTCTAGCTATAAGAGTAAAAAGAATTAGGCTTGTATTTAATAAATATTAAGTTATATTTACACTATAATTTTATTAGAATAATACTTCTCTTAGGCTTTCTAACGCGTAAGCTATAGTTATAGCTTTAATACTATACAGACTTGTTATTAAGGCGTGCTTTAGAGACTATATTAATATAAAATCCCTCTACTATAGTAATATCTTTAAGGTATAAGTCTTCTATTTCTGCTTTTTTCTTTCTAATTAGAACCTGCTTTAGGATACAGTCTCTATAGCTTAAAATTAAGAAGGCCTAAGTTCTAGCTTTTACTATTTCTATATTCTGTGCTAGTTAGAAGGTGCTAAGTACTAGCAAACCTTTGTTATTTACTAGGTAAGTAGCTATACTATTATTTAGAATAGTATTCTAGGATAGTAAGTAAGTATTAAAGTTTATAAAGTTATATACGCTCTACAGCTTACTTAGCTATATTAACTTTAAATTAATAAGAGTAGCTTAAACCTTACTAGAGTAGCTTAGTAAGCTAAAGTTATATAACTTTTTATTCTTTTCTTCTATAAGAAATAACTAACCTACTTTCTTTAGAGCATCTCTAAGAGACTTTATAGACTTATTTCTAAGTCTTTATAGTATCTTTTTACGCCTTTTATTAGATATCTTAATTACTAAATTTAAACTGCTTTTAACTGTATTTTTAAGGTTCTTGTATTTCTTTAGCAGCTAGTTATAGCATACAGCTTCTTTAAGTTAGTATAGGTAGTATACTAGCTCTTTAGAGCTAAGATTTTTAAAATTCCCTACTTTATCAAAGTAGTAACTTAGTATAGTAAAGATTTTTAAAGTATTTTTCTCTACTCTTACTATATACTTATAAAGTAGTCTGCTAAAAATACAGCTAACTTAGTTAAGTATTAGGTTTAGTAAGCCTATAATAATATTCTTAATAATCTTTTAGTATATAAGCCTTAACTATTCTAGTAATATATTAGGAGTAAGTGCGTTTAAGAAGTCTTACACTCTAAAGTCAATCTTTAATATTATAGATCTTGTGTACCTTAGCTCTTATATACAAAAATATAAACTTCTAGTACTAGTCTTAAAGCATAATTTATAACTATTAGGTAGAGTTAAGGTAAGCTTAATACTCTATCTTTACTAAATTACAAATATTAGCATCTAATAGTTTAAATTTACGTTTTAAGATTCTAATAAGCGCCTTTAAGGTAGTTTACTGCTTCTAAATAAGCTTAATTATAAGCAGAGCTATAATTCCTATAGCTACAGTTATGTTAACTTAGTTCTATATAACCTAGAAGTTATAAGCCTTAGTAGTCTATTTTCTAGCTATAAGCTTATACTCTATAAGGTTATATTAATATTATTTATTTGTTTTAACTAGAGTTTATACTAATAAAGCTAGAGTAGACTTACTCTAACATATTAAGATCTCTTCTTTTATTACTAGGTTTTCTTCTATCTTAGAGGATAGAGTAAAAAGCTAAAGTAGTAGAAGAATTAAGCTTAGGTTATTTATTATATTAGGTATATCTTCTACTTCTAAGTCTATAAAATCCTATACTTCTTTTATCTAAAACTAGAATTAAAGCTAACTAAACTATGTTAGCTAGTCTTTTTAAAACTTTAGATAGTATAAACTTATAAGTATCTAGCTAGTGTTAGCGCTAACAAAGTTAGTTATATTAAGCAGTTCTATTAGTATAGTACTAAGCTTAGAGTGCTGTAATTACTTAGCTTACTACTTAGAGTAGAATTTAGTACTTTGTAATCCTAGCTCTATTAGCTAAGTGCGTAGAGAGATTACTGCTATTAAGAAACTAGGCTTATAACTGTTAATAAGCTAGAGTACTATTATACTAGTTATTAAATTAATAGATTTCTCCTTTATTTAAAATTAGACTAATTAAGTTTAAATATATAAGAGATTGCTATATTTATAAGTATTATATGCGTGCTTGCTTAAGAGTATATACTTTTAAAATCTTTACTTAAAGAGTAGTAGCTAATAAGATCTCTACTTAGAAAGTAGTAACTAATTAGATCTCTACTTAGTAAAGAGTATAGATATTAACTTACTACTCTACTAAGCTATAGTAGTAAAAGTATACTAGCCTTATAGCTTTATAAGCTAGAACTAATTAAGTCTCTACTTCTTAAAGAGTGTAAAGTTCTAGTTATAAGCAATAGTATTTGCTTTATACTAGAAATAATAGTAGAAAGATAGCTTAGTTATATATTTATAATAATACTTATTATCTCTAAAGCGCGTCTGCAGTGCTAGTTTTATACTATATACTTGCCTTTAGTACTAATATAAGATAGGCTAGCATTAAAACACTATAATACTAAAGTTAACTTTATAATTTCTGTTACAAAGAGCAGTAAATAGATAGATTATAAGTATACTTAACTATACTTATATACTATAATAGCTAATATATACTACTTTTTATTATTTATATAAGTAAGGTTAAAATTAATAACTATTTAGAAGACTTACTTACTTAGTAGATTCTTAAAACTAGTCTTAATAGCTAGACTAACAATTACCTTACTTTTTAATAGTTAGAGTACTTTAATACCTATATAAAGAGTAGGACTGTAAGTAAGTACTAACTACTTATTATTATTAGCTATAAGAGCTACTACTTTATAAAATCCTAGAATCCTAATAAAAAAAGAATATTATCCTTCTCTATATACCTATATACTTATTACACCTATTATAGCTTCTTGATATTACCTACTTTAGGCTATTAAAGTATTAGTATAGTAACACTGTTTTAGCTTTAGCACGTAACTATACTAACTATATTAGAAAAAAGCACTTCTTACCTATTATTAAGACTACTTTATTATAGTCTTTTATAATAGAGAATCTTTAAGCTAGTTTTAGAAGTACTAGTCTAGTACTATATAGCCTATAGGCTATAATATTAAAGCTTAATATAGTCCTATAGGTGCTTATATAGTTACTTTAATAAGAAGGTACTTAGGAGGCGTACATACTATATAATATATATAAAGTTAAGGCTTAAAGTACTCTTATTTAAAAAAAAGCAAGAAAGTACTATAAATCTTCTATTGATTTTCTTAATAAATAAGTTACGTAGTAAAGTAAGAGGGCTTAGTAGATATTATATAAGATAAGCTTAATAATAAAGCAAATAGCTGCTCTTTAATAGAGTTTAGATAAATTAAATAAGTATAAAAGCTATAAGTAGTAGTATATATATATAGATAAGACTCTTATAGTAAGTAAAATATTAGAATTATTAGCTAAATAAAAAGGTAGTAGCTATAGTAACAGAGAAAGTGTGTTAAAGAAGGTATAGAAAGAAAAGGAGCATAGGTATTATAAAAGTACTAAGTACAACGCCTATACCTACGTAGTTAAAATAAGTAGTATAAGTAATAGTAGTAATTCTAGTAATTAATTTAGTATATTACAATAGTTTATTAACTATAATAAGAGTGCGTAATAATAGTTTAAAGTTAGTATACTAGTATTAAGGTGCTTACTTGCTTAGGGTACTTACTTACTTATAAAATACGTTATACTTACTTTACTTTATATATTTTAATACTTCTTTTTAAACCTTTTAGCTCTAGAACTTTATAAGTATATTTATTTTAATAGCTTTAAAATAAGTAATTTAAAATAAATAAAGTAAAATTATCTAAAGTTCTTAAGCTTTATAGAGCTAATTAAATTTATAAAATTTTATATACGTAGTACTCTGCACTTAATTTTAGATTAGTAATACTATACTATTTAGCTACTACTATCTAATAAGATAGTAGTTATATTATAACTAAGTTAGTTTATTATTAGATTAGTAGTTATATATGTTAAAAGTAGTAGTAAGACTCTTAATTATTAGATTTAATAAGTATTTTATAAGTATAAAAACAAGATATAATTGTTTATAAATTCTATATTCTATAGTACTCTACTAATAAATAATTATATTTTATTATTCTATATTCTAATTAAAGGTGCTTTTATCCTACTATATAGTTATACCTAAGCCCTTTATGTAATAATTGTGCTGTATACTAGCCTTAGTCTTGTTAGGTTAATTGCATTAATTGCTAGCCTTCGGCTTATAGGGTCGTAAATCTAACACTTGCAAATAATCTACTTTTCGCTAGTATAAAAAACAGTAGCTCCGGATCAAGAGTTCCAGCAGTGGCCGCATTAAGGACGGGTCTTTTAAGATTTCGCCGTACTAAGGGAACTTTATCCGAGTCAGTTATCCTATTTGCGAAAAGGAGTTTTCTGTATGTGGCTATCGATACAACCATGTTTCTATAGTAAGCTAGGGCTGAAGAACTGCTTTGGGAAACGCAGCCTAATATAGCACTGGGAGGACCAGAGAGATAGAACGGAAACCCCTCAAGCTCATCAATAACCTTTGCATATCCCGTCAAAGGTCATGTAGTGGCAAATGGATCTTTGGTGGGATAGATATAACTAATTCCTAACGCGTCTATCAGGTGTAAGGGTAGATCTGCATAGGCGAAGTGCGCATATGGCCTTCGCTGAGTTCTGATCAAAAGATGTGGATGTGTTGATCTGCCAAAGGAATTTTCGCTCGACCGAGTAGCACTCACTTACAGGATAATGCAATCTCGATTGAGCGTCATGGGATCGAAGTCTTTGAGGAGAAGCTTCGTAGCGAGCTCGAAGTCCTGACCGTTGCCAGACCCATAGAAATACAAGATCTAGTCCCGAGCTTGGAGATCGTTCAACATAGCTCTTGTCGGTGTATACCCGTCAGTCTGCAGTGTTACACAGTGCATCCTAGAGCCAAGGGTGAAGCCAGACGTTGAGACAAGGTGTTTGATTGGATCGATCAATCCCAGTATCAAGTTGCGTCCTGTAACCTGCAGATCCCCATTTGTGGAAAAGGCAAGACGTGTTCTTGTTGATCTGGACTGTATGGATGGTGGCACGAAAGTGTCACAAGCAGCTTGTTGCTGTCTGTAGTATCGAACGGAGTTCCTAATTGACTCAAACATGATCTTGCTCGTATGATCATCGAGAGTGAAGTCTGCGAGTCTAAGCAGCTGGACAAAATTGTTGCGTTGAGGGCAGATTGACCACTGGAAGGGCTAACTATCATGACTTCGTTGCCAAAGCCCGTCAAAAACCTTGATGGCGATACTCCCGTTATCTGTGAAGACCTTTTTCTTCGTATACCGTGGGTAGAGCGCACCTGCCATTGCTATTGGCGAAGCGACCATCAACGCAACTCATCCGGCCGGTAATGCTTTGCTCTGTACGTCTTTCAGTCTTTCACTCGCTTGCGCCAGACTAATCTTTACTCTTGACAATGCGATGCCGGTAGTAATCGGCAAAGAATTGTTTCTCGCCAGAAACTGTCTTTGGTGATATAGTCCGCCTTGTGGCCCATGGGTCGCATACGCGGCACAGAGCAGAAGGCAAGCTGTCATCCAAATGCCCTGTAAAGTGACCACAACAAAAAGAGCAAGGAAGGCAGTAAGTGATCCTCCAGTGTGGTAGTCATGTGTGAGACTGGCTCCCTTGGACACCCCTTGAGACTGGTCTATCTAGAAGCCTGCGTAAAGGTTGTTGCCGGCTGACTTAGAGAGATTATCAGCTGATATGATGTTGACTGAACTAGCAAGGACGACCTGGAAATACGGTAGACACTGAAATGACCTGTTCACGGAACATTAGACCATTTCAAAGAAGCGGCGTTCAGGACTCATCAGAATATTCAGCCCCGATCCTACAGCAGATCCTACAGCACGCTCTCGACAGAGCAGCGAGAACATTCAATGGTTACTGCAGAGGTCTGGTCTCACATCGTACATGGGGTCGACGGTGCTGACTGTGCTAGAACACATCGATACCTGTTCGAACAGTTCATTGAGCGGAGCTGTAGCGAAGGAGAGAAAGAACTGACGATTCCTCGTGTAGCATGCATTAGATGTACTTCGATCTCTGCTCAGTACGTCAATAGACTCGTAGTCCCGATACGAGTTGCATTGGAGTCACATTCGAGCCACATTCTATATAAACATCGTTGTAGCTTCAATCCTTCACACAGACCTTGTTCTAGGTTTCCACAGAATTGTTAACCAAATCATAGTAGCATATCCAGACTCCGCGCTAATCCAAGAAATGCTAGACTACCCAACAAAATGACACGTGCCTGGGGCATATTGCCCCCAGTCACTCTCCTTTCCTCCTTCACAAAGCCTCCTCGAAGACATTTCTCAACACCGGCCGGTTGTCAAGCACACCCCTCTTCCCTGCCAAGAAGATCTTTCCAGGCTGCTTCATCTCAGGCTTGGTCTTCTTCGTACATCGCGCATTCGCGCCCTGTGCGGAACTCGTAATGTCGCCCAGGACCTTCCTCTTTCTAGTAGGACTTGCGCCAGGACCCGCCGCGGCCGTCGATTTCGCCTTGCGCAGAGGACTGGCACCCGCTGTGGTTTTGCCCGTTTGACTGATGACCTCGTCGAATGCATGACCTTCGACCATGTCGCTTTGAAGATCGAGGACCCAGCCTTTCTCGCGGCACAGTCCGACCATGTCGCGCAGAAGCTCATTGCCGGAGAGCGTCTTCTCGCTGCCCAAGATCACGAGCTTACTCCGCGCACGTGTCAGTGCGACGTTGACCCTACGCGAATCCTTCAGAAGATCCCCGACTGTGCCAAAGTCATTGCTGCGGACGCACGATACGAGCACAACTTCTTTGTCGCGACCTTGAAACTTGTCTGCGGTGTGCAACTCGACTGTCGAACTAGCTGCGGGGCATGCGACACGTGGCGAGGACTGTGTCTGGGTGTGTGCTGAGGAGAGACTGTTGCGCAGAAGGGCAAGCTGAGAGCGATAGAAAGCGATGATGCCAATTTCGGACGGATCCACACCGAGACTGAGAAGTGAGACGGTGAGATGTGTAATCAGTCGCGCTTCAAGCGTATTGATGATGCGTGAGCCGGATTGAGCCTCGAGAGAAGTAGAGATGGCATCCGTGTTGATGAACACTACGGGATGATCAGGCGACAGCGAGCGTGCAAGCCAGCAGCTGGGAGTTTCAGGACCTGGACATGGGAGTCCTTGTCGATGTTGCATTTTGAGGCCGAAAGGTTTCGGGAGAGCCAGTCTGCGGGAAGCGACGCTCAGAGTTCCGCACTTCAGGCGGCCAGAGTAGATGAATGAGTTTGACAAAAGCATCACTTCATTACACATGCGATACTGGTGTTCAAGACTGACCACAGCTTGTGGATGCGCCTCACACAAAAATTTGAAGAGCGACACATCCAGACCACCATCAGAAGCCTCCTTATTCTGCACCAACGGTGGCAGCTGGTAGTGGTCGCCGACCAGGACAAACTTTTGCGACATACGAATCGGTCCAAGGCAGACAGGAAGGGTGATTTGAGAGGCTTCATCCACAATGCAATAATCGAAGACACGACGGCTGAAGAGTGGGTGGTTGATCGTTAGGCAGGTCGTAGCTACCACCGGTGGGTCCATCCATGACCTCTCGAGTTCCTCGACGCTGTCTTTGGGCTCCGCTGCTAGAGATGCGAACTCACAAACTTCAGAGTGAATCTTCGCCGATGCTCCCAGGCGGAGAATTCCGATTTTGTCGTTACGGATCTTCAGCAGAATGTTGTCAACCGCGGTATGAGTGTACGAAGTTAGCAACACACTCTTGCCTTTCGCCACTAGTGTTCGGATGATATGAGCGATTGTGGTGGTTTTGCCAGTTCCGGGCATTCCAAGCACAAGAGCATAGTCTTTGGCAGACATGACCTTGGCAACAGCGGCCCGCTGATCCGGATTCATGGACATCTGAGACGGCGGCGGTGGATCAGCAGCATTCGACACTGCATTAAAGATAGGGGTTCGCCCTTCGATGATCAGTGCACGAAGATCTCGGGCCTTGTAAACGTTGTCGTCCATGATTTGGATAAGATTGTTACGCGCGGCTGCCATTCCGTTGCTGAACTCATCTTTGTCCAATCGATACAACACTGGTTCGTCGTCGGTCTCGTACTTGGGTTTCGACTTGCCTTCAATGGAAACCTCCATTATACCGGCAAAAGTCTGATTGGTCTGATGGTCGAATCCGGGTAGCTTCGTACGCGAATTGTGCAGACGTCTGTCCACCGCAACGGTGATTCGTCGCTTCCGCACGTTAGTCACATAGCCGTTTGCCAGCGCAAAGTGGCCTTGCTCGTCCGACACTACCACTGGTTCGCCGACAGTGAGTTGCGACTCGGTGAACGAAAAGCCCGGTGAGGGTTGTGGCTTGACAAATGTGTAGCTGTAGCGGTTGATCTTTTGACCCATCTTCTCTTCATAGGCTGATCCAGGCTCGATTACAACGTTGGAGAAGCATCGTCCCAACTTCTCGCGTTCAGTACTCAACATTGTCCATAGTTCTCTCCGAAATTTCATCATATCCGTCTCTTCCTTTGTGAGCAATGCATCCCACTTTTTCATAAAGTCTCGGTCTGTAGGCTTGAGTGATTTGACGAGGACGTCATACTTTTGCTTGGCCTTCTTGTTCAACCGTTCGCCGTCACCATCCTCCACCAATTTATCATATAAAAAGCAAGAGTCTTGGGCGTAGCAGTTGCCGCATTTGAAGTCTTTTTTGAGCATCGGAGGCAGGTCGATGCGATCGCGGACGTAGCACGCTAGTTCATTGCGTTGTATGAGCATGTGAATGATCTCGTTGCGGACCGCCGGAATGCGAATTATGGCCGAGGTTTCGAGGTAATACAGCATTCCGTATGCAACATCGATATCTACGAGTGTCAGTCAAGGTCATAAAGAGCTAGTCCATTATGGCGTACCGTATCTATTGGAGAGCAGCAAGTTGTATAGTGCTGTCTGGACTGAGTGGGCGCTGTTGGTCGAGTTCTTCCCGGTTTTGACCTCGAATGGTACAGTCAAGGTACGCTCACCCTGGTCGTCTTGCATGGTCACTTGTACTGTTGCGTCGATATTTCCTTTCAGGCCATACATTGGCGACCAAACATGCTCTTCGACATCAAGAAGCTTATTGATGGCCATAATTGACTGTGGTCCGTTGCGATGCTGAACTACTGCATCCGCGATCGGCGTTGCCCGGACGAATATTTTGGCCCAGGCCTGCAGCTCAGGCAACTTACTGGTCATGTGTTCCTTGACCTCATAGCACGTAGAGTTAATCTCAAGAATTGTCTCAAACTTGCTTGGGAGCAAGCTATCAATGGTCGATAAAAGAAAGTCCGTGTCCCATTGGTTTGCTTTCAAGGCCTCTTGGAAAAGTTCGTGCAACAGTGTTCCGTACAGCATGGGTGCGCTTGCTCTGCTGGTGGCCTTGATTCGATCCTGGAGTACTGCACGTCTTAGGCAGCCGTAAGAGTCTGCGACGACTGTTGCGGAGATCAAGTGGTCCGGATGCAACACCAACATATTGTGGTGATCATCAATGACACATCGTCCATTAGACGAGAAAGATCCAATGATATGAACATATGCTGTTGCAGTGCAGGGTGTGTCATACCAAGCTTGTCGCAGGTAGATCGTCTTTTGTATGTCTGTCTTCTCGTCGTCGACCGATAGGATCTGCAATTATGTTCAGTTGATTAAGTGACTATCATGGAATGGCGTCACTACACACCTTCTGGGGTCTTTGAAGCCCTCTATCATCATGGTAGAAGCCCTCAATCACCTGCTTGACGAGATATCGTTGGATTGTGCGATTGTCCTGCCCACTCTTACAAACTTAGTCATCGATTTACATTGCGGGCAGTGTAAGTGCTACATACAGTATTTGTTGCCGGCGTCTGCGTAGCTGCTATCTCGGCAGCAGCAAACTCGTCAGGGTCTATGTCATCCCCAAACTCATCCGAGTCATCGTTGATCAAATCGATGACTGGCACACCACTAGCACTGGATGCGCCTGCGTTCGTGGTGACAGGCTGTGCAGGCGTGTCTAACGGCTGAGTATCGAAGAAAGAAGCTGCTTGCTCAAGGTCTGCAGCAAATACTTCGTCATCATCTTCGAGACCAAACTCATCTTCACTGTCAGCAGTCCCAACATATGCTGCAGCATTAGCTGCAGGCTCAGACGGTGCTCGTGCACGGCTCTGTGAAGCTGCCGACACATCGGTCCCAAGAGTCCCAGCATTGACAGCATCAGCCATGTCTGTGTCGAAGTCCACCTCCCCAAATTCGTCAGATGAGGCGGAAGACTTGAGTTGCTCGTTCACGGGCTGACTCGGGCTGTCTGCTTCCGGAGAACCTATATCTCCAGGGAGAGCATCATCCTCAAGTAGCCCATTCCCGACGTGCATGGTGTCCGAGGTTTCCTCGTTAGTGTTGTATCTTGGAGAGTGCCTCTTGAGTGGTGAATCCGGAAAGGCAGGCGGATCATTTCCAGTCTCTGGGAGAGGAGACGAACTGGAGGGCGGCTGGTCCTGCGAATGGGAAATAGACTGCTTCATTCGCTGCACGATGCTGGCCAGATTTGTGGTTGATGTCTGCCCCTGCATCACACTGTCGGAGCTGGGCGCAGCAGCAAAGACATCCTCTGCTTCCTCGTCCGGCTCTTCTTGAAAGATGCCGTGTGTCCTCCGTCTCTTTCTCGTCGAGGCGGGAAACTCTACACCACAGCTTGCCCATCGCCGTAGTCCACTGACGCTGCCGACAGCAGCAGCAGATCGCGGCGACGACTCGTTGATCAGATGTGCGAAAGCCACGCTCTTCTTGTTGACGGTCGGTGTTTTTCTGCTGGTGTAGCGAGTCCAGAGCTCGGTCGCAGGATCTGCCTGGGGTGTGGTGAGCCCTTGTTTGCGCGTACTCAATCTCGACTCGTCTTGTGAGGGCCCGGCCGGCGACGAGCTGCGAGCACGCTTCCTGTTGGCTCGAGGCACAGGCGTGGCGGTGGGCTGAGAGCCGCGCCAGTACAATTGCTCTTCCGGCGAGATGGCAGCGAGGGCGGCATGTCTGGACGTATCGTCGGTGTTGCCCACGAGATCGGAGAGCGGCAGTCGCGCACCAGGCGTCGACGGTGGTGGGATGGATCTGCTCTGGGGCAGGCGTGGAGTCTCGAATGCGTCCTCGATGTCCTTGACGACCTTGGACGTCTTGGGGGTGCCGTCAGCCTTGGTGGGCGCCTCTGGGCGGTTCTCCTTATCAGGGTCGAGCGGCAGGGTGTTGTCGAGCTGGAAGGCCCTCAGCTTCGTGCGCGTCTGGCTCGAGGGCATGATGGGCGGGCCGGTCACGACGTGTCGCGCCTGGTCGCTATGCTGGTGGGGCGGAGGGTTGCGTGGGCGGGTCCATTGGCCTCTGAAGCGCTGCAAGACGATGTGAGCATGGAGTCTGAGTGCGTGCCCGTTGCAGTCGTCAGGTCAGCGCACCTTGGCCTTGGGGTCCTGGTCGAAGAAGGACTTTTGCCGTGTTGACATTGGCGCAGCAGCGGTGCATGTGGCCGCCACTAGAATACCGTACGCCGAGACCTGCGGGACGCGACGCGCGACGCGTTCAGGGCCAAGCGCTGGCAAGGGTCAGGCAGTTTGCGTGCTTTGCACGGCGGCTATACACGAGCGCGATATCGGCGACTTCTGGTAGGGCAGCCACACCACGCACTGCTTGACAGCTGCAGTTGTCCAGATTCTACTATGTAGGATTATCTAGGTAGTCTGCCAACACATGTTAAGATAGTGTCCACAAGCAATGCCAGCCGTGTATAATATCAATGTATATAAGTGAGATCAGCTTCCACTTCCTCTTACCAGTTCGCAAGAGAGGCCCCGGCGCAAGCTTATCGATCGGAAACCCTGTCGCTTAGACGGCCGGAGCTCTAGCGACCGCTTCCCCGGACTCTCATCCTGCTCGTGCCGCCGGTTCCTTGATCCTATCTACCACCCTTCTCGTTCTTTTGCTTCACCCTCGCCGTCGCCAGCAACATGTCGTCCGCCGATGCGAAGCCGCTGCCGTTCGTGTACCAGTTCGCCGCTGGTAAGTCTCAATTCCGAATCCCGGTGAAGCTCCGAAGCTCCGGCTCTGTGTTGATAATTCGACATCTCCGTGGGATAAGCGGTGGCCGCGCAATTGAATACTTGCGCCTCGTCGCTCGGGCTTTGGCGCTCCCGGGGTAGTTACAACCGCAGCAATGTTTACTAACAGCAAACAGGTGCCGTGGCTGGTGTGTCAGAAGTGAGTGCGCACGCGATGCGGTTCCACGCCTGATGTTGTGCATTGTTTTGCTGACTGTGCTTGCGCGCATAGATCTTGGTCATGTACGAACTCACCATATGTTATGCTCGCGAATCTTTGGTGCTAACATATGTTGCAGGTACCCGCTGGACGTCGTCAAGACCAGGATGTGAGCAATATGCGCCCGACATGCAATGACTCTTTTGACGGTTTTAGACAACTTCAGAGTGGAACAGCAACTGGTGATGATGCCTACAAGGGCATGCTGGATTGCTTCCGCAAGATTGTGAAGAACGAGGGGTAGGCCAGGTTCAGCAGGAGACTGCGATTGGAAAACTGACTTTTAGCAGCGCATCCCGCCTGTACCGTGGTATCAGCGCACCTATCCTCATGGAAGCTCCCAAGAGGTAACAATTCCCTTGGGATCAGCGCCGCAGCTCAGGCCTCGAATTGACACACCACAGGGCCACGAAGTTCGCCGCCAACGACTCTTGGGGCGCCTTCTACCGTAACTTGTTCGGTCAGGACAAGATGAACCAGTCTCTGTCCATTCTCACCGGTGCAACTGCTGGTGCGACCGAATCTTTCGTCGTCGTCCCCTTCGAGCTCGTCAAGATCCGTCTCCAGGACAAGGCGCAATCTCACAAATACAACGGCATGATGGACTGTGTCTCCAAGATCGTCAAGCAGGAGGGTCCTCTCACACTGTACCAGGGTCTTGAGTCCACCATGTGGCGTCACATTCTGTGGAATGCTGGTTACTTTGGCTGCATCTTCCAGGTCCGCGCTCTGCTGCCCGCTGCCAAGGATAAGAAGGGCCAGATCACCAACGACCTGATTTCTGGTGCCATTGGAGGTACCGTCGGTACAATCCTGAACACCCCCATGGACGTCGTCAAGTCGCGCATCCAGAACTCCCCCAAGGTCCCCGGCCAGCTGCCCAAGTACAACTGGGCGTTCCCCGCCCTGGGCACAGTGTTCCGCGAGGAGGGTTTCGGTGCTTTGTACAAGGGCTTCACACCCAAGGTTCTGAGATTGGGTCCTGGTGGTGGTATCCTGCTCGTGGTCTTCACTGGTGTCATGGACTTCTTCCGCAGCATGCGTGAGGGTAAATAGAGCCCACGCGTTGTACACGGTGAACAGCAGTGACTCCGAACGATTTATGACGTTGCATATTCCCTGTCGTAGAGCATGGCAGGGAGTTCTGGCAGATAGACCACGGATCCACGTCATGTCCATAAGAAACCTCAGGTTTTTCAGAAAATATCCTGCAATCATGAATGCGAGAATGAAATATATATTCTTGCCTTGCTGAAATATGTCGAATTCATGAGTCCCAGGAGCTTAGCCACCTACGTGCATCGCTGGATTTCGACGACACAACCAGCAGCTCATTTTAGCGCACCCTAAGGAAGAAGCCGGATTCATCTCAATTTCACTAACATCTCTGCTATAAGGCGGAAGCAATCTCCCTGTACGGAGCGACCTACTACTTTGTAGACAGTCTTGGGCCGCATGTCATTGTGCAATGTCCCACGCCAGCAACAAGATTTGTCCGACTACGGATCATTTGCATTGCATTGCATTATTTGAAGCCTCAAGGTCTACAAAGCTCTGTTTGTAACCCCATAATCTTGTAAAGGCAAGCGCGAATATTATCAAGACGCGAACTGTCGAGAGGCTCGACTTCTTTCTTCATCTGGCGGGTATACTCGCGATAGAGCTCACACTCCTTCGAGCTGCGTCGCCAACAACTCCTTCCTTTGGAGAGGACTGGCCACAAGAAGTTGGGCATGGGTTTTCTTACTCGGTGATTACGGTCGTAGACCTCCATTGCAACTTCTTCGTTCCCGCTCAGCGCAGCTGCAATCTCGAAACGCGTCAAGAATTGTGGCTTCCCTAATACATCATGTTCTTCTTCTACCCAGAAGCGGTAATCGGGCTCATGAGTGAGCCCCCGAGTGAAAATCTTCATCATATGATCTAAACCAGACCGAATGGCGACGAGCAGCGCAGTGTCCAGCACAGCGCTTGCGATGTGATCATCGAAGCCTAGCCACATTATCTCGCGGAAGATTCTGACAGCGACTAACAGACCGTTACTACATGCGTAATCCACGTAGTACGTGTTGATCGTGTCTCCTGTGTGCACGGCTGCAGACCATAAGTCTGTTGGCTGAAGAGGACCAAAGGCAGAGACAGAACTTGCATTAAGCGAGTTCTGCAAGCGTGAATAGAGGAATCCTAGAGCAGTCCTTCTTACTTCCTTGTTTCCTGACACGGTGTCGAGAACCCAGGGTAGGAGCCGTTTGTCGTCTATATACTCAGCGAGGTCCTCTAAAGTATGTCTCCAATCATAGCCTTCTCTTGGCGTGAATGCGCAATAGAGTGTGTGATTAGGTGGCATGACAAGCATTGCGTAGTCCTGCAGTGTCTGCTGGATAAGGCTTACAGCCTCCGTGTCGTCGAAGGCTAGGATCCCAGCGGTCTCTCGGTCGGCCAGGAAATCTTTCACCGTCCGATGCGACAGCTGCACATGGTCTTTCGCGTCGATGTCTTCGTCTCCATATACTGGACACGTAGTGCCCTTTGAAAGGCTGACCACCTCAACAAGCGGACCGCATAAATCGTATAGCTTCCACCAGAACTCCCTCCACGAATTGATATAGATTCGACCGTGTTCTATGGGGTCTTGGTCTGACTTCAATGCTTCTTCTAGCTCAGACGGAATTGCCAGAGCGTCCCAGAGCTCCTCCAGGGTCAATTGCCTTCTCATCGAATTGGCGCCGCTAATGAACATGAGGGCCTTGCGGACCTTCAGTAATTCTTCTGCATCAGATCGACGCTGCAGATCTTCGAGGTGATATCGGTATAATCCACTGAGTTCAACCGGAAGTCTCTTGAGCTTTGCCTCTAGATCCGCGAAGGTGTGCATGGCTTTTCTAGCAGTTGTTTCCAGAAGGTTGGGAACGGCAACGACCCAGAGAACAACCCCATTTGCGTGATTGAGAAGATAGGTTTTGATTCGTGCGATGAATTCGTCCTCTTTCTGGCTCTGCTTTTTTTGAAAATGGATTTGCCTGGATACAGATGGTCTGGTGCGTTGTGCTCTACTGCCAGCACTCCCAGTGTCGTCACTGTGCGAACGCACCGCTTTCCGGAGTGCTTTGATACCATGCTCGACGATTGCGCAAATAGTGCCATGGTTCTCATCTTGCAGAAGAACTCGGTGAATCACGCCTCGATCGTCGTGCTGGCGCCAAAGTACTGTCTCCATATCAAGTAGTGGTCTACTTGACACAATGATCTTGAATCGCGATGTACCGGCACCCACAACTAAGTCTGCTAGGAAATTCAATAGAGCCCTTCGATCATGTGCACTATCTCTATCGTTTTGTGCCTCATCCATCGCATCAATGAGTACTCGTATTTCGAATCCTGCACTGATTATGTTATGGAGGATGCTCTGCATGGCAGATAATGACTCCCATAAGTCTTCAGATCCTGCTTTATGTAGCCTATACAGTTCACAGAAATGTTCAAACGTCCGGTCATCTTTGTGCAAGATCTGACGTAACACTGATCTCAAGAGTGAGGTGTGAGCTGTCAGAGTTGAACCTCCACGCGTACTGAAGAACCAGTCACAGGTGAGAGTTTCCGAGCTTCTCGGTAAGCCTTGCTGGGTGCTCTTTATCAGAACAGACTTGCCGCTGCCTGCTTTGCCTTCGATCCATAGTATACTTGATTGGTCTGATTCCCAAGACAGATAGCTATGATGTTTCCAGATCCAGTTGTTTGTGTCCTGGAGCGCGTTCACGATCTGAGCCTTACGTGTATCCTCTCCATGAAAGGTCAGGGAATTTAAGCACTCTGGAGTATGTCAGTGAAGGGCACTTAAGGCGCAAGATGGCGGGGCAGATCGTACCGTGATATTCCGTGTGTCTATCCACTTTGCTGCTATGTCGAATCCATGGTTCGGTTAATATTCCTTCGCGACTAGTGCTGATGACAAAGGAGGCGAATGACGGGAGAAGAACGGATAGTAATTCGTTCAAACCACCGAGATCCTGGGCATTCTCGATGGCAATGAGAACTGGAACTGTGGCCATACTTATGAGTTGCTTAAAAAGCTCTCGTAAAGTGACGTAGTCATACGCCTTTTGTTCCTTGCCTCTTATGTATTGGAGTTGCTGTATCGAGAAGCCCTCCAATATTGATTGCAGAGATGTAGTGGTATCTGCTACCAAGTCCAAAAATTGGAGAATAAGTCCCTGGTCACAGAGAAAGCTGTCAACTCGTTGACGAGTCAATTCGGCTCCGTCAATGTATATGATCTTGAGCCTCTCGAGACGTCTTTTCCGGCGCATAGCTGACGCATGTTGAGCTACGATTGCTGCCGTCGTTCCCGCCATTCTCGCATCTTCGATTTCCTTCGTACAGCATTCCAGAATGCCTCCAGATGAAGACCAGGTCGCGAATCGAATGGTGTGCATGATGGAAAGATGAAAATCGGACACTTGCTGTTTGTGTATGGCTTCGAGCTTGCCAGAGACAGATTCACGTTCCTGTTTCACCTGTTCGAAAAGTTCTTTGGCAATTTCTCGACAACTCGAGATGAGATTCGATCGTGGAATCAAAGATTCCACCGAAGGTGACCGAGATGTATGCCCAGTCAATGCTCCTGGTATCCATGAGGTTGAAGTCTTCGAACAGCGTTGTTCGATCTCTTTTCGGAGTCTTACAAACGCATTTGCCTCACCCTCTCCATAAAGAAGAGGTATATAGACATCAAATAAGCCCAAAAGGCAATATGCCTTGTCTTCCTTGCGTTTAGTTTCTCGACGAGAAGCCCACGACATACGCTCCTCGACATCGAATTGCGATACATTAGCGGAATCCAGGGCTGGCATAGCGATCCCTGTGATCGCATGTAAAGTAAGTTGTAAAGTTTGCTTAGAACCAAGATATAGACCGCTGCTGGAGTAGAACTCGACAACTATTGGTGCTATAAGCTCTTGAAGTGTCCAGCCTCGTGTGAACCACCTACTGCGCCGGAGCTCTGCAATATCGCTCGTCAAGACATCGGACAAAAACAAGGCAGATCTCAGACTCCTTGTACCAGCGAAACATTGAGTTGATCGCTTCTGTCATTTCCGCACTGCTGGCTTTGTCAATGCAGCACGTGTCTATCCAGAAGTATCTGAGCCGGCGCTGTAGGCTCTCTTTACGACAGAATTCCAACTTGCGATACCCTCGCTTTTCGCAGCTTGGCCCATGGACCATATCGAGATAGGTTTTCTCGTCCTGATCTGCTCCCCAGGTATGGGAGAGAATGGCGTATGGCGGGACGTCACCATCGTGACGCTCGACCAGAGTCAACGCGCCACCATCTTCAATATGTATAAGTCGCATAAGTGAAGGACTGTAGGATAGACCGGACGAAGCTCGGTGGTGAAGGAAGACGAGGAGACGACGACGTTATGTCTGGAAGTGAGGCAGCATCAGGTTGACAGGAGGTGGGGCTCCTGCCAGGCCCGGCGCAGCAAGCGAGCTGACATGCATCCTAGAATCATCTAAATAGTTCAGACAACATGGCTGTATATTAAAACTTCCTGCTGCTGTACTTGGTAGAAGATTACTTAATGATCTTGGTCCCAGGTATGAATGTTGGCTCTAGGATACACTACATTCTACGTTGCAACACTTTCCGCCACCATTGTAAATCATATCCCAAACTCCATTTCTATGCATTGGTCAGATAGGCAGGCCGTTACTAAACAAACCAGCACGAAGAATGCTCGCCTCCACAGAGGCGGCACAAGCAGGAAGGGTATCTCTGTATGGATATGTAAATGAAACGCTCAGAAAATGCAGTCGGAGCTCTGCTGCGCTCAAGGCAGGTCCAGCATCTTCTTCGACTTGTCATAGACCACATATGTGATAGACACAGCCGGGACGACCTTGAGGAGGTTGGGAGTTAACCCTCTAAACAGTCCCCGGACGCCCTCACCCTTGATGGTCTGTCTCGTGACGTCGAGGATGCCAGTGTAAGTCTGCGGGTGCATTACAGTTCCCTGGCTCTGCAAGCGCGTCCGCAGGACGTTGAGCGGATACACAGCACTGGCACCGAATGCGCCAGAAAAGCCGCCAATGGCCGCGGTCATGAAGCCACCTGGTTCGGCGTCTGACTCGTGGCATCCCAACTTTTTTGCGTTACGCCTTGCGACGTAGCGTTTAAGATACTCAAAGGTGCCCAGGTCGAGCGCCGCGTAGGGAAAGATGCCGAAAAGCCCCATCGGCAGTCCACGGTAACAGGCGACGATGCCTCCGTTCTGCCACATTTTCTTGGCCGTCGCCCAAATAAGGCGATTCCCGTGTAGTCCTCCGGCAACAGTCTCACATTGCATCCGACTGTAAATGTTAGTCGATGTGCGACAGGATACAGGAGCAGACCTACAATTTCAGCGTGTCAATGGGGTAGACGGCGAATTGCGAGATCATGCCCGCAACTCCACCAGCAGCAAATTTGGACCAGGAATGGATATTTGCTGGGTCGCTTTGGCCCTCGAGCTTCGCGAAGGCGCGTTTTGTAGCCTACCGTAAGATTAGAGATAGCTCTATGAAGGGAAGGTGGAGTCCTTACCTCATACGCGCCAAATTTGATCGCGGATTCTGGCATTACCTTGATGACGTTCAAGCCGTTCCCTAGTCTGTCAACCAAGCAGCAAAACGGGTAGGAAGTACTCACCTGCATAAAGGCTACGCATGCCGCCAGCGTGCCACAGCTCCTTCATAGCCACAGCAAGTGGCTCCCAAGCGCGTACGGCGCTTTTGAAGATATTGCCAGATTTGGCTGCAGCCACGACTTCATTCTTCGCGCCGGTCTGCGCGATAAGATATACTTTCAGCCGGTCGAGGGGCGCGGTCGATGTGCGAGATACAATGCCTGCAATGCCTCCCGCCACGAAGTAGCCTGGATTGGGAACACAAGCAATCAGCATGGTTCCGAAGCTCATGAATAGCCCCGCTTGCGGCTCGGTCTCAAGAGAGTCATCCTCCCCGTAATCGAAGCGTGGCGGGAGTGCTTGCGAGAAGGCTGAATTTGGAGGAGAAGCCATATCTAATGGTACGACGTGATCCGATGTGAAGCCATATGGTGGCGTCTTCGCTACCAAAAACAGAGAGCCAAGAAAGAAACGAAGAAAACGCTGTGAAGTACCTAATCCTTGAATGTTGTCATCGCTCACAAGGGCATCGCCCTCGGCATTGACTTTAAGTGCTGCATTATAATAGGACATGACGGCTTGGAGGTTCGGCGCACTAGCCGGTATAAACAAGAGGAAGTCACTGCCAAAGTCAGCGAGACCGGTAGCACGCGGATGGTGTATTCGCACCGCCATTCCTCAAAACTAATGTGGCCGTCGCCGTTGGTGTCGACTTCGGAGAAGAAGCTATCGAGCTTATTATTCGGGACTGCAAGGCCTGCACCACGCAATGCGCTGCGCAGCTCGTCTTTGGAAAGCTTGCCGTCGCCGTTTCTGTCAATGCCGCGGAAGAGCGCTAGCAGCTCTTTTTCGGTTTCCTCGACGAAGGTGCGGAACTCTTTGGTGAATCAGCAGTATCCTTCAAAGCCCCTGAAGACCACCCACCCTTGTATGTTATGCGACCATCGGCATCGGTGTCGACAGCCTTCATGACCTCATTCAGGAGCTCGTCTGCGTTCTTTAGGGCTGCGGTCCGGTCAGCAGAACGCCAGATATGTCTCAGGAAAGGTGCTTCGTACGATGGTCCAGCTTCCGCAGGCCTTTCTTCAGCCCGGCGAGGTCCAGCTGGCCCTGCTTGCGCATATCGAGTGTTGCCCATAGCTCGTCCACCCTCGCGTCGGCGACGCTTGCCGTCGTTGTATCGTCCATGGTAATCGTGTTATCTTCGGTCGATCATGGCTGTGGCGCGCGACGCACGAGGGACGGCTCTCGACCGTGGCAAGTGAATGGCTGAAGGAATGGCAAGGTGCGTGATCATAGGATTCGTGTTCGTGGGGTATGAGATCAGAGCCTAGCGGTGCAAAGGGAAAGCTGCAGCTCGCCGATTCGGAGCCCGTTCATTGGTCGTCTGGCCGCAGTTTCCGCTCGGATCGCGGCTAACGTCGCGTCTCCAAACCTCATCAACTTCAACACCAAGCGTCTGATACGTATGCTGGAGGTGAAGCAGTGCGAGGTGTGAATTGCAGACCCCATAATCTCCTGTGACATTGGTTGTTGCTACGGTCGGGCCCCAACATGCGTTGAGCAGCCTCAGCTATCGAGGTTCCATTAGGCAATGATATCGACCGGCGTCGTTGGTTCACTGCATGACCAGCCTCAACCGTACACATTCGAAATTCTGGCTACAGTCCAAGGAGGCTCTACAGTAAAGCCTTGAGGTTGAACAATCAATCATGGCGTCCAACTACTGGGAGTCAACCCAGCGGCGGTTCTGGACCTTTACAAAGCAGCAGCTGGCTTTGGAGCGGAAGAAGATGGAGGAGGCTGAGCGCAATCTAGTCAGCATGTATCCATTGCCAGACAGAAGGCATCTGAGCATCTATTTCTATCACCGTGAGTTCAGAGTCCGCTTGATGGAAACCGGACTGACCAGACAGAGCTCTCAAAGATGGCTCGGCCGCTGGGCATTCGACAGCAGGCACTAGCATCAGCACAGGTCTATGTACGACGCTTTTACGCCAAAGTCGAAATTCGGCGCACCAATCCGGCTTTGGTACTGGCCACTGCGCTGTATCTGGCCTGCAAGATGGAAGAGTGTCCGCAGCACATCAGGATGGTGCTAGCTGAAGCTCGACATTGCTGGGGTATGTTCATAGTCTGCTTAGTGTTCGCACACTGACAAGTGAGAAGACACATCTTTCAACGATATCTCCAAGATTGGCGAATGCGAATTCAGTCTCATCTCAGAGATGAACTCACAGTTAATCTTGCACCATCCCTACCGCAGCCTCAATGAGCTGCAGACGCAATTTCAGCTCACTCAGGAGGAGAATGCACTTGCATGGTCTATCATCAATGACCACTACCTCACGGACCTACCCCTACTACATGCACCACATGTCATCGCTATCACAGCCATGACCCTTGCTGTCGTGCTAAAGCCGACGCAGGGTGGATTGCAGATGACCGCTGCTGGCACTGCAAATGCACTGCAAGCACTAGGAAATGCACGAGGCGTTGGTGCAACTGGTGCGCAGAACAGAGTGCAGAAGCTGGCAGATTGGTTGGCCGAGAGCAATGTCGACATCGAGGCTGTTGTCGAAACGACGCAAGAGCTGATCAGTCTGTATGAAGTTTGGGAAAGCTACACGGACAAAACATGTAAAGACCAGATCGCTAAGTTTGTCAAAGCCAGAGGGCTGGACAAGTGAGAGCATCTTACCAACCCCGAATAGCCATCTGGCATACTTGAAGGAAGTAATCACGACAAAGTGAGCAGTTGACCCAGTCAGCTCCGTAGCAATCTTAGAGTAATCATTTCTGCACTTTACCACTCGTCTCCGCGGATATGGCGAGGTGCTCCAGAACAAAGAAGTAAAAAGTCACGACCTCGCGCGAACACCGGCGGACATGGGAAACGGTGAGTCCGTAGTCCTGCTAGCAACGGCGCTTGCACAAGGGTAAGAATCTCCAAGTCCGTTGCAGAACGTTCACGTGGTTCACGCACAAGCTCTTCCACATCGACCGGTCCCAGTGGGCAGACGCTGAGATGAGGGTGTTTCGAGTATGGGGAGATCAATAATGCGTTGCCTAGGCCGTCCCAGAAGCGTTTGCGCCATGGGAGCGGGACGGCTAGCTCTGAGGGAGAGATCTGATAAGCGTCTGTAGCACAGCAACCGAGGAATGAACAGTGGTTTTGTTTACACACTGTTGTCATGCGAATTCGGAGGAGGGCTGGTAAATTGGCCTCTGCAGACGGGAGATTACCATCCGCAAAGGAGCTTGCGCTCGGCGTGAACGAGCAGCCCATGCGGGGAGCCAGGCGCAGCTATTTTGGTGCGGTGGCCCAGGGGCTGTGATTGGTTACCAAGGGTAGATGGAGGGTTTCGCACGTCACACAGATGCTGGGTCGGGGCGACCATGGATTGCTCAAGGGGCGCGAGGTGTCAAAGGCCCTGGACGAGGCCGTCTGGACGCTGTCGTTCGAGACGGCTGGGTGCAGACATGTAGGTGCGAGGTGACAGCGCTGCTTCTGCAGGGCCATGTGAAGCTTCAACACCCTCTCCCATGGTTGGCACCGTTGAGAGCGAGTGCAGCCTGTATTCCAGAACAACGACGGCGGCTGCATCCGGAAATGATTGGCACCCGTCGCAGGGAGGAGCGGCAGCGTCCAGCGAATCCCAGAAAACCGCTCACTCACGCTGTTGAGCAGACAGCGCGCCGCTCTAGCGCACACAAAGGCCCCGAGTTCTCTCCTCAGAAGCCGTCCAAAGCAGAGCCTCGCCAGCGCGCGCGCTTGGCGACAGGGAAGCGGCAGCGCATGATGGATCACAAGGCTGCTGTCCAGCGGGGTGGTCGCAGAGTGCATTCCCCTGGCCGCAGATTCGAGCGGAGCGGTCAGGGTCGGGCGTGATCATTTGCTGCGTCTGGCGAGGCTGTGGGCTGGCACTTGCTGGCTTGCACTGGTAGCGTGCAGCGCGCATAAGCGTTTCGACTGCGACGCCAGGCGCACAGCGAGCCTGGCATTACCCGCCCGCCAGCGTAGAGAGGAGAGGAGAGGATGGCATCGTCGACACCTGCGACTGCGCTCCTGCGTACGCCGGCCAGCACTCGCTGCATTCACGCTGGTGCAACAGCACGATCTGCGGCGAGCCCGCGCTCAGCTCAATGCCTGGTCGACGAGATGCCGGCCCAAACGCCAGGATGCGAGACAGGACTAGCGTCTGCTCAGTGGCGAAGTGCGTGACCAATTGCAAGCGAGCAGCTAAGAGGGCTCCACTCCTTCGCTAGCCACACGGCCCTCGCCCGCTGACTTGTGCGTGCCTTTCAAATCGCCCAACCCTTCCCTCCTGCTCCTCGCTCTCGCCTGTATCCAAGCGCTCCCACTCAAGACATATACTCAGCCTCGCATCGCATTCTAGTTAATACTCGCCTACCCGCACCCTCGCCGCCGTCTCTGACGCTCCGCCCCGTGACGTTACACCACTTACCGACCTCTTTGCCGACTCTTTGTTGTCGTTACCGCCCTTTTGCGCAGCCCCTCACCGACTTCCATCCCGTCTGCCATCAGCACAACCCAGCCATGTCGCAATTCTTCAACTACGGTGCACAGCACCACACCCAGCACCTCACCGCCCACCAGCAGCACAACGGCAACAATCACCACGGCGGCCGATCGCGGCGTGCGCCCCGGATCTCGGCGCAGCACCAGCAAAAGCAGTTCCGCCAGGTCCGCACCCCCAAGGAATTCAATGTCGAGCCCCCGACGTCCATCGCCTTCAAGCGCGACTTTGAGGCCGCTCGCTCCTTCGACATTGAGGACGATGAGATGTTCTGCCCGTTCCATCTGCTCACTGAGGATGATGTAAGTTGATCGGCCCGCCATATTTGCCACCCGGTGGTGTCATAGCATGGCACTGACACGACGCAGCTCCAGTCTATCCATTCCTCTGGATCTGACCGCTCGTCGCTCTCCAGCGGCTCTCCTGAGCAGTCGCCGCTTCAGCACCAGCTGCAGCCCACCCCTTCTTTTGTCCTGTCGACAGCGCCCAACCCATACACGCCCTCCAACTTCCAGCAGAACGGCGCTTCGCAGACAAAGCTGCACCAGCCACTAGCCCAGCGCACTCGCAACGCCATCCCCATCGTCGACCCCTCGACACGAGCTGTTGCAAGCCCACCCCCATCTGTCTCGCCTAACCGACAGATGCAGCAACAGTTCATGTCGCAGCGCCGCTGGTAAGTCTCGCAAGGCCGAGGCTTAGCGATGTCCACAGTGGTCTTTCGTTGCGTGCTAGTGGCTGCCCTTCAGGATCTAATTCTTCTTCTTGATATCCTCCGGAGGATCTCGTCTATACTACGACTCTCCCCTGTACAAATCTGATATCTTCTTCGACATCTTGGGTAGCCCACGCGCACCTGCGACGGCGTCACTTCTTGGGCTTATTCGAATAGACGCTGGAGCCTCGTCTCTTAGCGATAACGCATTATGGCGGTTTGCACACTTGGTGTTTTGGTCGCATTGGAGTTCTCATCAGCGTTCTAAAGACTAAAAATCTTGCGTCTTCTTGCCCGGCTATTAGCCCTACAAAGGGTAGATTTCTTTTGTCCGGTCGGTTCTCGGTTTCAGCGGTCGGTTTATACCAATTGGCGAATTGCGAAGCGGCGGTGTCAAAGCGTGTTGGGGTCATTGGTTTCGGTGCATATCGTCTGGGTGTCTTGTCAATCACTGTACGACGCTGGGATGATTCTACGCAGTCATATGGCGCGGCGGGTCTGTTTCTTTTCTTGTTTCTTTGTATGAGCTTATATACGACCCCGCGGTGGAGGGGCGATCTTTGGTTTTTGGTTTCATCTCTGGATCTCCTTGGGGATGCTGTTTTCCTCATCTGACACGCCTCTATCGAGGGCAGTGATATCTTAGGATACGCAATCGTACTACTCACTCTTCATCAATGCCGACTGCCATCACTTGCATGTGCCGATATTTAGCAATTGACGTACTCCAATGCTAACCATCTTCACCGGTGAGCTGACTTCTCGCCGGCAGGTCTGGCGAGCTGAAGTCTGGACTTCCTGCTCATGTGAGCTGCGGGGTACGAAGCAACAGCCGTCTCAAAACAAAACAAGCACAAACAGGGCGCTGTGTCACGCGGGGCGGCCGTTGGATGGACAGACGCAGGAACACAACAACGCTCGCCCGTCCACGCTTGGGTGCCAGGGATCCTGCCTTTAAGGACCATCGAACACCTCCAGAACTCAGGTACCGTTCGATGTGAGCCTGCTTTGAAATTAGAGTTGCGTATTGGATGTTCGCGGCTAGACAACTGTTCGTAATAGTGATAGTTCCACGTTGACGTCATATATCCGTCCCTAGCTTGGCCGAGGAAGCACTTCTCCAGCTCTGGGGAGCTTGAACATTTCCTTCCTCCGCATATTATCACCCCAGTCAAGCCAGCCTCCTATCAATTCCATCAGTATTGTGAATTGAAGCTACTACTGTATCATCTCAAACAATCACTGCACTGCAAACCCCCCAAACAACATCGAAAATGTACTCCGTACGCTCCATCGCCCGTCGCGCACCTTTCGCGTCCATCGCTCCTGTCCAGCGCGCTGCTTTCTCGCAGTCGATAGCCCGCGGCGCCGGCAAGGAGTCGAAGCTGCGTACGTTCAGACGCCAACATGTTGCTGACCCGGGCACACGCTGACAGCACCTAGACACCGAGGGCCGCGCGAACGAGGCCGAGGAGCTGAAGCAGAAGCAGCTGAAGAACCAGAAGGATGGCAAGGGCAAGTGGGAGGAGGGTCTTGCCAGCGACAGCGAGAGCATCGTGCGTACCCTGGGTTGACTTGGCCTGACAAAGCTGTACTAATATTTGCACAGGTCAAGGCCGACAGGAACGAGACCAACAAATCGGCCAAGGATAACATCAAGAAGCTCCAGGAGGAGACTGCTAAGGTCGCCAAGGATCAGTAGAGGATCGCGATTAGCAATATTAGAAAACACCGCTGCCCTCGGATAGGGCGTGCTATTTGTTGTAATATGCACTCAGCGCACCAAGCCTGAAGTGATATCTCTTTGACAATTCAAACGATCAAACGACCATTCATCCGCTTTTAGTCTCTGTCTATTTGGATATTCCCCTGTGTGCCCAAGGTTAGACCTGATGATGTTCCTCAGCCATCGACTGCGTGGAATTCAATATTCCGAAGGTCAGGGATCAAGCTCTCCATCCACTACAACATCGCTCTATTTCGAGAAGAGGAGCAGAACTCGACATTGCCATTCAATCTCGTCCTTGTTGGGCGACTAAATCCATCTAAGCGTCTGGTCCTACCTCTTGTGTCTGGGGGAACAAAGGCTTTGTTATGAGAAATCGTTCCTCTGTCCTCAATTACAGGTCGGCGCAAGCACAGCATGTAGCTCTACTTGATCCGTGATCAGCAATACATTGTCTCAAATCTTGATACTTGTGTATAGAACATGAAAATTTTGTGGATCACTCACGTACAGGCTGAGTGCTTCAGCAACGCGGCTATGGGCATCTTCATTAGACGCGTGCTGACTTAGAGAACGTACCAGGCTCCGTTTTCATTGGTATTTATAATACTCTAGAGTGTCAAAATCTCTCACAGGTCGACCACGTCAGTCGCTTTGTTGAAGATTCGCTGGCGCTTTCCCAAGCTGTGACGCCTGCTTTACCGCTACTTTGCCTCTCACCCTGTCGTGAAAAATGGAAGAAGCTCGTGATGTGCTTTCCCCCGCTGTCACAGCCGTAGGGGCGCTCCAATTTACCACCCCTTTCGGATCCACCTTCTTCGACTTGTTACCGCTTGTAGAGACAGCCTGGGCAATTTTTGACGTGCGAATATTCCGTATCTCAGTTCTGTTCGTAGCAAGCTCATGTTTTTCAGTTAAGACATTTTCAAAGAAAACGATATCCTAAGTTAAGTTCATATCCTGATATCGACCTTCTGATTTGTCCTCCAGGTCCATTTGCTCTTACATGTAGCTGGTGACCTATCGAACAGCTTCTCACAGTCATCATCGCCAAGAAAAATTCAGCGTTGCCTCTCTGCGCACTCCATCGATGCCGCCTGGTAGATTCGGCCTCAGTGGACTCGGAGCTGGTGGAAATGAGCTTGGCAAAGTCGCTTTGGTCGTTGCCTTAACCAATGCCAGTGCCTGTAATAGGACCAAAGCTTCAATAATCAAGTTGCTTGCGTGTGATTGACTTGCCTGTAGCTCTGCCCTTTCTTGGGTGCGGTAAGGTATAGTTAGGGCCAGTAGTTAAGCGGAGAATTATACGTGAGAGTCATGAGGAGTTATTAGGAAGGTGATAGTATGACTCTCATACTTTCACTGTTGCTACCTTTCACGTTCATGTATCACTGACGTTCACGATCACCTTCATTAGGATCTGTTGCGACTTTGTACCGTATATAATCCGTAATAATAGACAAGTTTCTATCAAATCCAGGACGATTGGAAGACCGGCTTGGCGGTCTTAAACTTGCGATCTCCAGTTCACAACACACCCTAGGCTGGTCCAGGTAAGCGCGGTTGTGGATGAAGAGGTCGCCAGTTCGATTCCGTGATAAAACTTATGATATTCGTGGTCTGTACGGCTCTCGAATGGAGGTTTTCACCGACAGAAAAAGTCCACTGCAATGAAAAAGCTAGTGGTCTGACAGGTCTGTCGCTCTTTTTTGCATTACCTTTTTCCTCTAGTTCTGTATCTTTTAGGTGAGGCTAAGTTGCATCTTGATAGTTGATGTGTAGGCTAGGGTCCCTGCAAGAACAAAGTCACCTCTAAGTCTCGCGTTTTGACTGCATATCGAAAGGGCGGGGTGTAGTGAGTACTGCAAGAGTCTCTTCCAGGACAGTCAAGATAGTTTGCACATCGCTACTCTATTTCATGAGATTAGTTAACGTACATTCACTGTTATTACATATCCTTCGGTGCTACTAGAGCCGCGTTACACAAGAGCGTGGACTGAGGATTGAGCAAATACGGCTGTGGTCCTTGTCGGTAATCTCATATATTACTCCAATTCCATGCAATATGTTACATCCAGTATACACAGCTCTCATTCCCAGTTTATGCCTTAATCGCATAGCCCCTCGACTCATCGCCCTGTACCACCTTATCAGTTCTCTTCTGCTCCCAGAACTCCAATGCTGACACATTCCTGCCCGACTGCTCTCCCTGCGCCTCTTGTACCCCATCCTCAGGTTTCCTTGTATCCTTCTTCGTCAACAGGGCCTTGACCTGTTCCCGTAACGACTTGGCCTTCTGCCTCTTCTGCTCCATTGTGATAATGTCATTAGCCCCGATGACCTGGTCCAGCTCCGACTTAACCTTTCCGACGCCCCAGGGCTCGGTGTCTTCTGGCAGCTCAGGCCATACAAAAGGCTGCTCCATCTCGACTGTCATGTACTTCTTCGACTCGGGTCGGAACCACTGACGCGGCGCTACTGTTGAGTCGCGGATGGGCATTTGTTTGACGTAGGAGCGAATGTTGAAGCATTTGACGTTGTACGCGTGGTAGAGGTAGTCGCGGAGGTCGTACTTTGAGAAATCGAGCGGGACGAGGAAGCGCGCGTGATATGGCGACAGCCCTGGTGCGCGCACCATTGCCACTGTGAACTTGGGCCTAGAATATGTCAGCGAATTCGAAATCCGCGCAGGAAGCTGTGAGCGACGTACAGGTAGATCTTCTTGCTGCCGAAGGCGATCAGCTTCTTGGAGATTGGTACGGCGTCCATGTTGGGCTACGATGACTGCGCGAGAATTGGCGGCAGGATTGGCTACGCGACTGCTGCTGGAATGGAGTATGAGGCGCTGAGACAGTCGTTCGCAACGGCACAGCGATGTGGACTGCGGCGGTTGATGTCCAGAAAATCGCGGAGGTGCAAGAACTCCGCGTCTTGGCATTGGACGTTCCTCAACGTCTGTTCATGCTCATGATGAACGACCACAATAGTACCTAAGTACTCAGGACGTTTCATATTTTGCTGCAGTCACCGATATCAGAGTCTTCTAATGGTAGAAATTTGACGGATGATGTAAGAAGTGTAGGGAATTTTAGCCTCCAGTCTTGCTCGGGCTGTGGCTATCAATCTGTAGGATCGATGATAGCCCTTTGCTTCAGTGCGTTCACAACGAATCATTGAGGAGCAACTTTCACACTCATTTGAAGCCGGGATACCACCGTTTTTTTTTTTCCTCTTCTGGGTTGTATGCGGCCTGCAAAACGAGATCTCTGCCAGCTCCTGGTAGCCATGCTGTAAGATGCACGAGAGCCGCAAAGCCAGTCTTTCGAGCAGAGAAAGTCAATCTCCATCGACAAGGTACAAGTCTGCAAGGAGCTGTTCAGAAAGGCGACACAGTCTGGGTGCAATGGCTCCCTTTTCTCGTTCGTCTTTATTCTGTCAGATCTCACTGGCAAGTAGTTGCTGATAGATATTTCCTATCAAGATGCAGTCTGTTTTGCATTGCATATAGTGCATAATTAGTTGCCAACCTCACAAACGGCGTGTTCTTCGACGAGGGCAATTTGTTCCTTTTTCTCGTCACTTACTATGACCACGCTGCTTGCCTGGGTCTCTGAAAGCCCTATAATCACCTATACTGTAGTCTTAACTGTCTCATACACGCCGTTCTTTGTTAGCAGCGCTGTCTGGTCTGACACCTTAGTTGTTGACCTTTGACCCTGCCTTATTCGGCACACCGAGAGCGGAGGCTCCTGCCACAACCACGATTCACCTTCAACCCCACCTATTCTCTCACTTCACCTTGCGTTCCATCTCTTTGCCTCGCGCTCCCTTCTCCTTAAAATCGAATCCCGACAATTCAACCGTATCACCCGCAACAATGGAAGCATATCCAAGATCCAGCTGGCCACGCGGTCTTACGCTGTCTGATATCAAATCGCGACCCATATCCAATACAATCCATGTGCACCAAGAGTTTCGCCGCTCGACTCACCACAGAGAAGGCGATAACCTAATCAATAGTGTCTACAAGGAGACAGGCTGTATCGTCGTGGCACATTGGGAGCAGCGCTCCATCAAGCGTTTTGACGTGTTCGGAGGCAGCAACTGCAGTAATGCTGTTGCCGCAATCAACAAGTGGATCGCTCGAGGTAATGAAAAGAGCACGGATGCAGCAGCTTGGGCGAAGATGCCTGCTTTCAACCACGACGAATGGTACCAGGAAATCCTACAGCAAGAAGAAGAAGAGCACAGCGAGCGCTTTTTGGGTCCGGTCCCAGCTGTGCAAGAAGGCGAGCCTATGCGACAAAAGGTAACATTCCTGCGACCTCTCCCATAGATGTACTCACTCAAACTATCAGATTGTGGTAGAGTGGCCCCAAGATCTGTTCGATCAGGAACTTACGCCCCGTTCGGTATTTGGCAACGAATTGCAAAATCTGAACGATATTAGAAAGCGGGATAAAGTCTTCATTACGCTCTTGCCAAACAATGCTGTGGAGATCGTTGGCTTCGAAGTTAACGACGTTGAAGCGGCCGAGAGCCACTACAGAACATTGGTGGGAAGCACAAGGGTAAGAATCAGTTCTGTTGAGAGAAAGAACATGATACTGGACGAGCGAGAAGGCATTGATGTCGTTCTTGTCCGAGCCGAGAGATGGTGGCCAAATCACCACGATATGGTTGTACCGCAGCTACTGCCATCCGCCATGATGGACGCGCCTGGAACCTTTCGTGATGATGACTTATCTGTGCGACAGCTAAAAGAGATAGAGACCTCGATCAGACGATTTCTGGAGGTTGCGAGCTATAACAAAGGTGCTTACGACTTCGCTGTGCGGCTTGGAGCAATCGCCCTCGACTCGACAAAGGTGAACGAGAAGAGTATCGGCAAAAAGCATGGCAAGGAGCTATTCATCAAATCTATTCATGGCCTAGTCGATCTGCGACCTAAGAAGTGGCTATTTGACCACATGCTCGGTACCCAGCTTTATCGCCATCTTATCTCAGCAGATGAGTTTTTGGAATCCACGAAGACTGACGGAGGCTGGGGTGGGACAACGTCGAGTCTTGGAGACAGTAAACCATCTCTGAGGGGCACTTGGGTTTTCAGCGATCCCAATGACATGCAAACCCAACCTCGATCACCGCCAACCCGCAATGTTGGGCGGCCGGCGCCATTACAGCAGGAAAAATCTGCGGCAGCGGTCAAGACCCTACCAAGCAGTCTGATTGTGGTTCAGGTCGACTGGAGTGACGATGGTGATGGTGGATTCGAGAAGACCGGAACAAGATTCTACAAGCTTGATGCAGGCAGGAGCGGCCCAAAGGTGAATATGGAAGTCAATCTATTGGAACTTGGGGAGTAAGTCCGTCCTCAAACTCTTGCCTCAATAGCTCTTCTGGAAAACATTAGCGATTAACCTTACCTAGGTCGAGAGCATGGTCCTTCACTCTAGAGTCAATGACGCCGATCCCGAGCTCAGTTGTACCCCCTGTGCTCATTGGTTTCGCCAATCGGGTCATAGTCAAATCAGACTTTGATTCGAATACAACCAAGAGCTTTGCAGAGTGGGATCGCACCCCAACCGTGGTGAACTTACTGCAGCATGGTCGCTTGGACAAGATCTATTCGTTTGGCGTGCAGAAGACTTGTTACAACGTCGAGCTAACTGCTATGTGGTACCCGGGACAACTCTCGCCATGCTGGGGCCTTGCTATACGTCACACTGAATGGGCCACACACCTTGCCGAACTCGAAAAGCTCCAGACTGGACACCAGGCACGCTGGGGTAATATCATTAACACCTTCCTGCCGAACGATGGAGGCTCATCAGCGCAGTTGGGAGACGATGACTTCGGTATCGGGTCCTTGCGGGTCCACGAGGATGGGTCCGCACACCAGGGAATCAGTACGCTGATAGACATACTTTTGCAGCTTTCCAAGATTGTCAAATCGGTCACCACTGGTGAGGATGACGGAGGCGTTCAAATCTGACGGAGGTTCGCTTAGTATACGCGGATTGCCATGCAAAACCATCCCAGACACCTATGTATGTGGACACGATCCGAAGTTGGGAGATTTCGAAAGGAAAAGAAAAGACTTTTTAGTCATTGCCAGTGGTGCAATTGCCCACTGATGTGTCTGGACCATGCTAGGAGCACAGCGATGAAGCATCTTATCGGCTCTTCTTCAGATATTTATCACAAGCAGCCTCTGCGCGTCCGATTCACTAGTGACTCTGCGTGACTCTCACGTTCAGTTGGGTATCTTGGTGACTGGTGCACATGGCACAACTCTTTTCTTGACTCTTTTGCTCGTATATTCAACTTATGCTCATCCACTCTTGTTTTTACTCTCCTGCTCTTGCGCATTCATGACCTTGAGTCTGATGACCTCCTCCACCACCCTGACGTTCTGTGCCTTCGAGTTGACGACTCCCTCCAAATCCCTCAAACTGTCCTGGAGATCCTTGACCTTCCTCTCGTAGAAGTCCTTCGCACCGGAAATATCTTTCTCGACGAAGAAGCCTGTACCGACGTCCACCAAGACATGCTCAGAGTCGGTCAACTTTCCAGGCACGTATAGCGAGCTGGTGAGGGGGACAAGGAGAGTCTTCTCAGCGGTGGAGGAAGACAGGCCTGTTGCAATCGACGCCAGACAATCGCGGAACTTGGCTTGTGCGGTACGCAGCGACTGAAAGGAGGTGGTCAGGTGTTCGAGTTCGCGGTCGAGTTGGGTTTTCAGTTCCTGGAGCTGCGGGACAGGGAGCTGTGTCACGTCGACTGCGAAGTTTTAGAGGCGAAGAATTGATGGTTTAGGAAGACATACTCTGGCCGGCGCCGGGCTGGCCCTGTTTCGAGGCCATTTCCGGTTTTGTGGAGTTTTTGTTGCAGTCAATTGCCTGGTGTCTGCGCCGGCAGCTTTTGGCGGGGTGCGACACTTAAACTGGATGTGGGGAACAACTCCACGTGCCGACGCGCCTATTTCGAATCTCCCCAAACACTGAACTTGATCATAGTTCAAAACACTGTTCTATGTCGATAATCCGTCGCACGCCGCTTAGAGTACTAAATGTACGCGGCTACTCGTCAGGAACGCGCTTCGTCCCAGTACCATGTCCGCTGCAGGAAGACCACAAGATCACAGACTTCAATGCAAACGAGCCCGCTATGTTGAGAGATGGCTTTCAGAATCTACCTGCCATAACGAACTGGTTCACGCCATCCAATTCAGGCTCAGATTCCTGTGACGTCGAAATGTCTTATCTAGAGCAACATGCCACATCTATCGTCCCGATCGAACTCACCCGCTCTGGGCCAGGTGAACCTGCAACATTTGAACGCTTCGAGGCTCCACTGTCACTTCTTCTCGCCCACATGACCGGCCCTCCGACGCCATATATCCGCATGTACCTTGCACAGCACTCCCTCGCCGACCTGCCAGCCTTGCTGCAAGCTGACGTCCCGACTCCTCCACTGCTGTCACATCTCGGTCGTGGCGACATCTACGCCTCTAGTCTATGGATGGGCAGGCCACCTACACGCACGCCCATGCATCGCGACCCAAACCCCAATCTATTTGTGCAATTGGCTGGGCAGAAGATTGTGAGGTTGTTGAGGCCGGATGTTGGGCGAGGAGTTTATGAGCGCGCACGGCTCACTGCCGGTCGTGGTGGTAGAGCTAATATGAGGGGCGAGGAGATGATGGCCGGAGCTGAGATGCAGGCGTTGGAGGGCGCAGTCTGGGGCGAGCAGGATGGAGCTGCAGTGGGCTTTGAGGCTGAACTGTCTGCTGGAGACGGCCTATACATCCCACTGGGATGGTGGCATGCTGTACGTGGTATTGGGACAGGGGCGAATGCTTCGGTATGTGGACATGCGTACCTGTAAGCTTATACTGATATGATGCAGGTCAACTGGTGGTTCCGATGAAACCACCTGCCACGAGAAGTAACATCAGTTCTCCTCGATCGGCTTGTAAAGCCTGTGTACCGGAGATACCCACGTCTCGGTCTCCATAAGCTTACTAGCGATGCTTTTTGCCATGTGGCATAGACCCACAGACTAAACCTGCTCGTTGATATTCAACACTGCCATACATCGCAGCACAGGACCCACAGTGCGACCATCGAGTCCTCCGCGGCATCCAGATACCGACACACACCGATCGACGGACTGAAGCAAGCATCATACTTCGATCTGAGTAGATTTGCACTGGGGTTTGGATGCTCGCCTAACTTCCTCAACGTCTTCTCATCTAACCACGCCTATCACAAAAGGCAGGTTCGCGCGAAGAGCAAGTCGATCACAAGACGTGTCAAAGCCAAAGAACTGGTTTTGCTGCACTTCCGACGGTGACAACATTTACACGGACAAGGGCATGAGCAAGGGCTCGAAAACTCAAAGCAGCACGTGCACTCACGTTCTCACATGCCAGCATGACCCGTCAGGACGGGAAGATATGCGCTCGGCAATCTTCTTCTGCAGATCATGAATGCTGTGCGTCGCGGTCGTCACAGAGAAACAAGGCCATTGTCTTTGTCTGCTAGAGCGTCAGCAATGACCAAGCCACCGCTATCAATATGGACGCAATGGAAGGCACGGCATCAATCACCGACAGCAGCCCAGCTTGCCAAGCTTGCTTTGACAAAGCGGTGAATCAAGTATAACTCCTTGTATTGATTTCAGATCGACATATGCATACGGCTTTGGAATTCGTATCAGCGTTGTTTTGCAATGCGCTTACACCATCAATCGCCGGCTTTCACCGCCGAGATTGTACAGGATCATCGACTCCGCGCTATAGCTGGATTAGCAATCCGAAATCGTCTGATTCGCGCACAGCAATGGCATTTTCCTGTTTCCCATCCAACCTTGCATAGCCGCGCTCTTGACATCAAGACAAAGAACAGCAGGAAACCATGTCCGAGCCCGCTCTATCGCCCAGCAGCTACTCACTCAAAGCCATCACCATCAGCAGCTGACGTTTCCCCCTTACAAGTGCAAGTCGTATGTACGCCAGCCAAACCCACCCCGATCCTCTGATTGGCCCGGCACCACCCGAGCGCGTCCAGTTCGCTTTCCCAATTCCCAAACTCTAATAGCATGCGAGATCTGAGCTACCGGGCGAGCCGATTCGAGCGCACCGCCATATGCGCCCCCCTTCTCCTCTTCCTCACACCAAATCCCACCTAGTCTGCACTGATCGGCGCGAGCGAAGGCCGCCGCAACGTGGCACAGGCCAATCGCAGCGTCAAGACCGCGAAGGGTACTAAAATACGATAGGCAAAACGAGCGAGTCTGCGCGCGTTCCATTGCGATGGGACAAGGTCTAGTTAAAGTATATATGGGCGTGTAGTGGATGGGCTTAAACTCAGTGTTACGCTGATGTTGACGTCAGAGCAGTGATTGGGTCGCGCGGCGAGGAAAAGGCGAAAAGGCGAAGCAAGGGCCGATCCTTGGGGGCGGCGTGTGAGGAATGCCCGCTATGCTGAGCTGCCTGCTGCGCCCGCCCGCCCTGCGTGAGGTTGTGCTCCGCTTGTCACCCTGACTGGGACCCGGGGCCACAGAGCCGGGAGATGATCTTGGGGTACGAGCTGAAGGGACCGTGGGGTTTGCGTGGTACAGGACGATGACGCGCAGGTGGAGGGAGGAGGCACGGCAGCGGGGGATGGAGGAGCACGACAGCGTGTTGAGGTAGTTGTTAGCATCGACAATGGCGAAAGCGTCAGAGCGAGACGAGTGATATTAATATTACGGGGACAGGTTGTGGGGGGGATTATCCTTCCCTGACCTCTTGCCAGCACCCAGCCTCTACTTCACCGTGTCCGTGCATCAAACGCCCACACCACAGCCATCGACATCTCTCGTCACTGTGACCATCGTATTTCCTATGTGTGTCCTACCAACATCCAACTCCACATGCAAGCAATCACCAACGCCACTGCATGAACTGTACGAGATAATTGGAGAAATTGGGGGAATCTTGTGCAAACCGGGTATTCCAACTGTACCACCAATGGAACGGAAGGGGGCTATGATGAAGAGGAAGGACAAAATCAATCTGTAAAACGAAGAGAAGAACGCGCAAAGCGGATGCGCCAACGATGCAGAACCCCGAGACTATCGATGTACCACGCAATTCCATGCAGCGTAAACACGCACTGAAACACCGATAAATGGTTCGCTCATGGCGAGAAGAATATATGTAAGCGATCGGACAAGCGCAGATCGCGATGCGTTGTGTCACGTTATGATGCTGTAGTGATAACCGTCGTCGCGTTGCAGTCGTGCATCATCTTCCATGGGCGTGATACTTCGTTGCGGAATGGCCTGCAATGCACGACGTGTAGAGTTAGGTTGAGTGGAGTAGAGCTCGAGGAGATCTGATAGAGATTGTTGATAAAGATGGTCTAAGCGCCAGCGACACCCGATGAGACAAGTTGGGTTGGACCCTGAGGACTTCTGCAATAGACCCTGAGTGGCATTCCGGAATAGGTCCTAGCAGGAGGAAAGCCCTGTGCCGCACTGCAAGACTCTGCCCAGCAATCCCAGGCCGTTGTAGCACACAGGGATCGCAGTCAGGTCGTCCATTGAAGGAAGCACTTCACGGTCTACTGGCAGCCGTGCCTCTGATGAACAAATCTCAGGCTTACTACAGCCCATGTGCCTTGCATCGCAGTTGCTTCGCTGGAATCAAAGGTCCAGGTAGTAATCCTAGTATGCCTGCCATCCCTGTTGAGACTGTGGTTGGCTCATGCCGTACATGCCAGGCTGCTGACCAGCACCGCTTTGGTGCTGCATGAATTGATGTGGGCTTGGGCTGGGCTGGTATGGATTCTGATCTATGTTGGGAAATCCAGCGTTGGCGCCCATAGCATTCATCGTCTGGTACTGCTGGATTGGAGTGCCATGCATAGATCCACTGCTTTGGGCGTGGTGCATTTGTGGCGAGGCATGCATCGGAGACTGTTGCGGGTGCGGCGACTGTTGTGGTGGCCGCTGAGCATACTGCTGCATGTTGTGCTGTTGTGAGAGCGGCGAAGGTTGAGGTGCACCGCCTTGCCACATGTGCGATGGAGCATAGCCCTGACCTGGGTTTTGGCCAGGAAGCATACCGCTCGGTGTCATTCCAGGGGACATGCCCTGTGGCAGACCCAGGCTTGGTGGGCGACGGTGCATCTGGTTAGGCATAGGACTATGCTGCTGTGCCATGGGCGACGGGACCATGTTATTCTGTGACATGGACTGAGGACGGAAAGACTGCACACCCATGCTCTGGCTTGGCCTCTGTGGCGTTTGAGCCGGCATGCCGTACTGATTGCCCGGCATGCTAACGCTGGTAGAAGGCATACGTGGTGACTGGATAGCTTGCGAGACCTGTGGGATCTGATTGCTGTCTGCAGTTGTTGGGCGCTCTGGCTGCACGGGCGGCTCGTGTGGACGGTTCCACAAGTCATCGAGGTATTGCTTGCGGTTCTTGCGTTGCGCCTCGAACTGTTTGTTGATCTCAACCGTCTGGGCGGCTTGGTTAAGAATCTCACCAGAAGCAGACGGACGCGTGGTGTCTTGGTAGGGCGCGCCGCTGATCTCGTGTCGTGGTCGCTGCACGCCGCTGTAGTCTCGAGGTTGCAAGTCGGTCGTGGTACGCTGATTGTAGGGCTCCAAGCCACCGATTGGCATGCTGTGTGGTGCTGGTGTCAGGCCACCAAAGGGTTGCATAGGGTTTGCTGCAGCGCCCAGATAGTCAGCATTCGCTCCGGCGAAGGCTGATGGGTGGGTGAACGCCATGGCACTGGCATTGTGAGCCTCAGCGGCCGCTGCTTCTCTCGCCTTTGCTGCACCTGGGCGCTTCTCGCCTGCCGCGTCTTCTTCTGTAAAACCCTGCTTGCGGGCTTTGCTTTCCCAGTAATCATCTCGTACCCTTCTGCCGTTCTGGATCAGCCTACTTCCAAACTGCCTGAACATTGATCTTGCGGTGACTATGGCAATTTGTCGCGAGCGGTACGAGTATGGCAGGATTTCCTGATGGATGAGATCGTCCTTTTCTGCTTGGGTGGCAATGATCTTATACAGAGACCTGTTCTTGTTGAAAAGGAGGTACGAGTCACGGTAGCCAAGGACGCGTGCGCACTCGGTTGCGAGCATAAACAGCTTGTCGCCGCGGTTGGGCACGAAGAAGGTGCGGCAGCGGTATTCGCGGTTTTCCAGGGGGTGGCCGGTTTGTGTAACTTTGCGCTCGCCAGCTTCGTCGATTTCGCGGGGGATGTATTCGTCGCCCTCCGGGTTCAGCTGGTCCGTGGTGTGGTCGCGCACGGTCGGCAGAGCTTTGATAACAGCGGGCTTGGTGGGGGTCGACTTTGCGGAGGGCGATGCCTGCGAGGGCGACGTCTGGGGCAGCGGTGACGTCTGAAGCTGCGGTGTCTGCACCGGCGGGGCGGCGCCAGCGTGTGTCGGCGCAGGCAGCGCGCCACGGGTCGGGCTGCCAGCAAAGGCGACCTTTGCGGACTTTGGCGGGCGACCGCGCTTTCGCGGTTTCCCACTCTCGTCCGCATCTTGCAGGTCGCCGAGCGGCGCGTCGGCGTAGCTGTTCTCTGGCGAGCGACTGCGCTTCAGGCCCCGCGACGGCTGGTGTGCGGCGGGCTGCGAGCCTGCGAGAACTGTTAGAGGACGTGTCAGCGATTCCATTGATGGAGGCCGGGCAGGCGCGGCGGATGCAACGGGCGCGACGGGCGCGCGCGCGGGTTCAGCAAACTGGTCGAGGGACAGTGATGGGCGCGTACCTGCAGAGTTGAGGGCAGACGGATCAATGGTCCCCTGGAGGTCCATGATGCCGTTGCCAATGTTACCATTCGACATGGTATGGGCGGGATGCACTGCTGAGTACATTGACATTCCAAGGCGGCGCAAGAGCAAGAGCAGCCGAGCGCGCGGACGGTGCGGAAGGAGCGAGCACTCAGGACGAGGCCCGTAATTGGCGCGTCGTCGCGGGCGGGCGGTTGCTGGGGCGCGCAGGGCTGGCGCGGTGACGGCTCGCGACAGGCGGGTGCTGCGGGACGATGGGCATAGGTGGGTGGTCGTGGTGTTTAGGTTGGTGTCCGACAGTTGTGGATGCGCCTGCACGTTCCCGAGGAAAGAGCGAGCGGCCAAGACAGATGCAGCAGCAGCAGCAGCAGCAGCAAGCGTAGCGTAGCGTTCTGAGCGGCGGCACCAGCAGCAGCGACTAGGTAGCTACGGGCAGCAGGATCAGCGCAGCGTCTGATTCAGCGGACTCCGCGAGGATGGCGGTCGAACTGCAGTTCGTGCGCGGGCTGGGGAGAGCGGCGGCAGCCAGTCGGTGGAGGGCAGGTAGTCCACACAGCAGGCGTGTCAGTGCAAGAAGGCTGCGAATGCAAGGTGCTGGGTGTGTGCGGCGGCAGCTAGGCAGGTAAAGGCAGACTCTGGGCGGGTGCGACGATTGATATGACGAATCGCGGGTGGATCGCCGCCCGTACGCGAGGCAGGTCTTGGGCTTGTCCGTAACCACAGAGCGCGGGAGGCAGCAGGCAAGCGAGTGGACACAAGACACGGACAGGACAGGACACAGGCCGAGCAGCAGCAGCAGCACTCCCAGATCCAGATGATTTCAGTGGCAGCAGGTCGCCGCTCCTATGATAGGTGAGTGATTGTAGCTAACCGTCCCAGCACAAGCACAGCACTATAAGGCTCCGCCGCCGTGCCCACCGATTCATGCAGCCACGTGAGGGCACGCAATGCACGACGGCGGACGGCCGCCCAGGATGGATATGCTGCTTGCCGCTGTAAGGGTTTTGCTTTGGACTGGGTTGTGGCCGTCGACTGGGATGGCCATTTGAGCCACCCGTCTACGGCAGTCTACGACGACAGCATATCCGCCAGAGCAGGCAGGCCAGCCGCCAGCGTCCAGCACGGCCCGGCCTGCACCGACCGCGACCGCGAGCGTCCATGGTCCTCTGTCTGTCGACACGGCTGCGCGCTCCGTAGTGGTAGAGGCTTGGGCGTGGCTGCAGGCAGGATTGTCTTGCCTGCACAGTACCTACCGACCGTAGCAGGCGCTGCCAGGCCCGGCCGGCATGCATAGGTTTGCTTTGCCCTCTTACTCACATCACATCGCATCTGTGCACAGTATTGGGAGCGCTGTGCGGTGCTGTGCTCACTACATGCAATACTGGCAACACTCTGCCGTGCTGTACGGTAGGCTCATGCTCCCGGCACGAGCTGCGCCATGACATGAGGGCAAGGTTGCTCCGCGGCGGGAGCGATGGCTGGGGCCAGCGGCTTCAGCGCATCGCCGTGGAAAAAAGCCACAGCTCCACTCTTCTCCAAACCCTCTTCCATGCTACTTCTGCTGCCACACTGTGTCTCTTGCCGGCGCATCACGTACAGACTCCAGCACTAGCCGGCGGCCGTCCGCGATTGCGACCGCTAGCTTGGATCTTGATATTTAGCCCGCACTGCCAAGGAAGGCATGGGCCGACACGAACCAAAGAGAGTCACGGACCTCTTCAACCTCAGCACCTCTCTAGCCACCTTGCCCGTCTGAGCTGCCTATCGCGGCCCTCAGCACGGAAAGGGCGACCAGGTGCAGCCTTCGCGAGCAGTTCGCCCGTCCTCCACCAGTCACGAGCCACCGCGCGCTGATTGAGCAAGGCGGGCATGTCAGCAGGCTGCCTATCGAATCAATGATTACTAGCTTCCTAGTCCTGCAGCTGCCCAAGACAGACTGAATGGGGACGTGCATAAGCGGCCGTCGTCATGCATTCACGAGTCCCCAGTCTGTCAATCATTCCCGCATCGTCTGATGACTCCCACCGCGTCCGCAAGAGCAGACTTGCCCGCTTATGCTTGCCGCAGCAGCCGGAAGAGGCAGTGTCAGTTATTACATGTGCTCTTGATAGAGCGCCCTAGGCTCGTCTGGATAGTGCATAGCTTGACCTCGTATCGTATCCACCGCGGTCCGTCTCAGCAGCTGCGCTGATCGGCGAGCACATACTGTAATTCACTCCTCACTAGAACCTTTGCTAGCCTTCTCCAAAACCCCTCCAAGCCCAAGGTGAGCCTGCTACCGATTCTCTGTCAGCTTGTGGCAGACGCAGTTCCGTCACTCCGGAGCCATGTCCCTACTGTCTGGCCAGAGTAGCCAGTAAAGAGGCCAACTGGCAAAGCCGTCGAGTAATGGGCTCCGTGTGGACAGATGCTCTGGTCAGAGTTGACGATCCGTTCCACAAGGTCGCCCCGCTCTCCGTAGACAAGGGCGTACGGTATACCGATACCCTTGGCCTACTTGCCCGTGCTGCCATCGATCTCTCCCGTCACACCTTACCTGTATCTTGCATCCTTACCGTAGCTTGCGCCACTGTATCCTGGCGGCCCTTGAGACGCCATGGCCGTGACTCTTGGGTCCTCTGTCGCTTTTGACGTTTGTCTGTGCGCCGATAGACGGCACGATCTCGTGAAAAGCAAAGATGGTATTTCTCCGTACCCGCTGTTGACATGCATAAAACCCTTGTTTCTCTCGAACCACTTTGCAATAAGAAACTCAGCAGAGGCTGAAGAGGCTTTAAGGCATGACATCAAGCGCGAGGCTTCACCACTCCCTCGGCGCTCGTGCGTGCGTCCATTGCTTTTGACGCGTCTCTCCAAGGCTGTGCTACCGTATTTGAAATGTCTCAGAGTCAGAGCCCGACCGATACCTCTTCGGCATGTTCGGCAGCCATTGAGAGCCAGTCGAAAATGGAAATATTTACATTCGACTCGATGTGTCTACGAAACAGAATCAAAAGTAATTATCGGTCCGATTGTTTACAAACAATCAAGTTCTTTAAGCACCGGAGATACTGGTTCAGAAGGAGACACGATCGAAGGACGATTGCTGTCTAGTGAAGGAATTGAAACAGTAAACTTCCAGAACCACGCTTTTGAGAAGGCATTGGAAGGATCAGGTCGGTCTGCTGCAGGCTGGCAAAATAAGAACTCCCTAATATCACGACCGTTACCCGAGACAGTGGCGATTTGCTGGATCGTCACAGCGTGTCAGGCGTTTCTCGACACGATATTGCATTTGTGTGATTACGCCATATTCTTCCCTTTCCCTCAATGGGCGTGGCAGCGACGCGTCAATACGTGCAGATGGGGCAGACCGTTGGGATGATTGCCAGTCAGTTGAGGAGCAGGTTCTCGTCCACTTCTTGGCGAGGCGCTATGGAGTGGCCAGGATGCGTACTTGATCATATGATTCATCTCCACACTAATCTTGACCCTACCACCTGAGGAAAGCTAGAGGCGCAAACGACCCCACCTGAATTCCTTGGGAAGCAGCCAGACCGAGGAGCCTACCGCGTCTGGGAATGAGACTTTGCGATGATTTGATGAACCGTCTCGTTTCAAGATCCCGACAATCAGGTCCAATGTTGGATGTCTCACCTCATGAGTGGCTGGTCATTAGACAATGACAACGACGGTATTCGGGGCGTGGTCGCAATCCGTTTGGCTGCACGAGCTCAGTGGCAACGGCTTTGGGTTGTACAACTTTAGCGGTGAAGTGCTTCGCGTCGTCGCTTATCTCCATGATGAACCTATGGCAATAACGTCGACGGCAATATCGCGCAATGCCATGCTGCAGCGTGGAAATGAACAGGCGTATGCCTGCGACTGTTTCAGTGGATCCTGAAAAACGTAGTAGTCACGCCATGTGGGTGGCTGTAACGAGGTGCAGATTGGCATAAGACGAAGGCGAGCTCGAAAAAAGCTCTACATGGTGTGCGTAAACATCTCAGAACACTGTGAATGATCCTTTAACAAGGTTGTGCTGCGTATGTTGACGGCCCGCGAGATACATCAACCCTGGATCCTGCTGCCTAGTCGTCCGCTTCCACGAGCTAGTGTTACTTATCTCGTGCCGGTCTCGTTAGGCTGATGAGCAATCTCTGGAGGGTGTGTTGAACTGAGCTGATCAAAGACGCGCCGACAAGGCTTTTGCGAGGCTATCGCGGGATGCAAAAGATGGTAGCAAATCAGCAGCCCGTATGCAACTTTGACCAGTCACAAGGCAATCATGTGGGACGGAGGCGGAGGACTTTGTGAACTTTCCAGACTTAAGGCGGATTACAGCATTATGCAGCTGTACCAGATGACCGCTGCTGATGATAACTCTGGAGCATGCAATGGCAGATCTTGAGAGCTCAACGGTTCCAAATTAAGTACCCTGGACAGAAAGTTGAACCTTGAGGGCAATCGCGAACCGGCTGGAATTAGCGCTGTAACCTCGTAAGTTCTGCTTCCACGGTCAGTTCACGAATCGAGTTCCTAACCCTAGCAAAGCGTGAGGCAGCTAGTCAATGGACTTAGCGGTCTTCGTGCGAGACTCGAACCGATGGTCAATCTCCACTGTTGCACGTGGAACGAAAAGCGTGTGATGTGATCTGTAACGTCAGACCACATTGAATTTCTTGACGCCTGGGACTACCTACGGTCCAAAACATCGCACTGCTACGGCGCTGGAATCCTGTCTGCTCTCAACGCCATTTAAACGCCATTTCTCCCTCTTTGGGTATGTGTGAATAGTACTTGAGTGATAGGAAATAACGAGTCCGGCTCCTGGGGCTTTGTGTATAGATGCAAGAAGGTTGCTGATCGGCCTTCGTGCAACATCCAGGACTCACTTGCGACCAGGTGCCAGGCCAGGAACTGCACTGAAACGTTCGTCACGCTCTGTCTTGAACAACAGCTGGCACCAGAACTCCTTATTGTCGTCGTCAAACCAGGTCCAGAATTTGCCTTCCCGCCTGTCTACCTCGCGTGCTTGTAGCTTGACCGCAACCGTCTCATAGGGCTCACCCGCAACAATGAAGTACTGGTAATTCGGATCTGGCTCCTCGATCTTCTGTTCGTACGCGCTCATGAAACGAACACGCGGGATGGTCCCTGTGGTAATATCTGGAAACTGGAATTGAAAGAGCAGACCGTTCTGGCGAGTGATAGGGTCGCGTACTTTGGTTATTCGGTATCCAGGTCGACCAATCTTAAGCACGTTCTTCTTCACTTGAACACCAGCAAGCAGACCTTGTTGCCCAGCATCATCCCTCTTTCCTTCTCGCTGTTCCTTTGCAGCACGTCGCGCCAGATTCGTTTGGTGTTTTCTTCCTTGTGTATGGGCGAGATACGAGCCATCGTTTTGGTGGACTGTCAAACAGAGGCGGCATTCGAAGCTTCCGACGTGGTTCTTGAAGAAGTACGGGTCCTTGTCGAGGTCGATGGTCTCGAGCGCGAGCTTGCGCAGACGCTCTCGTCGATCGGCGTTGGTTGCTGAGCTTGAGGCGACACCACCGCCACCAAATTTGGAACCTGCGCGGTTCTGGGAATGTCAGCAGCTGGTCTCAGTATCCGTGATTGAAACATCATACCTGGTAATCCATACTTGCGCGTAGTCAAGCAACAATGTGTAGCCTATATGCGCGAGAATTTAAATGCCTTAGGGTTTCCACGTGAAAACTGTCTCTCGATCGAAGTTGGTGTTGACTTTTAAGTATGCCGTCGCGCGTTGTGGTGAGCTTAAGCGTACCCAGAAATTGTGGAAGCGGCGACTACGCTAGCCCTATCACGTGAGCAGATTCAGGCACCACTACTTTCACTTAACATTGGACCAACACGACCACTTCCCAAGCTGTGTATTGTGCTTTAGGTTTACAGCTGCTATTGGACTGCATTGAGAGCGGTTGTTGTCTGCCTGGAGGCAATATCAGTCAGGGCTGACTACTAAGGCGAAAACTAGAGCAATTCGCAGCCTTATCTTCCACCTCCATGGCGACCGACATTTATATCGGCAAAAGGCTGTCCTTCGATGGCCAACTATGCACAGTCCGGTTCCGTGGTGTTGTTGAGGGTACCAAGGGGGAGTGGCTGGGCGTAGAGTGGGATGACCCAAGCCGTGGAAAACACTCAGGTGAACATCAACAGCACAGATATTTCCAATGTAAAGAAATCCGCTTCGTCGAAATGGTCAACTAAGAGCTGATTGTAACCCAGGCCTCAGCACACATCCAACAGCTGGTTCCTTTGTCAGGCCAACACGCAAACCAGATGCACCTCGCTCTTTTGTGGAAGCATTGAAAGCAAAATATGCAGATGATGACTTCGAAGATCCAAGCGTCAAGGTCGTCTTCGTAATGAAGGAGGGCGACAACGCAAAGTCGAAGACTGACTCTGCATCGAGGTTAAATCAGCCGATACGCTTTAACGGAAAGATTGCGGAAGAGGTGGGATTCGACAAAATCAGGAAGCAACTTGCTCAATTGGAAGAACTAAAATATGTCATTCTAGATGGAATGCGAATGTGGAGGCCTGAGGTCAGGCGAACTCCGAGGACCGAAAACGATCTTGAATGGCCGTACGACGCTACGGACATTGTATCTGCATGTCCCAAGACATACGAGCTGGATCTGAGCCGGAACCTATTCGAGGAATGGAGAGAGATCGCCGCTATCTGTGAGCAACTTGATCGACTTAGAAGTCTGAGAGTCGACGGTACACGGTTCAGAGATACGTCGTTGACGGAAGTCGAACTGAAACGCTGCCTTCGAATTTTCGCCAGCATCACAACACTAAAGCTGGAGAGCAACCTGCTTCCTTGGGAGGATCTTGCTAATATCACCAATCAATTCTCCACCCTCAGCACGTTCTCAGCTTCGAGCAATTTCTATGCAAGTTTGACGCCGCACGGCCTGAACCCAACCATCACCGATTTGACCTTGGAGGAAAACCTTCTACCCTCACTATCCGCCCTCAAGCCACTCACCAAAATGCCGAATCTGCACCGTCTTGTCTTGAAATCGAACAAGATATCCGAGATCGGCAAGCCTATACCTAGGTTTCCACCAACCCTAAAGGAAGTTGATCTCTCTTTCAATGAGATCACAACTTGGTCTTTTATCGAGCAACTTGAACACGTCTTCCCTGGCCTCACTAGCCTCCGTGTATCCCATAACCCACTCTACGAGTCTCTACATTCGCCCGATGGTCGCCGGCTCACCACTGATGACGGTTACATGCTCACACTCGCACGTCTTGGTGGTATCAAAACCCTAAATCACAGTCCCATCAGCGATAAGGAGCGGCTGAATGCTGAATCCTACTACCTGTCGCTGATTGTTAAAGAAGTGCAGTTCGCACCTGAGGAACTCGGAGAGCAGATCCTCGCAAGCCATCCGAGATACAAGTGGCTTTGTGAAGAATACGGAGAGCCGGATATCAAGCGTCATAAGAACGCAGTGAATCCAAACTCTCTGGCCGCGCGATTGTTAAGAATCAAATTCTATCTCGCGAGCGACAAAGCTGTCGCGCATGAGTTGGAGATACCCATGAGCAGCACTGCGTACACGGTATTAGGAGTTGTGGGCAAACAATTCGGTGTCATGCCGATAGACTGTAGACTTGTCTGGGAGACAGGCGATTGGCTGCCCGCGAGAAAAACAGTGGCAGAGATTGAGTACGAGGACTGGGACTCTGAGGATAGCGAGGCAGATACTGCTGTTGGACAGGTGATGCGAGAAATTGAGATCACACCTGGAACGAGATCAATTGGAACCTGGATTGATGGCATGGAGGCCACGGTACGGGTAGAATTGAAGAAGGCGTGATGTATATAGGAAATGGTCGGTTAGCAAAATCTTTGTAAGTTGTTGCCTATCACCAAGCCCCGAGTTCACGACTGAGATGATGATTGTGAAACAACTTGTAATGCAATGCAAGATAGTCTATACGGTCGAATTACGACCTGGTCTTGCAAATGTACAGTGACAGGAAAACACTACATCGCTTCAAAAGGATCAAAGGCTAAATGGGCAAGTAGTCTTATCTCACAGGCAATTCGGTCTTGGACTCGAAACTGTACCTCAGCCATTCTCCGACAGCCCTCAGACTTTCCCATCTTACGCTCTCGTCCGCCTCCTGCATTAGCTCCATGACCCTACCCTTCAGACCCAGCTTCTCAAGCTGCTGCCTCTTCTCTGGGACTTCCTTCACCAGGCATGCGACATCGTTACAGCCGATGGCGAGCACTTGCTTGTCATTGTCCCAGCTCTTCGAAAGGATCTCCGCAAGCTTTCTCGGTAATTCACCTTTGTTTTCGTCCAAGATGCGGCGAGCGTTATCACGCCAGAAAGTAGGATTGCGGTGAGGGGGAGACCAGCGGAGGTGGCCTGATTGGAGTTCCGCGGCGTATTCATCGAAGGTAGTCTGTGTCTTGGTGTACTCTTCGAGGAGGTCTGTCAATGTCTTAAGATCCTCAAGAGCATCCTCGTCAGTCAAGTGACGCGACTTAAGGCTGTTGAGCAGGGCTGGTAGGCGAGCAAGGACAGCGGTAGGCAGCAGCGTTTGACGGTTTGTTGTGAGAAGGTTGACGAGTGTCGAAAGGAGAAGACGCGTAGTCTTCTCTTTGGGCGATACGCGCAAGAGGCCTGTGTAAAGAACTACAATATCATGCTCACTAGGGGCGATTAGTAGTGCTTATGAATGAAGGTCTTCAATATACGTACTCCTGTAGGCCATCACCGACAAGCTCGCCCTCGAAGCTTAACTGCCAGATGACAAGGAGAACGTGGTAAAGGAGCTGGAGTCCTACGCCACCAGACAGACCATTGTCTCCAGCGCTGCGAATGCTACCACCGCCACTGTAGAGGGTCGAATCGCGGTCGTTGCTTGACCCTGCTGCGGAGCGCAGAATGTCAAACAGAGGATCGAGGGTCTCCTTTCTCTGCTCCCAGAATGAACGTCTAGCTTTGGAACTGCGAAGAACTGCAGAAAACTCTCGGACAGCAATATCCTGAAGCCCAGCATCGGACGCTTTGATCAATGTCGAAAGGTAGCTGTATAGCTGGGAGAGAGCTTGATCAAGCTGGGTGGTGTCCTTTGGCGGTGCCACAACGGCGTGCGAGATGAGTCCAGAAAGGACTGAAGATGTGAGCAGGGGGACGGGGTCTTCGTTGTTCGAAGAAGCCTTCAGCAACGGCAGGAAGGGCTTGTATGGCGCTGGGTGCCGAACGAGGGCTGAGGTGAGCGCAGGAATATCTAGACAATTATTAGTGGTCTATGCGACAGTGCGTGCCCAGAACGAGACTGTACCATCGATAATGTCCCCCAGCAACACTAGCATGTAGTGAATGATGTCCTGGCGCTTCGCAGCGGCTTCGAAGATGCTCTGCGACCCCTGTCCACCCAGCAATAGCGTGACAAAGCTGTCGACATCGCTCTCAATCGTCTGCTTGCGCTGCTCCTTGCGCACCTTGTCAATTGACTTGATCTTCTTGAGGTCTTCTTCTGTAATCGTCTTGGCCCGCACTGCGCCCTCCCATGATATTGGTCGGGCACGGATGTTGTTCTGGATCGAAGTGAGATACGTCGGTGGGTCGAGCGACGACATGATGTGTAGCTGCTTTGGGTGAGCAGCAGTGGGCGCGGTCGAGAAGCGGCAGAAGAGCGTCGAGGACGTGATGTTGTGCCTGGCCTGGTCTATCGTGCACTCCAAGCTCCAGCGAGATGACGGAGTTGGTGGCACGGACCAGACGCTAGTGGAAACGCGGTTAGTGAAGTCAAAGGTGCATCAATTTCGAACATCATCGACAACAACAGCACCGCGTTTGCGACGCAGCAGCAATCGAAATCATGGAGTATTTCAGCTTGAAGAGGTCGAGCATTGCCGATAAAGGCCAGGCCAACCTGTCAAGTAAAGTCTACGTCCGGTCGACGAAGAGTGGCAAAGTTCAAAAGATTGTGAGAGAGCTGTACCTGCGACAAGATATCCCATGTTCGTCGAATTTGTGCAGAGGATGCTTGGAGATCGCGCCGACAGATTATTCCAAGAGAGGTGAGCTTGACAATTTCTACACGCAATGACGTAGCTAATATGGAATAGTTGCACCTTTCGTACTGTCAGATACACCAGCAGGATCCAAGAATTTCCCTAATGGACAGTATCTCGTGCCAGATACTAATGCTTTTCTGACTGGAATGGACTTGTTCGAAGTGGAGACAGCTTTCCACGATGTCATTGTCCTGCAGACTGTTCTCGAGGAGGTTAAGAACCGCTCGTTGCCACTGTATCATCGCCTCATTTCGTTGACAAAGAATGAGGGAAAGCGTTTCTACGTCTTCTTCAACGAGTTCCGACAGGAAACCCATGTCCCACGTGAACAGGGGGAGTCCATCAACGACCGCAATGATCGAGCCGTCCGAAGGGCTGTGCAGTGGTACAACCAGCACATTGCCGAAGCGGTTTCCGCTCGAAGCAAGAAGCAGACGCGTGTTCCCACTGTTGTGATGATCACAGATGACAAGGATAATCTGCGTAAGGCCAAGGCAGAAAGCGTTCCTGGAATTACGCTTTCCGATTTTGTGTCTGGTCTCGAAAACGCAGACGAGCTTCTGGACATGATCAGCGCCGCCCAGGAGCAACGAGAAGTGCGATCGAAGAGACCTGAAGTATTCTACCCAGACCATTTCACCATGTCAAAGATGATGACGGGCGTAAAAGCTGGCACCATGCATCAAGGAATATTCAACGTTTCGCAATACAACTACCTGGAAGGTTCGGTACATGTACCTGCGTTCGACAAATCCCTTATCATTCTGGGCCGTGAAAACAGCAACAGAGCTGTGTCTGGAGATGTTGTCGTGGTGGAAGTATTACCGCAAGACCAATGGAAAGCGCCATCAACCAAAATCGTCGAAGAAGACACAGTTGCAAAGAACGACAACGCCGAACAAGAGGAGGGTGAGAATGTCGTAACAGAAAGAGAGAAGCGGGCACTGCAAGAGGAGGTCAAGCGCGCACATGGGCAAGGTACAGAAGGCAAGCCGCAGCCTACGGCACGCGTTGTCGGTATCATCAAGAGAAATTGGCGACAGTACGTAGGCCATATTGACCGGGATTCAGTACGATCCACAGCCAAGACGAGTAGGCAGCAACAGACAGTCTTCCTTGTACCCATGGATAAGCGCGTACCAAAGATCAGGATACGCACTCGTCAGGCTGGAGATCTCCTTGGTCAGCGTGTTCTGGCAACTATCGACTCTTGGGAGAAGGATTCCAGGTATCCTGTCGGTCACTTTGTACGTTCTCTGGGTGAGCTGGAGTCTAAGGGTGCTGAGACGGAAGCTCTTCTTTTGGAGTGGGACGTACAGTACAAGCCATTCCCCAAGACGGTGTTGGATTGCCTGCCAGCTGAAGGGCACGACTGGGTTGTGCCCGCGAGCAAAGAAGACCCAGGATGGAAAGGGCGGAAAGACCTGCGTGATCTCATCATCTGCAGTATCGACCCTCCTGGCTGTGTTGATATCGATGATGCGCTGCACGCAAGGAAGCTGCCCAACGGCAACTACGAGGTTGGTGTGCACATTGCTGATGTGTCACACTTCGTAAAACCCAATAACGCCATGGATAAGGAGGCCAGTCAACGTGGTACAACAGTGTACCTTGTGGACAAACGTATCGATATGTTGCCAATGCTTCTTGGTACAGACCTGTGCTCCCTGAAGCCCTACGTCGAGCGCTATGCCTTTTCGGTTATCTGGGAAGTTAACGAGAATGCGGACATCATCAAATCGGAATTCACAAAATCCGTTATTCGGTCGAGAGAAGCATTCAGCTACGAGCAGGCACAATTACGCATTGATGACGCGTCCCAGCAAGACGAGCTGACGACTGGCATGCGTACTTTGCTCATGCTGTCTCAGAAGCTGAAGCAGAAGCGTATGGACGCTGGCGCACTGAATCTTGCTTCGCCTGAAGTCAAGGTGCGATCAGAATCCGAGACTTCAGATCCAGTTGACGTGCACGTCAAGCAGTCACTGGCCACGAATTCCCTTGTCGAAGAGTTCATGTTGCTAGCCAACATCAGCGTCGCGGCAAGGAACTACGAAGCCTTCCCCCAGACTGCTCTGCTGCGTCGCCACGCTGCGCCTCCGAAGTCAAACTTCGAGGAGCTCGCTAACCAACTGAAGGTCAAGAAGGGCCTAGAACTCCGGAGCGACAGCTCAGGCGCTGTAGCAGACTCACTCGACAAATGTGTCGATCCGAACAACCCATTCTTCAATACTCTTGTCAGGATCATGGCCACGCGGTGTATGATGTCTGCTGAGTACTTCTGCGCGGGCACACAAGCCTACCCCGAATTCAGGCATTATGGTCTTGCAAGTGAGATCTACACACATTTCACATCACCAATTCGTCGCTACGCTGATCTCGAGGCTCATCGGCAGCTTGCTGCCGCGATCGAATACGAGCAACTCGACGCCAGCCTGCACTCCAAAGCCAAGCTGGAAGCTGTGTGCAAGAACATTAATGTTCGCCACCGCAATGCACAAATGGCTGGACGCGCCTCTATCGAGTACTACGTCGGTCAGGCGCTCAAGGGCAAGGATCTGCAGGAGGAGGGCTTCATCATGAAGATTTTCTCGAACGGCTTCGTTGTCTTCGTACCCCGCTTCGGTATCGAAAGCCTGGTCCGTCTGAGAGACCTGGCCACGCCCGAGCCGGAGGCTGAGTTTGACGCCGACAACTACCAATTGAACATCAAGGGCGAGCTGAACAGGAGTGTGGAGCTGTTCGAAAGGGTCATGGTCAGGATCACGGATGAGCTGGAGGAGAGCACCGGAAAGAGAAAGGTTAAGCTGACACTGGTGTAAGATGTTAGCCAAAGATGGCGAGTGGTATACTGTGTGTAATTGTTACAAGATCTAGAGCTGCATCTATGACAGCTTTTACCAAGGTGATTCGATCGGCTTTGAATTGTGGTGGTGTCAATTGACTTGGCTTACGCGCTCAATGCGTACTCCACCAAGACCCCTATCGCACACAGCCAATCTGGTATAGGTAACGAGAAGGCTGAATTTTGGCCCCGCAGGCTTGCGATTGCGTAGTCCTCCTTGAGAATCTTCGGCCGCCTCATAGGGCAGAGCGCCACAAACGAGACGGCGAGGCTTCCAGCTAAGTGCATCTCGGGTCAAGCCTGGTGATCTCGATACTACGGTGTCGCCGAAACTGTGTAGGCGAAGCGAGAAATGGATCTGATGATCAATAGTTGAGAACGCGAGATGTCTGCACTCGATCATCGATTTCACGACTCATGGGAGGCCATCTCCAAAATGAAAACAGCATGACAGCGTAAAGATGCACGCCACAACTGCGGAATACCCGCCACAGGTTTTCCTATGCATGCTGCACGCTGCACAGCGCACTGAAACCTACCACCGAAACTCTGTACTCAACAAGCCTGCTTAACCTGTCCTGTCAGGTTTATACACTTTGACCCTGCAGCGCATCGTTACCTTCGGAACGCGATCCGAACTCTTAGATGGTTGTCCTGCGCAACACCTTTATTTCATGTGATGAAGCCAGGCCTCTTGCATGACAGCTACATACAAGTTCGCGCGTGTACCTGGAGCCCAGCTATGACCTGGATCCGGGGCGCGGGAAAGTTCGACTTCAAAGTTTGGTTCGATGCGCCGCTTGTGCTGTAGTGCGCGCTATGGTCCTTCCTTTCTGGAGGCTTGGTGCTGCAATAAGGTTTGGAGGGGCATTCCAAATTGCGCGAGGAGAGCCTGTGCTGCCGAAGGGAGTCTGCGGGAAGGACCGAGGGGTTCGCGAACGCTCAGGAGGGACGTTGAATCGCTGGGAGGTTAGGGTGAGCTGTGCGTTGCGTGTGAAGGTTTGCAGTGTTGCGGTGACGAGGTTGCTTTGCCAGATCTACTTCTCATCGTCATTTCGGTTAGAGAGATACGACTTCACCCAACAAACTCTGACTTCGAATGTAGCACTGATCCTCCCTGGTTGCAAATTCCTTGGTGACACATGACTCTGTACATCGTAAATCAGTGTTGAAGGCTGTAAATTGTTATCACTCTCTGATCATCAAGGGCTTCGGGTTGATGTCTCCAGCGATTGCGATGCACAAGGTTATGGACACCAAAGAGGTGATCGCTTCGACACATTCTTGGCCACTTTCATGGTTGCATGCGCCGAGTCTTTGTCCTGCATGAACGCAACCATCAGCAGAACCGTCAGGCGATTCAGTGTCCAGCCGGCGCCGTCCAGCGCTCACCCACGGAAAAACGTGGCACGATGCTGACACGAAAGAACTGGCATATTGGTGTTTGCATCCCGGAGTAAAGAGCAGTGAACTGCATTTCTCGCATTGAAAAGCAGTCCATTGAGCGTTTGTGGAGCTAATTTCTAGGCGTAAGGCCAATAACTCTTGCGACTCAAATCCCCTCCATGTCTGAGAAAAAACGCAATGGCGTCTGCATTACGAGCCGCAGCTCATCTGCACGGTCTTATTTTGCCGTAACACGGAACTACGACAGCGGGTGAAGATTGAGAACGGCACATAGCGGTGCAAGTTTCACAGTCTGGATGAGCGTTGAGGCCGTCAAGCTTCATTTCAGGCATGTGCGGCGAGACCAATAGAAATTCTTGCAACTGCACGCACCGTACCGTGGTGTTTTGGCCGATGCGATGCCGATTCTACTTTGCCATGCGGGACGATCAGCTGGTGGAAAGAGCTGTTCCGTCCTGACGTCTGGGGAGATTCACGTGCAAGTGGTGTGCTCCAGCTCCCTGCAAGTGCAACGCTATAGTGGAGCTTGTAAACGGTCAGTATGGCACTTCGCAGGTCTGATTCGCTGAACCACTATCCACTCTGTTGGATTGGACATTGCTCCTTCTCTTTTAGTGTACTCAGCGGTTCACGATATTGGAGAACCGGTTCATTGATGGTGAAAGCAGTACACCACCTCATTCTTCTTGTGCATTATCGAAGCTGCAACACGAGAGAAGCGAAAGATTGATGAATGGATTCTCTCCTTCCCGCGCCACCAAAATGACGAGTCTCCACCAAGTGGATCATCTCGCTTGATGGCGTCGACGATCAAGTCCACGTGCAGGTACGCACTTTAGCCGGAGCCGTCATCCCTGCGGATTCAGGAACAGAACCAGCTCTTCGAAGCTGTTCGGTAGAAGCGGCAGGAGCGTTGTCGCGTCAACTGGACCAGAAATCCGGTTCGCAGCCACATAGTCGATGAATTCTCGCCTGCTGGAGAACTTACAGTCTGGTGTTGAGTTGCACTACACAACTCCGCGTTTAGCGCTGAGAATGGGTTCTCGTCGAGTAGATATCGCATATTGAATGACCAAAGTTCGCCATGCTCGCCGTGATATCGAGACCGAAGTCAAAAATTTGAGATTGCGATGCACGCGCCAAAAGATACATCTGATTTTGTACTGTCCTGACTCCAACAGGATATTGATTACCGTTCCGAGCCAGAATACCTCGGACAATTCTTGATGCGAGAGTGGACCATCGTCATTCCGGCTAGTCGAATCATGGCGACTTCATTCGCCGCGTTTGGTATCGATAGTGAGCCGTCAAGCGGAAGTCGTCATCAATCTGGACTCCAGCCTTCTAGAGATGTGTTTCAACTGAGCCTCCTGTCATCAGCCAGATGAGATAGGCAAAAGTCAATTGGCTGCGTAAGAAATAGCCCCCAAGTGAAGCATCAGAGCATGTCAGCAAGCCTGGAGTGACCTGGCAGAGTCTCAACCAAGCAACAGCCTAAGACGGAGCACCGGTCAGTGCGTCCTGCAAGTATCCATCAATTGCTTGCGGCAGGAAGCCGTTGGACCCAGGATTACACCCATGCATTATCGGCTTGTTCTATCATCCGAATAGATCATCATTATAATTTTGGAGGTCTCAGGAGTCGTCCTTGTGTGCTTTGTGCAGCCTTGTGTCTCCGGCCTTGGTGTTCTCACCCAGAACGCATAACACCAAGGATACGCTGCCTTGCTGGCTGAAGCTAACACAGCAGGTATCGCGACGGCACGCACCTAGAGCCCGCTCATGAACGAGATTGGTTCCAGCAGCCCCTGTCACCCAGTTGGCGCTATGCCTCGTGCGTGATGGCGTGGTTTCGTAAGATCGACGTGGTCCCAGTGCGCCCACCGAAACGAGCAAGCGGCCGGCGCCTTTTGCTTGTCTTGTTTAGAACACTCCTCCGAACAAGCAAGGAGAGGTGCGAGAACAAGCGCGGGATGGCGCAAACATGTGTGCTGTTATCGAAGCAGGTCAGCATGCAGCTTGCAGCACTGGGTTGCGTCCTGGCTTAGGATTGGCACGCCGGCCATGTGCAAAATCTCGGAGTGAACAGCTCATATACGCAGGCTGTTCGACAGCGCCACGTTTCTGTCAGGTACTGGGAAGGAGCTACTGCCTATCGTGGATGGAGCACATCTCAACGGCGGGGTGAATTCAAGGCAGGCCAAATTAGCTTGCTCTGGTGGTTGTCTAGTGCCCTGCTCACCGATATTTCAGAGCTTTGCCCTGCTAACAGACTTTGCAGCCCACCATCAAGTAGTCGCATTTGTACCTGCATATCGCCACAAGCCAAGATCCACCGTCTACACAAGCCGCAAGACTCGGTGCGCCTCCGTTGGTATTTGCCGAATGAACTAGGTATTCTTTGTTCTTCCTTGTTCTGCTCCGCTAGTCACATACCATAACTGTCTGCCCGGGGTCGTGTGGAGACCTACGCATGACCAGGCCTCCGCCTTTTGAGCCCCTCTGCCTGTCCCGCAGTAATACTATATCCGTATCTGCCTCCCAGGTCCATATCCGCAGCTGCGTCGGACGATTGTTTCCTCGTCTCAGATCTGTCGATTGCACCTGTGCTTCCCCCTAGGTTCACCATGGTCGACTGACCGCCTGTCACTCCTTCCATTCTTATTCGGATCGGCTTCCTTCTGACCACCGGCACCTGCCTCTGTCGATCTGCTTGGTCACCATACAACTACTTGACCTTGCTGGCGTGTCTGTACGTTAGTGTCTAATATCAGCCCGTCTCATCACTATCCACCAAGGTTCAACTTGAACCTCAAACAACTATGGACGAAACAAAGCTTTATATCATCCTCGGTGCGGTCCTGGGTACGCTGGTCCTCACAGGAGTCTGTGTTGCAGTGCTCTTCTGCTGGATGCGTAACAAAAGAAGAGTACGAGGCTTCTCTATCCGTGCTGTCACTCCTCTCGACGACTCCGTCTTCGAATCATGGCGGCGGCCTAGCGAGCATGCACAGCGCAACGAAAAGTATGGCATCCGACCTGTACATCCAGCAGTCACCCGCCACCAGACGTCGCCTTCTTTGTTCGAAAAGGAGCTAGACCTGTATGATCACCCTCGGTCACCGTCACCAGATGGCATTCAACCTCGTCTCGACTCACCAAGGGACTCAATCCGCAAGCCAGAACGAGCACGAAGGAAGTCTAGCGTTGTTTCCTCAGTCGCTGACCGACCGCCAACACCCTACTCACCAACCTCCACCACCGGCGATTTTGTTGTTGGTTCATGGGGCTCCCACAAATCTCAACCTTTAATCCGCCACCAGCCTTCTATGTCAGAAGCGTCTGCTTTCAGATTCGAATTCGAGTCGAGCCACGAGACCCACCAGAAGAAACCCGAGCACTGGGTTTGAACACTCGCCACATTCCTACAGGGTCCCATGTGGAACCTCCCAGCACGAGCAACTATCGGAAGAAGCATCGATACCGACTGGACGGTCGTTGCCCTGCAGGGCAACATGACACTTCCAAGTTGCACCAAGACTGTCACCCCTCCATCATCGATTGAAGCGGCCCCCGTTGTACCACCGTGCAACCATCCACTACGGCCCTGTCATCACTTGACATATCAGTCTTTCATTTTACACTTTCACGACAGCATATGACTTTAACATTCGGCGTTTGGGCACTTTTGCATCCGTGATACCAGACATTTGTCACCACCTTACAGGCTTTGGCCTTTTTTCTTTTATTGAGTCCGCTTTGAAGCAAAGCACATGAGAGCAGGTGGACTAGAGGTCGCACCGCGAGGAGGAAAGCGGTCTAACGCAACAAGCAAGGGGAACAAACATTAGGTAGCAGATAGCCTCCGAGCAGGTGCTCACGAGCAGTCAAAGAATGAACACAAGTCTGCACCATCACCCACACGGTTCCGTTCTGTGCCGTTGTAACATGCCCCCTATCTAAACAGGCATTGCAAACAACGTCGGTAGTCACGCCTTGCAACACGGATCAGCAGCAAGACGTCTAGAAGCTCCGTGCGAAGTGGTTCTTTCACCGCCAGTCCCATCCAATACCCCTTAGATCTCGAACCTAATCGCCAGACGAATTGATCCCGCGTTCGGTGGCGACCCACATGGTTTCTGCCGAAAGCAAAGGGAAAGCCGCGAGCTAGATGCACACGCGTGGAGCAGGTCACTTACCGCATAGGTACGCTCGCTCGAGCAGCAAGGACCACCCCGCGATTTTGTGCAGTCGTGATACACACGACTTGGGGGGCATTGTGGGGGGTTTGCGGCATAACAGAGGCTAATCAATGGGACGCATGACGGAGGGACCAGCCACAGGGCTAGCGCCACGATGGAGTGAAAGTTGAACCGAACCACGCACGACAAAGCCAGACAAGACAACAAGACAGCTGTCAGCGACCCGCAGAGCACAGACGCAAACCAAACACACCGACCACAACAGCACGTCTCAGGGTCCGCCCAAGCCTCCGGCAGCATCGTCGCTTTGACTCTGCACTACCCAACCTCAACTGCCGTTCGCGTTCCTGCCCTTAACCAGTTCACCGCTTCGTACCGCTCCACGCGCCATCGTCATCGCGCTTCTCCACTCTGCGCAAACGCGCCATACATCCGCGTCTGTCACCACTCACGCCTCACCATGGACTTCATCCAGGGTACGCAGCTGCGACACTCACCGGCGCCTTTTCTTGTGCAGGACCCCCGATGACTAACCAACACCTCCCTTAGACTACGCCACGCTCCTGCCGCGACTGCTACCGCCGTCCATTGCATCGCCGCTGCTCACGCTCGTCACGACCCTCTTCGGCATCACGCGCACGCTGCAGACACACCTGACCCCGCTGTTCACACGGCTCGTGACGGAGCCCGACGCCGCGTCTGTCCTCGTTGTCGTCGCCGCGCTGTTCATCAGCTTCAAGATCCTCGACATGATGTACCGCGCGGTCCTGTTCTGGGTGAACCTGGTGTTCCGGTTGGTGCTGTGGTGCGGCGTTGGGCTGATCGGCCTGTGGGTGTACAACCGCGGCGTCGACGGCTTTGTGCATGATGTGCAGGATCTGGCGCAGAAGTGGGCGGGTGAGTACGAGAAGTACAGTGGCGAGGTGAGGAGGTATCAGCAGGATCAGGAGGCGCAGATCAGGCTGCAGGCAAGCCAGCAGGGCGGACGGAAGGGATGGCTTTAGTTGCTACTGCTGAGTTGGAAGAGTGTAGGCTAAAGCGTGTTCTGGGTTATAGAGTGTTTGGTGACGTGACGACGACTCACGGCTTACGATTGTGCATTTGGGCTGGCGTTGCTTGATGGTATTGCTATGGACTAGGCATTTGGAAAAAGTTGGACTTGTATATGGATAGTAAATGTAGAATCGAGACTGTCGGCATACTGTATCTCACCGGCTGTAGTATCCACTTGGTATGCACGAAGTACTCAATTGCAGAAAGGCAAATAGCCAGCCACACCTGCATACTGTGTAGCCATTTGCTGCGTTTTCGTCTGACCCATGGTCAGTACGACTAAAGTACTCCAGTCATCAAAACTGGCTCAGACCACTCCTGCACATCTTCCATCGTGGCTAGTGCCCACCAGGAGCTTGTAAATTGCAGTGTGACTATGGTTGACTGCACGCAACCGACCTTCTGCACCGCGTCAGCTATGAAGAACCACAATGAATTCGATGAAGAAAAAGCAAAGAGTAAAAACCGTCCAATAAACTGTGTCTCCATCTTAGAAGAGCTCTGATATACCCCAGACTACGCCAATTGCAGCTGACCATCTCCGATCGGAGCATTAGCTGACGCCGTTACTGCGCTGTACCAGGGGAGTTGCTCGGAGCTGGTGGGATGCAGTACGCATGGCCGTGGTCTGTTGATCGGATTACGTGTGCCCATGGTACATAATAGACGTTTTATCTGTAAGGAATAGCTGGATGTACGCCATGGGTTGTAAAATTCAACGGTGCTTTCCCCCAAAGTACAGCGACCTCGAACCGCATAGGCATGATTACTTTAGCATGCAGTGTCACCCTCACTCCAAGCCTATTTCCGGACATTTGTCTAGTCCACCACAACGTTCCTTCGCACCCTCAGGGGCCACCGCATCGCAGCACAGAAAGCAAGACTATCTAACCGGTCTCCACAACCCTCCCTCACCCACTCACCCCATCCCTCACCTCAACAGCCCCATTCTCAAACCCCAGTCCAGCCCTTGTCCTCACAACCCCAAACACAGCACTACTATCCAGCTTCCTCCCCCTCTCCTCCCCCCACTCCTCCGCCTCTCTCGCCGCCCTCACATACGCCCCTGCAACATCCAACCGCATCCCACACCCCTCCGCAACATCAACACCATGCTGTACATCCTTGATCCCCAGCTCCAAGCTACTCTGCGGCGCCTCTCCCTCCGCCGGCAAATACGCCCCACTCGTCAGCCGCTTCGACACACCATGGGCATACGCGCCCAGGTTCTGCTCGATCAGTGACTCAAGGACAGTGGCGGGGAGTCCTGATTTCTCCGCGAGCGTGTGGGCCTCGGCGACAAGGTACGTCAGGCCCGCGGTGAGCATGTTGCTGGTAGTTTTGAGGAGGAGTGCTTGCGCGGGATCGGGACCCGCACGCAGGACACCGCGCGCGATGACGCCACGGAGCAGCGGGGCGATGGTGCTGGTTGCTGCGTCCGGGCCTGCGACGGCAATGAGCACCTGGCCTGCGCGGGCGACAGGCGTGGAGCCGAACACTGGCGCGCCGATGTAGGAGGCGCCCAGTGCGGAGAGCTGCGTGGATATGGCGGTGGTGGTGGACGGGTGCACGGTTGTGGTGTCTACGAGGATTTTGCCGTGGAGCGAGGAGCCGAGCGTTGCTATGGAGTTGATGATATATGCTGTAACGTAAGGTCGTCGCTGACCTGGTGTTGGCTTTAGTGCTTGTTGGAGATGTCCTGAATGCTGTAGTGTTACTGACCGATATGAAGGTTATGTCACATTGTTGAGGTACATCAGCAGCATGCTCGCAAGCTATACCTCCGATTTCTCCGAGCTCTTTCCCTTTGGATATTGTGCGGTTCCAGTAGTGTAGGTTAGGCGCACCTGTAGCTCTCAAGTGTTTTTGAACATTTATGGCCATGGCTAGACCCATAGAGCCCAGACCAATCCATCCTACAGAGAGCGTTGTCTCTGCCGATGTCTGACTTGCTCCTGTACTGTCCATGTTGATGTTTATGTCTACAAAAGGAAAGCTGCAGTTTGTTTGTGCTATTGCGAACACAGGGTGAGGATGTCGATATATGCACTGGACCGTGAGTCATTCCTATTGGCCGACTTGCCTGCGCTAGGGGGTATACGGCAGGTACATACGAAGGATCCTGCCGACTGATGAATCCAGGCAGAGTAATTATAAAGACGCGACTAGACTTGGCGTGGATACAGGTCTTGATTCATGTACGATATATGTAAAAGGTTATAATGTCCGATGATCCTATGCAACGCCTCCTAATGCTCGACCATGCACCAGATGGGCAAAATGCAACGCTAAAGAGCAACATATCAAGTCAACAACACAACCGCCATCTTACAACTCCATGATCTCTTCCTGTGCTTCCTGGGTCGCTGGCGCTCCTCGCCCAAAGACCTCCTTGATCTCCTTAGGATCCATTGTGCCCACGAACGCGCGTTTGACGAACGTGAACCACTCCTTTGAAGCTTTATGATGCTTCTTTCCCTTCTTGTGTTTCTTGTGCTTCTTGCCTTCTGCTTCAAGCTCATCATCGTGCATAGCCTCTGTCCCAACTTCCGTCTCATCGACGTCCTCCTCGTACTCAGCGACAGCGGCTGCCTTCTTCCCGCCACCTCCAATCTTCCTTGCATACTCAACCCATCTCCGCACGGTAAGATCTGGGAACTTCTTATCCTTCGTGTCATATTCCACCTCGTATGAGAACTCTGTTGGGTGAGGCTCTGGTCGAGGATGCTTTCCGTTGTGTTTCCCGTGTTTCCCTTCTTTCCAGCCACGGCTCTCAATCTTGCCATCATCGCCGACTTGCAGACCAAAGATCGTGCGTGGCGCCATCTCGTTCGCGGAAGTCCATGGCCTGCCATCGCTGGCTCGGTGGTGCTGGGGATCAACAAAGTCGTTATTGATACGCGTCAGATTGGCGAAATACTGTGTGTATCGGGTCCATGTCAAGGTTTGTGGCGAGTATGCAGGGCCCGGTGGCGCAGATTTAGACGGACCTCGAGGCACCTTGAAGCGAAACTTCTTCGAATGTTTCGATGCTCGTCCCTTTGCTTTCTGCTTCTCCTTCCTCTTGACCAATGTGCTGACCTCTCTCTTGTACTCAGCGTCATCCAAAAAGTCATGGTCGGAAAGTGGATGCTGGTCCGCAGGTGCTCCTGAGCCGCCCTGAAGGTGGAGGTGTTCGAGGCCTGTGATATTGTACTCGATGATTCGAAGAGTGGGGAAGTAGTTTGGGACTACGCTGGGCGCGACGAGCGACGCACTGTAGCGGTGTGCATACTTTCCTCCAATCTTTTCAAGATACTTCTTCTTAGCGCTCTTGCCGACCTTACGTGTTTGCGAATTCGATATTTTGGATAGCAGCCAGTCCCAGATGAAATGCTCCTGTTCCTCTTCCTCTTCCTCCCAAGTCTCAGAGTATGCTTGGGTCTTGCGATCAGCACTTGCGAGAGGCGACGGTAACTGCGCCCAGAATTCTCGAAGACTGAGCAGGTAGTCTGAAGCGGACGCCACCGTGACTTCGCCGTCTTCGAGCAGTCTGATCTCGCCACTGCTGCGCCTGGCCCGAGAATGCACGGCCATATCGCCTTTCCTTGTATTGTCGTTGATCTCCTCGAAATCTTGAAGCATGAAGTGATCGATATTCATGTGTCCGTACAGCGAACCCACGATGACGTCTCGGTACTGCTGGACCCAGAGCGTATACTTCTGCCAGCACGTCTCGTCCCAGCTTTCTTTGCTGTCGACTCTGGCGGGTGGGACATGGCCCATGAGAATTGCCTTGACGCCTCGCTCGCGCATGATCTCAAGCTGAATGCGCAGCCATTCCATGTGTTCGTAGCCCGGTTCGTGCTTGTTCGCGCAGCCGTCGACTCCAGAATTGGAGGTGAAGAAATAGCTATTGTAGCGTCAGTGTCATATGCTTCGTCTTCTGCCAGGCCTTCTTACATGGTGTTCAGGCTGACCACAGCCAGCTTGCCTGGAATGACCTCGACTGAGAACCAGCCGCCCTGCTGGAACTGATGCCGCTGCGCCTCTGGAATGAAGCTGCGCCAGATGTCCAGATACTTCATCGTCCATTTGTTCGGGCCTTGCAGAAAAATGTTGTGCGGCATAATGTCGTTGTTGCCAAACGTAGGCACAATAGGGATTACATAGTCGTTGATCCCTCTCCGGTCCTCATCAGACACACCGAACACCTCCGCGAACTTGTGCACCAGAAACTCATTCTGGTGTATGATCTGGTTCTGCGTACGGGCATGTTTCTCGTCATTGTCGTGTCGCGCCGAGTCGCCCGTCCAGATAACGAAATCGATGTCATCCTTGATATTGTCCTTGATCCACCTGAATGTCTCGTTGACCAAAGAATATGGCGAATCGCAGCCCGACGTCTCTGCGCCGTAGATGCCAGCAGGCCCGCGCTTGCGGTGGCATGCTGCCTCTGCGGAGGTACTCGAGTACGTCTTGTAGAATGGGTCAGGGTGGAAATCTGCACCATGTCGTCAGCCGCAGAGCCTCGCTGCGCGGCCTATCCTTATCGCAGAAACCCACCTGTGATGTGCAAAAACCGGCCTGTGAGCTTCCGCCCACTCTGTGCCCTTGTATCGCTCGAATCGCCCACTGCGACTGCAGCGCTAGGCGGGGCGGCAGAGGACGCACCTCCCCAAACGAGCAGGCCACATACAAGCGCGTCGCGAGGCCGTAACATTGTGGATTAGTTGCGGAAGTGGTCTCGCGAGCATCTGGGGAAGTGCAGATTTGTATGTTGACTCGCGTCCCCGTCCTAGCACCGTGATGGCTTGGGACGCAGCGCCCATCAGTGTGTGGCTCCGAATTAATGAGGCTCGTGCCGTCAGACACCCATGTCATTGGACGTCATCCTCGCGCCTGTGTGACCGCAACTAAAAGTCGGCGGGCCTTTACGCGTGACACACTGCACATAGGGCTCGTGTGACTTCTGCCTGGTAATGAGAGCAAGGTGAGATCAGCAAGACTTGGCGTATCAGCAAACATCAAACAGATCACGCAGGAAGCAAGACTGGACGTGTAGTGTGAATCATCCTTAGTTTAGGCAGATGCCTACGCTGCTGGCAGGTAGGTAGGTATAAATGCCTCATCTCGTGAAGAATATCGGCGCTTTTTGACAGTCGTGCTTCTGCCGTAGAGCCTTGTAAAGATGCACGGCCTATGCCAGATATCGTAAATGCTCATGCAACACCCCGCCATGTTTTGTTCCCTGTGATGCGCCTCTTCTGAAATAATATAGACACCATGTTGAGCCTGCATATAGCGGCTCATGCAGAAAATGACAAGAGCGAAAAAGACAGAAGACATAGCTTGAGATGGACTTCTCAAGCTAGTCCAACAACCAAACACCTACGCTATGCCCAAGAAGCAAATTCGTCTTCCGCCTTGCAATTAGAAACGCCATATCAAAACTTCTTAAAATCCATGCCAGAACGCAACGTCTCTTCAGACATTTCACGATTCTGTTTTTTGTCCGTTGGCCTGCGCCGCAGTCGCCGGCTGTTTGCTGTTCATTTCGGAGCTGCGCATCTTACTGTACATCCCTTTGACTTGAGGAACGGTGACGCCGGTACGTGGCCAATGATTGTTGACCGTATAGTTCCTACAGAATGTGTCAGTGATGATTGGTAATGAATGACTGATGTGTTACGTACCATAAACGTTCTTCCAGCTCAGCATTGTCGCGGGTCTCAGCACGAATGAAATTGCCAATGGCAATCAACTCCGTCTTAAGAACCTTGATCATGATCTCCTTTTGCGGGTAGTTCTTTGCCGTTGCTTTCTTGAGACGACTCAAGTTGTCGCGCACCGGACGCATCTTACGTTCAACGAAGTCTTCCGGTTTCTTCTCCTTACTCGCCTTAGGGGTAAGGTCGATACTGCGGCTTGGCGTCTGGGCCTGGCTCTGACTTGGTGCGCGAGGTCGTTCCTCTGAAGGACGCGGCCGGTCGTCTCGGGAACGCTGTCGCTCCAGGTCGCCGCTGATCTTCCGACGAAACTCCGGTGTCTCTGTGCGTTCGGGAAGTTCTGATCGCCTATCACCGTTTCCTCGGTCATCGCGGACACGGTCTCCAGGTCGATATTGATCACTATGTCTAGGTTTGTCATGCTGACGGTGATCTGATCGACCTTCTGATCGTCGGCTTTCGCTGTTGCTATGCGTGCGCTGAATCGACCGGTTCACGTCGCGCGATGCAACCTTCCTTGCATGACCTGGCGGGGCAGGGCTGGCAGAAACACTGGATGCCTTCTCCGTTCGACGAGCAGCATTCAGATGATGCTTCTTGTTGTTACGGTGATGATTCTCCATGAGACGCTTGGCGTTCGGGTCGGCCCCTGTCTTATCCTTCAAGACAGTAAGGAGGTAGTTGGCGCGGCGTACCAGGTGTACAGCACCAGGAGATTTCGCGTTCTTCTCGTCGCCCTTAGTGCGTTCCTCCTTCTTGTCGACACGATGCTCCTCCAAGAAGAACTTGTCGGTGAGCCCGAGCTCCGGGTCATCGCGAATCTGTACCCAGGCACCATAACCGTGGCGAGATATACCGACGCTAAGCATGCCATCCTCCCGAGCACCCCAAGGACACGAGTAACTCGCAGGCTTGATAGCATCGGCGATCCTGAAATTGTGCCAATCTTGTGCAGCCTCGACTGCTGACTTGAGGATACTCATCTCGATAGGCCTATCGATGATAGTCTCTGCGTTCAGCTTCTTGACGCCATTGTAGTCAAAGAGCACAGCCTTCTTGTCTTTCTTCGTGATGGCACGATTTTCGTCCAGCTCCAGCTTCCTAAGCCTAGCCTGTTCTTGCTTCACAAGCTCTTGACTTGTGTTGATGACGGTGTTCAGAGTGTTGCGGATGACGTTTATGTCACGGCCAACAAGCTTGGCTGCTTTGAGCATCTCCTCAGTCCGTTCATCAAGGGAGCCATATCGTTCGTAGGCACGAACCAAGTTCCTTGTCTCCTTGGTGTTAAGAGGACGTTTTGGATCTCGCTTGGCGTTATCATCCTCGGAAGGCTCGTCGTCGTCAACATCGACGTCACGTGCAGCTTCCAAAGCACGCTTCTTTGCCGCACGTTGCTCCCTTGCACTCGCAGCTGCCGCTTTGCGCTTGCGGGGAGCGTTCTCGTCCAGGAGTTTCTGAGTTTGCTCCTCGTCCTTGCGTTGCTGTATTTCGGCCTTGACAACCTCAAGCTCCTCCTTTGGAATGATGTCGTCCCATTCGAGGTCGATCTTGACATCAGTGTACTCGAAGTTCTTCAAGAACTCCGCACCACCATCAGACGTCAGACCTGCAGCCTGTTCAGTCTTGTGCTCTTCGGCATTTTCCAGGACCGAGTCAATGTCCAGCTCTTCCAGCTTCTTCTGGTTCCCAGACTGCTCAAACATCTTCTGGCCACGACGCTTCAGGATGTTGTTGATGTCGTCTGCGGAGTTTGGCTCCGCTGCAGCTCGGCTCATCTTATCGTTCAACTCCTTCTGCTGGCGATCTGTTACACCACGCTGAATGGTAATGAATTCCAGCATGCGCTTGTTGCGAGCCCGCTCCAGAATCTCTTCTTCGATAGTGTCCTTCGATACAAGGCGGTAGACACTGACCGGCTTTTGCTGGCCAATGCGATGAGCTCTAGCCATGGCTTGCAGATCAGCCTGAGGATTCCAGTCCGAGTCGAAGAGAACGACTGTGTCGGCGGTCATAAGGTTGATGCCCAAACCACCAGCACGAGTCGACAAGAGGAAACAATAGTCATCACTATCAGGAGCATTAAAGTGGTCAATGGCGATCTTCCTTTCGCTCGCCGGAACAGTGCCATCGAGTCGCTGGAAGGTATAGTTCCGTAGCTTGAGGTAATCAGTCAGAATGTCTAGCATGTGCACCATCTGACTGAAGATCAGAACGCGATGACCGTCCTTCTTGAGCTTGGTCAGGAGTCTGTCCAAGAGCATCATCTTTCCACTGGTGGTGATAAGGGCCTTCAGGGTCTCGTCCTTGGTAGCATCACCCTTGATGAACTTTGCCTCGGCATTAGGAAAGAGGAGCGCGTGGTTACTGGCTTTCTTAAGCTCCATGACAATGTTCAGCAGTGACTGCTTCTGGCCGGAACCACCTTCGTTTAGAGCCTCGTAGTTACGAGTGAGGATGTTCTTGTAGTACTCGAGTTGGATGTCAGACAACTCGACACGAAGAATCTTCTCTGATTTAGGCGGCAGGTCGTTCTCAACCTTCTCCTTAGTACGTCGAATCATGTACGGCTGGATTGCCTCGCTGAGCTCGGCAAGCTTATGGCTAGCATCTTCCGACGCAAGGTCAACCTCTTCGTCAACTGTGATCATGCCTGGCATGAGGAAGTCCATCAAGGCAGATAGCTCGCCCAGGGTATTTTGGATAGGTGTACCCGTGATGAGCAGTCGACTTGGTGCGCTAAAGCCTCGTAGCTTCTCGTAGAGCTGAGACTCGCGGTTCTTCAACCTGTGCGCCTCATCAACAGCCAGAAACTGCCACTTGATGCTCGACAGGAATTGCCAATCAGCAAGAACATATTCGTATGTGGTCAGCAGGACATTGAACTTGATCCTCTTGGGATTACCATCAACGAGAAGCTCCTTGTCTCGAATGATGCTTCGAGCGTCTTCCCTGCCAGTGTAAATGACATAGTTGATATCTGGCGTCCAGTTGTTGAAGGTATCAGCCCAGGCCGGCATAGTCGATAGAGGCACAACGCAGATGAAAGGTCCGTCTTGACCGCGGTCATGTCGTAGCCAGTTCATGAAAGAGACTGTTTGCACAGTTTTGCCGAGACCCATCTCATCAGCCAAGATGACGTTCGTCCCTCTACACCAGTTGTGGGCAAGGAAGTTTACACCTTGCATCTGGAAGGGTCGTAGTCGACCGAACTTGATGTAGTCAGGCTGCTCATCAAGCTTGACAAACCTCCGCCGTGTCTTTATGTTCGACTCGCTCAAGTCCGAGGACGGCCTGTTCGAGGACCGGTCGAGGTAACGGTCAATCTCGACTTGAGAAAGGCGGCTGACAAGGGAAGCGGGCTCCCACGTACAACAATCATATGTCAAACCCTTCCCTGAATGATTGTTAGATAGTGTCATGGGAGGATCTAGCGAAAGAGCGCTTACACTTGACAAAATACTCGGTCTCGTCTTCGCCATCTTGTGCATCGATGACACGCTCAACAATATGAAAGTCGAGCTGGGTCTGACGCTCAGTCTCACGAGCAACCATGAATTGCTCGTACTCCTCGGGATCCGTCTTTCGCCTGTAAGTGGCGTACATGTCGGTCATGACGGGGCCTTTGAAGTAGTTGTCCAGCTTTCGGAAGCCTTTGTACGTCGATGCTGTTCTGTAGTCTTCCCATGTTGAGTGGTAATGTGCCTTGTCCTGCCATTTGATGAGGTACTCAAAATCCTGTTTCGTAGCATACGAAGGGTCGATCTCTGTACCCTCTATCGGTCGGTGATCAAGGATTTTGTCGATGATGGGGCCAGTCTCCTCGGGCACGTTCGCCCAGTATGCAGGTGTGGTTTCATCTTCAGACTCGAGGAAGGAGTCCTCATCGTCTTCTTCGTTGTAATTGGTAGCCTGAGCAGTGCGACGTGAGGAGAAGCGGACCTCCGCGTGCGATGGAGGCAGCGATCCCTGGGCTACGGCCAGTTGCCGTTGACGGTCCTTCTTTGTAGGCATGCTGCGACGGGGCCCGACGTAGCCATCAGAATCGGAGTCTGACCCGGCTGATCGATAGACAGGTGTAGGCTGCTTCGATGCTGGGATGAAGGGTCAGTGCAACTCGAGATGAGAGATGATGAGTTCACACACCCTTACGCGAGGCTGTGCGCTGACGCTTGCGAGGCACATCGGAGCCAGAATCATCATCTTCTTCGTCGCTGCTATCAACCTAGGACTGTAAGTATCGTTATTTGAAGCCTCGTTGGGTGGCTTACGACTCGACGGTGAGGCCTGGCGCGACCCTAGGTGGGAGTTAGCTGATGAACATAATTGGGGGATGAGGCCACGTACACTGCGACGCAGGCCATATAACTCGGGGTTCTGGGTTATGTAGTCATCGCCTTTGGGACTGCCCTTCCGTTTCAACGGTCTTGGAGAATCTTGGGACGCGGAGCTGTGGGCGTCGTCACTCTCTGCCTGCTCCGGCGGCGGCGACTCTGAGTCATAGTCGCCGTCTGCCTCGCCCTCGGCATCCACATCGTCAGAAGAATCCGAGTCCTGGGCCATCTCTACGTCCTCATCGTCGTCCTCGCCTGGTGCATCGACGTCAGAGGCTGGCTCCGCTGCGGCGTGCTCGTGGGTGTCGGACATGTCGCTTTCACTGTGGTCCGCGAGACCATTCGTTGCCGTCGTGTCGGCCGCATACGGTGACCCGTGGCCGTTCGTGAGTGTATGGGAGACCAAATGGCCCGGTGAAGTGGCCATCATGATGGACGTAGCTACAGGAGATGGTCAGCGTGATATCTCGAGATGCGCATGGGTCCAGCGGACGAGAGCGGGTGCGTTGGAAAGCGCCCAACTACGCGACTCAAATCGACCATAAAGTAGCCAGGAAGTGCGGGAAGGGGTTCTTCAATGGAGGTCTGATGGAATGGGTCGATAGTCGATGGACAAGTGACGGAGAATGGGCGGCTCAGCAGCACCGAGCGGTGGGCGGGCGGGCAGCATAGTAGAGGCGATCAAGGCGCGCTGGAGCGATCAAAGGCGTGTTTTCGTCTGTAGTATGCGTCTTGGGCGACTTCCTGGATGCAGCGGCATGGATTCGTGATGGGATCGATGGGCTGGAGCGAGGCCGGCGAAGCGCGAAAAATCCGCGCGTCGATGCGTGCAAAAGTGGTCGACAGAGATACAGCAGGGTCAGTACTCACAGTCCATGACGATGCTGCCCGTGGGCGTGTGGCCGGGGTGGGCGCTTGGTGTGGGTGAGTTATGGGTAGGGTGTGAGGGTGTTCAAGGTCGGCTGCGAAAGCGCCTGGGAGTTCGCAGGCGGGCGCCCGTTTGGGCAAGAGTCTAGCTCGCTCGAGGCTCCGCGAATGCACACAGCCAATCAGACTCCAGTGGACTCGCTGACGGCACCAGCAGCATTGTTCGTCGCGCAACGTCACAGCAAGAAAGCCCTGTGAATCTCTGCACGGCTTCTCGCGTCTCCTCCACTCTTGCACTCGCGTACCGTCGCTGTCTGCACGCTGCTCCCGGTGTTTGTTTTGCGCGTCGCACCCTCGGAGTCCTCTGTCCAACTGAGTCGTCTCTCGCTGCTGGCACACATCTGCCCAAAATTCACCCCGCCAACACCGATTCTCGACATCCTCTTGAAGCCGCGTCCAAACGCCGCCCACCACCTCCACCATGTCGGACAAGCTCACCCGGTTCGTCAAACCTCGCGGCCTTGGTGCGACTTGCTCAGCTAACACCTGCCAGTATCGCCATCATCAACTCGGACAAGGTACCCCGCGCTGCCCCTCTGTACAAAATTTTGGCAAGGCTAATGTGAGGTGTTTGTGACGACAGTGCAAGCCGAAGGTAAGTGCGAGTCCCCCCATTTCCAGTCCGTGCACTGACAGGTTGTAGAAATGCAGACAAGAATGCAAGAAATCATGTCCCGTAGTCCGCACAGGCAAACTGTGTATCGAAGTCGACGCGTCCTCCAAGATTGCCTTCATCTCTGAGCGCCTGTGTATTGGTTGCGGTATCTGCCCGAAGAAATGCCCCTTCGACGCCATCAACATCATCAACCTGCCCACCAACCTCGAGACCCAGGTCACCCACCGATACTCGGCGAACAGCTTCAAGCTGCACAGGCTGCCCATGCCCCGTCCTGGACAGGTGCTGGGTCTCGTCGGAACAAACGGTATTGGCAAGAGTACCGCGCTCAAGATTCTCAGTGGCAAGCTTAAGCCCAACCTGGGACGTTATGATAACCCACCCGACTGGGAGGAGATTCTGAAGTACTTCCGTGGATCTGAGCTCCAGAGTGCGTACCCTGCTTTGTGATATTGTGCGCGCTGGCGCTGACAACCTGCAGACTACTTCACCAAGATCCTCGAGGACAATCTGAAGGCTGTCGTAAAGCCCCAGTATGTCGACCAGATTCCCAAGGCTATCAAGGGTCCCGAGAGGGCTGTTGGAAAGCTCATTGGTGCCCGCTCGCAGATGGACAACCTGGACGAGATGCTCGACGACCTCGAGCTGAGGCACATTTTCGACCGCGAGGTCAACCTGCTCTCTGGTGGAGAGCTTCAGCGTTTCGCTATCGCCCTTGTCTGTGTGCAGAAGGCCGATGTGTATATGTTCGACGAGCCGTCCTCTTTCTTGGATGTCAAGCAGCGTCTTGCTGCCGGTCGCAAGATCCGCAGTCTGCTCCGTCCTGATGACTACGTTATCTGCGTCGAGCACGATTTGTCCGTCCTCGACTACCTTTCCGACTTCATTTGCGTGCTTTACGGAAAGCCCGCTGTCTACGGTGTTGTCACACTTCCAGCATCTGTTCGTGAAGGTATCAACATCTTCTTGGATGGTAACATCCCCACCGAGAACTTGCGTTTCCGTGAGGAATCGCTGCAGTTCCGTATTGGTGAGGCTGGTGAGGAGTTCATGGTCGACCACGCGCACGATTACACCTACCCCAAGATGTCGAGGACCCAGGGCAACTTCAAGCTCGACATCGAAGCTGGAGAGTTCAATGACTCCGAGATCATCGTCATGATGGGTGAGAACGGTACCGGAAAGACCACATTCTGTAAGATGCTTGCTGGTGCCATCCAGCCCGACGGCACAACCAAGATCCCCAAGATGAGCATTTCTATGAAGCCGCAGACAATCACACCCAAGTTCCAGGGTACCGTGCGTCAGCTCTTCTTCAAGAAGATCAAGGCTGCCTTCTTGAGCCCTCAGTTCCAGACCGATGTCTACAAGCCTTTGAAGATGGACGACTTCATCGACCAGGAGGTCCAGAACCTGTCTGGTGGTGAGTTGCAGCGTGTTGCTATCGTCTTGGCTCTTGGTATCCCCGCCGATATCTATCTGATCGACGAGCCCAGTGCTTACCTCGACTCTGAGCAGCGTATCATTGCTGCTCGTGTCATTAAGCGTTTCATCATGCACGCCAAGAAGACCGCTTTTGTTGTAGAGCACGATTTCGTCATGGCCACCTACCTTGCCGATCGTGTCATCGTCTTCGACGGCCAGCCTGCCGTTCACGCCCGTGCTCGTGCTCCCGAGTCCCTGCTTTCCGGCTGCAACTCCTTCTTGAAGAATCTTGATGTCACCTTCCGTCGTGATCCCAACTCTTACCGCCCGCGTATCAACAAGTACAACTCTCAGCTTGACCAGGAGCAGAAGTTGTCGGGCAACTACTTCTTCTTGGAGGATGACGCTTGAAGTTCTCCATGACCACCAAAAAGACGACCCTTCCCAGCGCCGCCCTGAGGGGCATGTGGCGACTGGGACCACGAAGAGGGGAAACAAAAAGCAATGTCTAAGGGCACACCGGGGCTCTGTTGAAGAGGATCTCGAGTGTGACGAAGACGACGACGAGGATGAGTAGTCGTCTTGGCGGTCGACCTCCTGCGCTGGTGACTACGCGAAGCAAACAAAGTCAATCGGTCCGGGTCAAGCTAGGTGGCCGCCATCAAATGTAGTAGAGCAAGACGCTACGGTACATATATGAAAGAGCCTCCTCGAAGCTCCATAGGTTCGAATAGTTACCAAATCAAATGACTTAATGCCCACATGTCTCCTCCCATGAATGCTCTATACAGACTGACTATTCAACTTATCAAGAACCACCCCCAACTCATCACGCATGTCCTTCTCAACCGCGGTCGGCCCCATAACCTCACCAAGCCTAAACTCCACCTTTCCAGCCAACCCCTCCAGCGCCTTCAACAGCGCCTCCATTTCCTCCCGCATGCTCCAATCATGATTCCAACTCACCCTCCTCATCGACACAACCACAATCCTCAGCTCCAGCGCTTCATCCCTCAACAACCCGACCTGCCTTGCCAACCACAAATCCGACATTCCACGAGTCGTCAACTGGACATCAGGCGGGGAAAGCGCAGCCTTCATCGTGCCCGGGAGGAGCAACAATTCCGCTTTCCTCATCTGACGAATCACGTCCCGGGAGCCTACAGGCATGTTCGTGATATTGTTCAAGTTGCTGAAGCTCTGGGCTACGAAGCGGAAGGTGCAGCGCGCGAAATAGTAAGTTGAGATTTCTGAGTGGAGGGTGTGGTTGACGAGCAGGAGGCTTCGGGGCGGTTTGGTGGTGTCGATTGCGGCGATGGGGGAGGGTTGGGCGTATGGGTAGCTGAGGAAGTCTGAGATGCAGAGGCGGTCGTAGATTGCGTAGCGGAGTTCTGTGGGGAGGGCAAGGAAGGGTGAGGTGCGTGGAGGCATGTTGGAGGCGGGTTGCGGCGGTTTGGTGGATTTTGATATACCCCTAGAGAGCTTTGCAGAGCTAGTTGGCACAATATGGACTGAGTAGTGTTGGTTGGAAATTGCTCTCTATTCGGTGCGTCCTCAAGGTTGCCGTTCCAGTCTTTTTTGATGGCCTGGTGGCTTTGCTGGAGATACTTTTTTTTTTAATAGCTGCGCATAGTTGCTGGTCCAATATTTGCTGACTGGGTTCCAAATTAATTTCCTGGCTGCGTACAAGGGGCCAGCAATTACGCAACACAGGACTATAGTCTTCGATGAGAGTCGATGTTCTTTCTTCGGGTAGTTTGATGTCCTATCACGTGCATATGCAGTGTGAGGTGTTGCAGATGGCCCACAAGGTTGGGTTGGGTGGGGAAACGCTATTATGACGTGCATGAAGACGGTGCGCTTTTAAGTACCTCTTATGGATGCTGTGCATCCAGATGATCATTAATCTCTACATCTGCAATCCGCATAGTGCAGATGGGGCACTCTACGAGCGTCTTTTTCGCAGTGACAGGAACATAGTCATCTGTAGGATGGGAACGTTTTTGGCCTGTGCTGAGATCTGTCACCGTTTCATCCTCTTTCTCTCGAGCATCGGGCTTCCTGGACATGTGACTCTCAGCATCACTGTCCTTCTTTCTTGAAGATGCGATCCAATTGTCAAGCTTGTTCTTCTGTCGTCCGGCTCTCTCCTTGCCGCTCAAATTCTGAAGTTGCTTCTTGGTAAGCTCAGGCTCGCTGACCTTTGTGTAAGTCCCCCCACATTCAGCCGCATGTTTGGTCCACCAAGTGTCACCTTTGCCTGGCGCTCGGTTCATGGATCGCTTCACCTGGCCAAAAAATGGTGGCTGCGCCTTACATGGGCCATCGCACTGCCAGATGTGCGTTCGGTAGCTGTCCACTTCTTCGTGAAACGTGTGGTATACGGTAACTTCGTAAGTGCCGTGATTGTTTATAGCATCAGCGAGCAATTGAAACCCCACCCCATGTCCCGTTCCATCGTCGCCCCTTGAATGCTTCCACGATGTAGTGATGAAGAAATAAGCATGTATGGCTTCATGCAGCAGAGTGTTGATTGTGTCAGACCGCGGACGATATTGCAACAGAGGTGTGCTGAGTTTCAGGCGAATGCGTGTGAACTTGTTGGTTGCAGGATCCTTTGAAAGTTCACAAATGCCAGCGCATCTAGAAATAGAATTAGTATGCGTTTCGCACGCGAATCTGGACGCTCGTGGGACGGGCCGGCTTGTCAACCTGAGACCCTGCTACAGATGCAGCCTTGTGAGACAGAAGACACGACGGATCAATGCAACGCTTACAGAGTCAGTCGCGGCGACCAGATCACCTCGACGCGGGGCACTAGAAGATTCCGGAAGTATAGCTTATTGTAGTAGCCGAAAAGCTCGATTACGTTGACGAACGGCTCCCCATCGCTAATGATGGCGTTGATGGCGTGCAGTGCGACTTGTTGCTCTTCAGTGAGATTGTCTAGGGCCGCAATCGCCTGCAATGCGGCTTCCTCATCCGTAATGGGCATTAAAAAGTCATAAGGTTGGGCGACAACAGAGACGTTTCAGGTAGCTATATCGATATCGTTCCGGAACACGAACCGGTAGGGCGAGGTGGACAGGCATTGGCTGTCGGGCACGCGATAGCTTCGTGCGGATCAATTCACGCCCAGCGCAGTTCATGGAAACCCCTTGCAGAAGACCGTGTTGCGATTCATTCTTCTTACCGTAATTTTCCCTGTGCACTGCTCGTTGGCGCGACAAATTTTAAGCACGTCGAGCGAGTGCTTTCCATAACGATCGCCCACCGCGCATACTATGACGCACACCGCAACCGAGCGACAAACAACGCGAAGACACAGCAAACACCTCACGCCCACCCGCTCCTCGACGCGACGAAAACCTCACGTGCGCCGTTCGTTCACCATACGCATGCGCGCGCTTGCGGCAGAGCCCAGACGAAATGGCGGCTGTCGACACTCCGCGGTCGGTTGATCTCGTGCGCACCGCCTCGCAGACATCGACCCTCTCCAACCCGAGAAATCGTAGCATACAACGTGTGCGGCCCAGCAAGCGAGCCTCAAATGCATCTCTGAGCCGCAGCAGAAGCAGGCACCCTTCCCCGCCTGAAGACACCAAGAGCCTGACCTCGTTCCCCTCGCTATCGCCAAGCCCAGATGCATCTCCAGTGCAGTCGCGTATCAACGGCTGGTTTCGCGCAACCAGTGGCGTGGTAGACGAGGTTCTCAAACATGGCGACGCCAACACTGTGGCGTCACCAGATACAGTGAAGGCTGTCACCCCGCCTGACGCTTCCAAAAGCAACCTCCCCACATCAACGGTGAAGAAAGTGACTAGGTCGACACAACAGATGGTCGGAAGCCTGATGGGGGCACCATCAGCCAGAGACCGCTCAGCTCTTTTCGACGACACACCGACTGAGCCTTCAAAAGTCCCGGGCAACTTGCACTTCTCAACTGACGAGAATATCAAGGATGCTATCGAACAGGCTGGCGCTGTTAATCTTGTCAGGCAGCTGGCTGGAGATTTGGCACAGCGAGATGCCCAAATTACTGCTCTGCGACGAAGAGCCGAAGAGCGCGAGAGAATATTGAAGAAGATGCTGCAGGAGTGCGAAGTCTCGAATATGGACATCGAGAGTCGACTTCGTGACCTCGAGAGGAGCAGAGATCAGTCGAATGAGCTCAGCAAGCAGCGAACAAGAGGAGACAGTGCACTCTCTGGCCTGCATCCAGACGACCCCATGGAAGACAGGCTAGCGCGAGCCATGGAAGACGAAGTGGCACAACATCCCGACGCTCTGGGCATCGACACCGCAGGCTCAGCACCGCGAGCTGATGTAGCCTCACTCTATTCAACTGCCTCAGATGCAGCACCTGAAGCAGGGAGACCGGGCTGGAAGAACTACATTTGGAACAACGCAAGCAGAAAGAGTAGCAGAGCACCCTCGGTCGCTAGTATGATTGACAGGGAAGCATCAAGTTTGTCAGGTCAGGCAAGGTCACGAGCGAATAGTGGTGCCAAGGCACCTCGAAAATCACTCGCGAACGACCTTTTCGTACCTCCTACATCAGATAAGGCAAGCAACGCGGTACCCGCTCTCCGCCGTCTGCAGAGCCACGGTCCAGGCGGCGAAGGCTCCAACCGCAGATCCTCCTCCGTTTCGATTGCAAGCTGGGCGCTGAAGATGGTTGCTGGAAATACTCAGGGAAGTAATCCTAAAGCCAGTACAGTTAGAGGCCGCAAGCGCATAGACTCAGACGGTACAGACCGCACGCCCTCTGTAGTCTCAGCACGAACCACGCAGTCTGCAAAGACATCTTTGGCCAACGTCCAGAAGCGGAATGTCGGCCCCAACGGAACAATCAAGAGTATTGCCGGAGACACTCCCAAGATCGGCACAAGCATTGCTAGCCCTCAGCCTTCTCGCGGCATGAGCAATCTTGGACCGGTTGAGATGGACCGGATCCTGCCTGAGGACTCGCGACCACCCACACTAGTCCAACACCACAATCGCTTCGTGGGCAGTAGCGAGTACCTCACTGATCGATTCGGCTTCATATACGATCAGCGCCGAAAGAAAAGACAGAGCGAAGCCGCAGCTGCGTTAGCCCAGCACAAGCGCAATAGCAAGGTAGAGTCGCTTGGAGGTGGCAGATCTGCGGTCAACCTGATGGGACTTGATGAAGAAGAAAACGAAGATCCTGCTGCAACGGCCAATGCCGACCCCTCACGACCATCGAGTTCCGGATCAGACGATTTGAGCAACAAACCCGTATCCAAATCATGGGCCGACTACCTCAAGCTTGCGACACAGCCGACCGAGCTCTTGTCCCACACGCCATCAGCAGCGCCTATCACGACCGTGACTGTAGAAGCTGCTGAAGCTGAGCTTTCCAATCCCAAAAGTCAGATCACAATGACCAAGCATGGGTCTCTGCCATCGACGAGCGCGAACCCAGAACCCGCGCCGACTCGTGTCTCCTCCAACCATGCCGAGCTCTCAGTTATTACACCGTCAGCGCCGACAACCCCTATAAGCCCTTACCCGCCTTCCCAGGCTGATCCTGTGAAATCACTGCTAGACCAAATGAGCGAGGTCCACGATAACATCCAGAAGGAGCGCACGCAGATCTGGAACGAATTCCACAAAAAGGTGCGGGCGCAACAGAAGCGTGAGGGCGACGCCGCAGCCGAGAGTGGCTCGAAGATCACGCCTGAGACCCTTCTTACTGATGGCGAGATTATCGGCATCGCCAGTTTGGGCAACAAAGGAAAGGTCGGGCGTGCCAAGTGGCAGGAGTTCAGACGTCTTGTCTTGGGTGGCATCCCAGTCAGCTATCGAGCTAAGATCTGGGCCGAATGCAGCGGTGCCTCTAGCATGCGCCAACCAGGCCTTTACGAGGAGCTGGTCAATAGCGAGGAAACCGACCCCTCCATTGCGGCTCAGATCGAAATGGACATCACACGGACGCTCACTGATAATATATTCTTCCGCACGGGACCTGGTGTGCAAAAGCTTAACGAGGTCTTGCTCGCCTACTCGCGCCGCAACACAGAGGTGGGATACTGTCAGGGCATGAACCTCATCACGGCCTGCCTCCTGCTCATCATGCCTACTGCCGAAGATGCGTTCTGGGTTCTTGCTACGATGATCGAGGAGATTTTGCCCCAAAATTACTACGACCAGAATTTGCTCACCTCACGTGCCGATCAGACTGTCTTGCGCTCATACGTCGTCGAGCTGCTCCCTAGGTTATCAGCTCATCTTGACGAGCTGGAGATCGAGCTCGAGGCGCTCACATTTCAATGGTTCCTGTCGGTCTTCACCGACTGTCTTTCCGCTGAAGCTTTATTCCGCGTCTGGGACGTTGTGCTGTGCATGCACGATGGCTCCACCTTCCTCTTCCAGATCGCACTTGCTCTGCTGAAACTCAACGAGAAGGCACTTCTGCAATGCGACACACCTGCGGGAGTCTATCACTACATCAATCACCAGATGACTAATCACGCTATCTCCATTGATGGCCTGATTCAGGCTTCGGATGCGCTCGGTCGTTTCGTCAAGCGTAAGGATGTCGAGGAGAGACGGGCAAGAGCTGTGGCACATGAGCAGGAGCTCATGAGGCAGCGTGAGGAAGCACGGATTGAGCGTGCAAGGAAGAGAGCCAGCCGAGCCTCTGCCACAACTGAAGAGCCCATGTCGCCTGTAATTCAGGATGATGCGAAGTCCATATCTGCAAGCCTCGATGCCAGCCTCTCCATGCAGACAAGTCCCATGCGCACGCCTTTGTCTGGTCATAGTCAGCGCAGCGACGAAGAGGAGGATGCCGAGCAGCTGATTCGCGAGCTTGAGCTCACAGATCGCACGCCAATGCCTATGGAGGAGGAATTCTCCTGGCGTGCTTAGATCACTCGTACTATCTTTGTATCTCAACATCGCTTGCGCAAGCTTTCATTCCCTTTCACCATACTTTTCCACGGCATCGATCGGCGCTTTTCATTTCAACTCTGGGACTTCACTATACATATACCCTTGCCTTTCCTTGAGCGGTTGTGCTACATTACAAGGCATTCGATACCATCACTTTCCTTAATTGTTCTGCTCCTTTTGAGCCGAAAAGTAGACCTAGTGCTCTCTTGGATAGGCTACTGCCGAGCATATAATAGTTATACTAGACAAATGCTATCATTGACATATAGCACGAGAGTTGCAGGTGGAGCAAGCTTAGCTGACTTACACATACCTCGTTCTCTTGATCCCAGCAGGCTCTTCTACGTTTAAGTCAAGAGGTAGACGTCGTATTTACTCGTAATGCATTTGGTATGGTGTGAATAAATATGAATCGACAAGTTGCCACAAGCCTATTAGGCAAGGATCTGTCCAAGTGTCTACAGTACATTTGTGGTGATCGTTGCCGGGATCCTTCGCGTCGGTCCGCAGGTCCTGCATGTCGGGCAAACCAAAATGATCTTCCAGTCCCACCAAGACTCCGATTTGCCTCTCGGTATGTATGTTCGGGGAAACAGTATCGTCGATCCTTCAACCGTTGTCTCCAAGACGATGACTTTGGTCCCGACGATAATCGTCGAAGCTCAATTCTATGCGCGTCTGCACAAGCGAGAAGAAGTTTTCTATGGTTATCCCTCCGTCAACTGTATATGGAGTCCAGGCTTTGCAGCGATAGGAGGGGTCAAAAGTGAAGTCGCACTCCATCGTAATGGTTTGTGTAGGTGGCTGGGTTATGAGCATCCTTCTCCAGATTGCTCCCGGCAAACCGCGTGCTGTCCGACAAAGCGCAGTAGGATCTCTCCACTTTGTTGCTTCGGTTTCGGGTGTAGCTGGTAGACTCGGTGTCTCCACAACGTGGGCAGAGCGGAACATGTTCTGCAGAATGGGGTTGAACACAACGCTGTCCGCAGGAAGTCTCGATCGTGGGGATTGGAGCGGATTGCTGTAGGTCTTTCCAACGTCGATCCAAAATATTGGCCGCTGTTGATGCTCAGGCATTCGAGATTTTCGTGTATCTATGACCAGCTTGAAGATCAGTGTCGGCCCGTCACTGATCTCTCCAGTGCTCGGGCTGAGGAAAAGAGCCTGCTGCAGTTGTGGGGACCGCGAGATCATGGCGTTCCAATGCTGCGACACACGCAGGCATCTTGCTAGGGTCCAAAAGTCAAGATAGCGAAGGATACCTTCCAGTATCTCGGTAGGCAGTGGTCCCAATGCGGCATCTGTAGAGTCGCTGTCGTACGATGCCAAAGCACGAGCGGCGTCATCTTGCCCCTCAAGCTCCGACTCCAGTATAGAATCGCGGTAAGTGTCTCGGAGATACTGGCAGATGGATTCGGCGTATTCGGCACGGCGCATTGCAAGGAAAGGAGAAGACCGCAGACACGCACACTGGCGTGTCTACAGAACGCAAGATGCGTACAATGCTATCAAACATGAATATTGTGATTCAGAACTTCCTCCCTTCGAGTAATGCAAAATAGATAGTACATGACAGCATGTGCCGCCACCTTGCCTAGGAAGGCGATTGGCGGGTCTCGGGTCATCTTGCTCTTCGTACTCAGTCCGACGGTTCGAGTAGGCAATTTCGATCCTCAGAGAGGGCTTTGGGGAGACGAAGATCGAGGGCAAGATCGTCGGTGGGGAGGCGTTTATACGCCAAGTTATTGCTTACTTCGCAAAATTAGCGTTCACTTCGGACAATTCCCCCGACGGATCACCGCGCTCGCCTAATGTCGCTGTAGTGGGCGCCTGATCCGGTGATACACAGATTCAGTGTGACTTTTCCAAACGTGCGGTTGCTTTTCGCGCTGCAAAGCGCCTTCACCTTCGCGTCCTTACCTGAGGAGAGGCAAAAGGTTCATCGTTTACGTCATTCGGCTAGCCCCAGTCTTTGTCGTGATCTACCTATCAACCCAACATCAGGCACACAGCATGTCACTTGAAACATTACCACTTGAGATACTGTTTCACGTGTTGGGTTACATTAGTAACCCACACGATCCGGCTTATTCCAAGACTCACCCTCTCAACAATATCGCTGCAACAAGCAAGCACTTTGACCGGGCAGTAGAAGAATACACGCGCGCTTTGCTTCAACAACATGCCAATTTCGCGTATAAGAAGAAGTCCAAATATACGTGCCGCAAGAAATGGCTAGCAGAGTATTGTCAGCTCTGTTACAAAAAGACCACACGGCGTTCCACACTTTGGGACAATTTGACGTGTTGCTTGGCGTGTGATAAGAAGCATTTTTCCAAAGTGGCATGTTAAAAGCGTACACTTATGAAGACTTGGCTGATGTCTGGCAGACCATGACCACGGCTATGCGTGACCACAATCTCTCGAAACTTGACATCTTCACCCCCAATCTTCTGCATCCCACACTGCCGCCATTGACACATGGGGAGTACCCAGTCATGGGCGGTGTCGCCACGAGTACGTGCTCGCAACCGTGCCACGGGTAATGACTGCTAACGACTCAGTGTTCTATGAACCCGATCTTGCATCCAGGCGTGACTATATTCACGGCCAGCTCAGCAATGAAGACAGGCATGATCAACCCCTCAAAAAGCGAGTCCGGCGACATGAGGTGCTCATACGGCATATGAGCGTGGCATACAGTACGTCCAAAAAAAGATGGTATCGTACACAATCTTACCACGAAATTGTATCACGACCCGGCAGACGCAGTCTAGAGACAAGAGAGAGCCGTGAGGATTTCGTGCGAAAAGGAATTGCATTTGAACGCGATCAGATGGGGATGGAAGGCACTTCAGAGGAGAACGCTATCGAGCTTGACTAAGCTGCTTGCGACATTAAAGAGGATTGGATTTGCGGTGTTGGCCATACCCCGTCTAGTACACGCATCAAAGAAAGGTACTTGCGTGCTTGGTATGAGCCTTATTCATCCTTCGCTTATCGTCACTCTACCAAGCACTATGCATAAGTAAGGCACTGTTGAGGAATGACCTGTATCTGGGGCTTTCGGGTGAACAAGTCGACTGTGCTGCATTCGACACCTTCTGTGGATAGCAGGCGTCTCACTTCTATACTAAATACCTAACTAATCCTTCAGGCCCATGATCATTAATGTTCAATGACGCGAAAATTGAGTCTAAAAGCAAGCGTCTAACTCGGAAACATCATGGCATAGACCTTGAAATGATTTCAGACATCCACGACATGAATAGGCCAGGTCCTGAAAGAAACGGAGCAACCTCCAGTCTCTAAAGGCAAATATGATTTATGTAGTTGAGTCGTGACAGGGACAAACAACGTAATTGATGGTGCTAGGCTAGGAATGCGGGGAAGGTCTGGCTCCGGGAAAGGATGACTAGCTCTAGCGGCTTCCATGTCATACTTGTAGGGTTGTAGGGCGCATGGCAGCACGGACCAAACATCTTTCACACCCACGTCCCATAAATACTAACAAGTATCGTCAGCGTACTCACTATTTTGTCTTCCAATCTGAACTGCCTGGCAATGAATACTCCAGAGCACTTCCTGATCTCCGTTTCGGATGACGCAATTGATAAACTAAAGCGAAAGCTATCTGATGCCGACTTTCCAGATGAGCTCGACACGTCAACACAGTGGCCTTATGGATCTCCTCTATCAGACATCAAACGGCTTGCCAAGCACTGGGAAACCAAGTTCTCATGGCGTGACGCTGAGGCGCAGATAAATCACCTCCCAAACTTTCGTCAGAGTGTTACGGTAGACGGATTTGATCCTCTTGATATTCATTTCGTCTGGCAAGAGAACCCGAACCCGAACGCCATTCCACTTTTATTCGTCCATGGATGGCCTGGCTCGTTCATCGAAGTCACCAAGTTGCTGCCACTACTCGAGGAAGAGGAGAGGAACGGGGGACCCGCATTTCATGTCGTTGCGCCTTCTTTACCGAACTTTGGCTTCAGCAGCAGGGTGACAAAGCCTGGCTTCGCCCTTTCACAGTACGCCGAGACGTGCCATCGCCTGATGCAGCAGCTAGGTTACGACAAGTATGTAACCCAAGGCGGTGACTGGGGCTTTTTCATCACGCGCATAATGGGTGTGCTATACCCTAAATCTGTTCTGGCAAGCCACATCAACATGGTCAGAGCCCAACCTCCCAGCTTTGCATCTCAACCAGCACTGGCGCTCCAGCATACCGTAACGCCCTATACCGAGGCGGAGCAGAAAGGTATGGAGCGCTCTGACTGGTTCCTCGACCAGGGCCAGGCTTACCGGATGCTACAAGCCACCAAGCCACAGACCCTCTCCTACGCTTTCGCCGATAGCCCTGTCGCCCTGCTGGCTTGGATCTATGAGAAGTTGGTGGATTGGACGGATAGCTATCCTTGGACTGACGATGAGATCTTGACGTGGGTCAGCATTTATTGGTTCAGCACGAGTGGGCCCAACGCGCACGTCAGAATCTACTACGAGGCGCAACACAACCCTACAGACAAAGTGCCGACCAGGGCCCGCGCAAGTCAGTGGGTAGATGGAGTGAAGCTAGGTCTGGCGCATTTTCCAAAGGAGCTTACCCCGGTGCCACGGATCTGGGGACAAACACTTGGTAGGCTGGTGTCAGTGTAACTGTGCTCCGAAGTTGGCTAACTTGGATTAGGTCCTGTGGTCCTGGAGAGTACTCACGACAAGGGCGGTCACTTCGCGGCTTGGGAGAGGCCAGATGCGATTGCGAAGGACTTGCGGGATATGTTTGGGAAGGGTGGGCGGTGTTACAAGATTATACCTGGACGGAGCGGATATTAATGAACAAGGTTTTGCTGTTTGCTTGTTGGGCGAGCTTTTGTCAACAAAAATCTGTAACCTCGCCGATATTTTCACGCTGCCAGGGATGACTGAAGTCTCGTGAGGTCTAAGGGAACTCATTCTATACATGGAGAAGCAAGATGATGAATTATTTTCATCGCTTAATCTGAATAATGCTTCCTGTTATCACAAAAGAAAGGACCCAAAGTTCAGATCAACTATGACGCAAGCTAAAATGCAGCAACCTGTAAGAGATGAATGAATTCAGTCCTAGGCCATTGTTCCTCAAGTCCACAGCCACTTGCGGCATTTCGCACTGCCACACAGACACGGAATCGAATCATCTTCGACTTCTGGCTCCTCAACTTCCTCTCCCTCCTCCTTATCAAGGTAATCAAAGGTGAGCTCCTCGTAAGCCTCAATATCGCGACAAGCAAACAGAGCAATGTCGTAGATATAGATGTTCGATTTGTTGTAGCTCACGGTGTACTGACGACAGTTCGGCTCGCAGGAATGATTCATGAACTTCGAAGGGCCGCCCATGAACTCGCCATCGACGACGTAAGGCTCATGTTCGAACTCTTCCGTGCCTAGAAACTTGTCGAGACTGTAGAGGTACGAGCCTTTTGCTTTGGACGAACTTTCCTCGCGGCGAGTAGCCTCCTCGTCTGTGATGATTTCGCCGCGGTACGTGTCGATAAACTGGCCTTGGTGGAGGGGCTGTTTGCAACGAAGTCCCCAACCTCGACCGCTGCTTGTCTTGAAAATCTCCAGTTCAACCTTGCGCCCGAACTGGACGTTTTTGTTGCGGCAAAGCGAGCCGCACTTGCAATTCTCGTTGCACTCGTAGATGGGGTTACGCGAGTTGAGGTAGAATGGGACGAGAGCGCCTGCACGGTTGACTCTGGTGCCTTCTGTGAAATAAGGAAACTTCTTCGGAAGTCCTAGTGTAGAGAGTCCTTCTGCAAGGCATCTCTCGTACCTCGACTGCTCTTCCTCCTTCAGACGCGCTTCGTCCACCGCTGCTAGCTCCAGGCACTCGCATTTCTGAGTGTATTCGCATCCTATGTTGCGGGGCCCTCTTGGTGGGCACTGTGTGCATCCCTCCGCGGCCTCGAGGGGAGGTTGATAAGTTCCTTCCGTGAGTTTGTAGTTGTCAATGAAGCGAAAGCGCAGCGAAGGAGTGGTCGCATCCACTGTGTTGACTAAAGCGACAGGAGGGCCCTGGACCTTGGTGAGTTTCTGGACATAAACGGCTCTAATAAGCCTCTGAGCGGTCTCTACATCGGCTCGGAAAGCTTCTTGTCTCGTCTCTGGGGTCAGTAGAGCGCTGAGCGAGATTGAGACCACGTCTGGCCCGGATGCCTGCTGCTATTAGCTTCAGTTGAATGATGCGGACGTACACTCACGGGTCGACAGAACATGATTTCGCGATCATCCTTCTCCAGCATTCCATTGTAGACGTTTGGCGTGGAAGCTGGTTTGGATGGCACGGTCATCGACACTGATGAGGATCGAGAGGTAGACGGTGTCTGGTCAGCTTGCTGGATTTGTCTGTCGAATGGAGACGGGCGGCGCTCGATCTCATGGCCAATATCTGGGCTCTTCCTCTTTCGTGATGGAATTACAATTTGCGTCTGGCTCTTCCGCCTCAACCTAATTTATGTTAGTTCCAATTTCACATCTCTAGCTGGTCTCTTACTGTTCTCGCTCCTCCAGATAGTCCTGGACAAGTTCTAGGCATGATCGCAGCTCATTGATGAGGTGCCACGAAAGCGGCGGGTGTGTTGTCTCGCTCTCGGTACGCCACAAGACAAGGAATTGTTCATCCTATAGGGACGACATTAGCGAGTGTGCACGGACCATCAGAGTCGTGAAGCTGAGGGAGTACGAACGCCGTCTTTAACGCGATTGGAGACGATAGATTGAATCTAGAAGATTGTTAACGCTGCTTTACGCGTGCACATATTACATAAGCTCTGCTTACCTTGTCCTTCGCAACTTTCTGCCTATGACGGCTGCCGCTCGGTACCACCACCTTCGCTGGCATAGCTGCCTTGCTGCCTGATAGGCCTTTACATAATGTTAGCGTAACTCTGTAAATTTACTCGTTGCGCGTAGTCTCGGGTCGCCTAGAGCAGGCACGTTTGTCCGGAATGTTGATAAATATCGTTAACTAACCTAGAAATACAGCCTTACTTAACGCAGCAAATGCACAAACGTTTAGAACGTTTTGTAGATACTCAAGACATTCAAGCTAGTAGTTTCTTAGTAGAAAGTTGGTGTTGTTGCTATCTAGAAGCTTGGAGTATAGAGGCTATGATTACGCGTAGGCAGCACTACAGCAGCGCGCTACAGCTCTATGCTAGTTGGTACGCCAAGGATTAAGCGCAGACGCTTACTTACGTAAGTAACTTTACTTCTCTATAATGTATCTATATGTGAACGCAGTGTTAGGAGAAAAGGATTCTTTAGATCTAATAAGATCTTGTTTGCGCAATAGAGCCTATTTTAAAGTCTAAACATCTGCTCTATTAGACTATTACCCTTAGTTCCTCTGCTCCAGAACGCTTTTTGGCTGCGTCGCATTCGCTTTGTTGGCAGGTCCTACCATATACTGGCAGATGCAATTTTAATGTCTCCGCCGTCTGTCAGACCGCTCGGCGCTGAAGCTGAGAGACTTGACAGGGTCCAGTCGCCCTGTTGAGCCAATTCGAGGGCTCTACTAGTGCGCCGCTAGCTTATCGATAACATTGCGTCTGCCAGAAAAAAGTCCCCGCGAGCAAGAGTCTCACGACAATCAAATCCACTCGAAAACCTGACGCCATGGCCGAAAACAGTCCTTTTATCAAAAACCTCGCTTCGAGCGGTATGGCTGCTTTTGATTCTGTTGCGACTCCAGCCGCTGACATGCGACACAGACAAGGAGATCCGTGACAATGCGCTCGATTCTTTGCGGACATACCTCGCTGGACGGTCAGAGATCCCAGAGCTTGACCTCCTGAAGCTCTGGAAGGGTCTCTTTTACTGTCTCTGGATGCAGGACAAGCCTGCTCTGCAGCAACGGCTATCGCGCGACCTCGCCTCGTTAGTCTCGACTCTTCGGTCCGGCGTCGCATTGCCCTTCATTCGCGCATTCTTCCTCACCATGGCCCGCGAGTGGACGAACATCGAGGCGCTCCGTCTCGACAAATACCTCTACCTCATCCGTCAATACATGAACGCATCGTTCCAGCATCTGGCTGCAAAGAAGTGGAAGCCTTCAGTTCTGCAGGAATTTAACAAGATCATGGAGGAGACACCGCTGAACCCGACCGAGATGAAGATTCCGAACGGTTTGAGATATCACGTTCTGGACGTATGGGTCGATGAGCTGGAGAAGGTCAAGTCGGAGTGGGAGAGTGAGAAGGACCAGGAGATCTTGGAAACCTTGGTACAACCCATCGAGAAGCTGGCCAAGAAGGGCGGCCTGAAGGTTGTGAGAGAGGCCGCGAAGGAAGTTCTTGCAGAGGACACGCTCCGCAAGTGGAGAGGGCAGGAAGATCAAGATATGGCTGAGCCAGAGGAAGAGGCAGAGGACGATGACGGGTGGGGTGGCTTTGATGACTAGGGGTGAGGAAGATAGCCAGGAAACAAAAGGATAGGATAGAGGGGTTCGCATTTTCTTCAGCGCGGCGTTATGGTGGATGCATATCAGGAACAAGATTTCAAAAGTTTGAAGAGCTGGAAGATTGTGAAAGGGATATGCTTTATACATGTCTCGCAGATTCAAGATGCTAAATTATTTATCTACAGTCCCCGACGCTTAGCCTTAACAAATGCTTTCAAGCCGCCCTTTACTCATCACGCGAGCTGATAGAGCCATCTACGACACCATCAGCGACATTCCCTCAACATCTTGTTATTCAGACTTACAATCGCCCCTATCGCCACCACCTCTCTTCTCCGTATAACGACCAAGGAGGTCCGGTCGAACTCCAAGCACGTAGATCCTCCATAGCAGAGGAGGCAACAGCATCCCAATACTGACGCCTGCAACCTTCTTGCTGACCGCGGCGTCCCGTCCGCCGTCCTTCAACATCTCGTTCACCAGCATGGGAATCAGCAATGCCTCGCCCACGCCCAGCATCAAGTACGTAGGGCGCCTGCTCTCGATTCCATTGCGGGTATTTGTGTAGCCAGCGAGTAGAGCAGATGTCAGCCCTCCAATCACTATGCCACCGAACAACCGCGCAAAGAGGATGGAGGAAGGGTTGATGTCTGAGGGGTGGTTGAGGATTAGGGAGAGTACCCAGGATGTGTTGGTTACCAGGGGGATGGTGAAGAGGTTTGCGATTGCTTCGGCGAGAAAGGCCTTGCGGATTGTTGAACCATCGACGCTGGGGTCGGGCGTGATGTTTGGGTTTGCAGCTGGGGATTTGGTGTTTGCCATTGTGATGGCTGAGCGAGTATAACTGTTCTTGGTATTGCAAGTTAGGTTTAAAGGTATGCAGCTACGATGGCATGTATAGATGCAGGCCGTATGTATGTATGTAGTCGTCATGAAGTGTGTATGGTCACGGTGACGTCACGTTTCTGAAACCAATGTTACTTTGATTTTATCAAGACCAACCTGCGCGGTCAAGCTGAGTTCCCAGCAATTGTATTTGCCTGATCATAATAGTACTCATGAATCCTCTGAATCAAGCAGGACCCAGGCATCATTCTGGAAACCATCGCTGCGAAGCCAGCTGTACTCCATCCAATAATATCCAAGATCAGCCCAGTCAATGCCCCAACTGTTCTGGACACGGAAGGCTCCACCCTTGCCCTTGCTATCATCCCAACCTACAGCCATGACTACATGGCCTGTTTGGTAGCGGTCGTTGTCGTCATTGTTGGGGTCTGGTATCTTAGCAATGTACCCACCTGTAGCTGAAGAAGCACTTCCATTGAAGCTGGAGTACAGATTAATGGCAAACACAACAGGGTACCCGGCCTGTATGAGAGCTTTCCAGCAGTTCACGTCGTCGATGGGATTCGGGTGGGCATAGCGTAGAGTGCGGTGACGCGTAGCATTGGCGAAGCATTTTGCATCAGGTGCAAGGCGGCAGACCGCGCCCTCCGGGAAGAGCATCGGGTTGCCAGATGCAGTTGCATTGAGGGACTGCATCCATTCTGGCATTCCATTTGGAGCATCCTCCCATGGAGCAACATCAATATAGGGCCAGGTGCCATTGCTTTCGTGCTTGAGTGCAAGCAAGGACTCTGCTTCAGCACAACATCCAAGGGCTGAGATGGCTTTGAGTACATCGCGGTCCATGCTACCTTGATCTGTGGAGATCTCTTCAGTGGGCGGATTCGAGGCCATACTGGAGAACCAGTCGCTTTTTCCTTGCCTATTTTCATTCTCAGTTGTTTGTGCCAGACGCGCGAGATAGTACAAGAAGAGGCGCGAGGGCTTAAAAGACGGATCGTGGCCTTGACGTTGGAGAGCGCACGCGTAGGCGCTAGCGAAGGCGTTACACACACAGGATGCGATGTTTCCTTGGGCATAGACGTGTGCTTTGAAGGGCAGCTTCTCGGCAAAAGAAGATGGTTTCGTGTAGATGTTGAAATCTGTTGGATAGGGACCGTGACTCAATTCCTTAAGGTCATCGATGGACACCTCGTGGTCTCGGGGATCTTGAGGGCTTGGAATGAAACCCTGGAAGCTGATAGTGGTCATAATTTCTGGTATGGCAAGTGTTCTGTATGCTTTGGGTGCTCCGGCGTAATGGTTGTGGCTATCCATGGTCAGTCGATGCTGCCATTCTTATAGACCAACTTCTACAGCACATGCAATCAGCAACACGAGAACATTTTGGAGGCGAGCTGGCGGATTAGACTGATGGTCTTGACCTTGATGTCTCCGGTAAGGCACCATGCATTGTATCAGGTCTACGTCTTTAGCGCTCGAAGCTGAACCATACATTTAACACGCGGAGTACATCAGCTGCGCCACCAGACTAGCGAATACGACCACATCCCGGCAAGCTACAACCGACCAGGCCTCATGTGTATGCCTGCATGCAGCTTTCAGCTGCTCAACAGCACGGGTCTGGCACAGAGAAATACTCCACACCGCCCCAAACATATCAAAACGAACAATGCCAAGTGGCGAGTATAGATCCAAGGTTGCAGCTATGAGAAGAGCCAGCATTGCGATGAAGGTATAAGTATAGCTTCTGCATCATGACAGGACCTGGAGTTCACGCGAAGGCAAAAGGGCACCTTCCTCGATCGCTATTCAAGAGCTGATCACGGATCGCCTCGCACTCCTTGATACCATGGCCCTCCAACTTTTCTGGTCCAATTTCGAATATCTTATACCCTTGAGGCTTGTAATCCTTTCCATTTGGATACGGCTTGCCAACTGCCCAGCGGAGCCATGCAAACGGTGTGTTGCGCGCAAGGAATGTGGGTTTGACATACCTGTGGCTTTGGTTAGTACTGTTAGGTAGCATGAAAGAGGAGACTTACCATGGCTCACTTTCGTACACCTTCATGAAGTATCTCCCAGTCTTGGGGTCTGGGTCTTCAGTGAGAAACTGTACTCTGAGCGCATAAGGTCGTGGTGGCATCAAATTTCTTAATATGAAGCGCCTAAGTCCAAAGACAGCGTTGACTACCGTCAAATAGATCGCCGGAGGATCCTCGTACATCATGGCACGTCTGAGTTGGTCATCCATTAACGCAATGACCACCTTCTGGGCGTATGGTTTTAATGCATCGGGTACGTCTGCGAGAAGAATGCGGGTTGTTTCTTCAGCCAGTTGGTGGTTGTACTTGTCAGGTACCATATGCTGTTTCTCGTAATTGGCGGCCCATTCTTTGATATCTTCAAAGAACTCGTAGCCGTGTTTGAAAGCATTGGATCCATGGCGGAGATTTGTGTAGTCGATTCCCATGGCATCCCCGACGACTTTCCAGTGTGTACCACTGCGAACAAAGTCAGACACTAACCTTTTTTCGATGGGTCTTGCTGAAAGTCCCAATATATCCAGGGTAAACTTACAAAGCACAGATCTCCATAGGCGTGAGTGATCTCCACTCGTAAAGTCCAATCCACCTCTCGACTTCCAAGATGAACAGCGAGAGCGTATACAGCATGTCGTCGTTGCTGATTTTCTTCGCCTTCTGGTACCTACCATGTAGGTAGTTCATTCGAGCAATGGCAGAGGTGGCCCGCTCTGAAGTAGGGCTATGGCCCAGGAACTCCGTGATCAAGAGACTGGTGTCAGTGTATCGTCGTCCAGCATACTCGGCCTTGCCAAGTTGCTGCGTCTCGCACAGGAGCTTGGATATTGTCGGAATACCATAAGTCCTGTTATTGGTCAGCCGAGACAGTAACTCCAGTGGCTGTGCCTTCTTACTTGAAAAGAGCGAAAGACAAGGCCTTTTCCGAAAGGAGAGGGAATTCGCAGCTGATGACATATTCAACGATCTCTTGGGCGTCAGTTGCACTCATCTTCTGGAAGCTTTCGACATCGTGATATGACCTGCGCGAATGCTCTCTATCGCGCCTTGCGTATCTGAGCATACGGCACGTCGCAACGTAAGCAGCCACGGCCCCCACAATCACCGCTGCCCGTGAGCTTAACACAACATCGAAACCGCTGGAGGCAATCATTTCAGTAGACAATGTCATTGTGTTTGAATGATCCTGCGCCGTCGGAACGGATGGATGAGAGGTCGTGGATCAATCTGGGACGTCTGTATATGAGTCGCACCCTCGGTCGGTATGCGACGGGAAGGAATATGAACTTAAAAAACAAAGGGGTGAATATCTGCCAAGACGATCCCTAAGCAGACACCAGAATAGGCAACCAGCGCGCAAATGATAGCGAAAGACGAGATCTTAGTTATCTGACACAGCGTTGCACCAGCACCAGCACCAGCAACGGGATGTGGACCCCTTCGGGTATTGCAGCCGAAGGGATTGCCATGAATGGTACGCATGAGAATGCACCTGTCTATCGAACAAAGCGGCAGCTTCAGCTCTCCCATTGGCTTAGCGCAGGTATTCATTGACCTTTGCTTGAACTTTAAGATACTCTTCGGACGTTGCAGCCACGTGTGAACGGTATCTCTCTTCGAATTACCATTCTTGGCATGCCCCATGTTAGAAAGACCGGGGTTGGCATTCCAAGCGTGAGTTACAACACCCTACTAACATCAAACATTTACATGGCAAAATGCAGGAAATGGATTCTGATTGGAGGCCCTCATTTCTGGTTCGAACAGCTCAAGGTATACACGCCCCTTTGTGATGCCTACAAACTTTATCTAGTCTGTCAAGTCTTTACCTTCATCTGCGTTCTTCAAAACGGCCAAGAATCTTTTCAGAGCTGCCGAATTGCCGTATATGGCGTATTAATACAATACACTACTTAAATTTTGTAGGCACCATGAATGTCGGAAAAAGTGCATTGCTTTTCTAGACGTTCGCATTACCGAGATGCAGGGCGCCTCTGTCTCTGGTTGGCTGCCTTTATTTTCCGTATGACGAAATGCGCTAATGAGGCCGCTTCTCTTTCTGCCCGCATTTTCGCAATCCTTGTCCGCGCAGCTTACTGTTACCGCTCAACTCACCGCCATGGGCAGGTACGCCTTCACCATACCGCGCAGGACGCGCAAATGCTGATTAAAGCTGTAGGAGGCCGAATCAGCTCATTTTAGAGTACTTTGAACGCGGTCCGAAGCTCGAAGACGCGAGCAATCGCTACCAGCACACGTGCAAATCATGCGGTGAGAAAGTGCGACCGACCCCACCACAGAAAAAGTTACGGACCAGCAACTGACCACAGGCGTAGTTCCCAAAAGGTCGCATAGACAGCCTCACAAACCACCTGGTAAAAAAATGTCCGGCTCTACCATTGCGCGACCGCCAGCGGGCGTTGCTGCAGTTTCACGAGCTGCCGCTGCCCGACAACATGGCGCAGACGGGCTCAAGTGGCCCAGTGCACAACGGGCAGAAGGTCAACCTGCCCTTCACTCCCTCAAAGCAGCTCTCGGCACTTGAGACGCTTGCAGAGGTGTCGCGCCAGCATCTGGACCTCTCCGGCAAGCGCCCGCTCGATCAGCACCCGCATCAGCACCAGCACCAGCAACAGCGGGGAATGTCGCAGCAACACCCGCAGCAGCAGGTACACCATAACGCTGGGCAAGGAGAATTGCTGGACGAGTGGATACAGGACGATAGGACAGAGAGCACCGACCTGAGTGGGTTGTCGCATGCCATGGATATGTCTGGCGCGCCGGCTCTACCGTCCATGTATCAGTTCCATGGCCCACTACATCACTCACCTACCAACTCGCCGCATATGGGTAACATGCCTCTTTCAAGTTCAGGATCTATGGCGCAGATGGTTCCATCTCTTGTCATGGCTGCATCGGCAGCCAACGATCTTATGCCGCTGGCCAGTGGCATGACAATGGATTCGGACCTCAACTTGTCGCACAACGGTATGGGCTTCCAGCGTCAGCAATGGCCCAGTCTACAGCCCCATCCTTTAGATCCTCTGCTGCAGGACCACAACAAAGATCAGCTTCTGCCGAAGGATGACGGTTCTTCCAAGTTTGTCCAGCCACGACCTATTGCCATCAATCCTAACACGCAAACCCATTTCACGACTGATTTTAGTATCCACCCGAAGCCTGCTAAGCCCAAGGTACGTGGAAGATTCACCGACTCAAGGCGCAAGGAGGTACAGGAGGTCCGGAAACGAGGTGCATGTATCCGTTGCCGCATGTTGAAGAAACCGTGTTCGGGTGACAACCCATGCAATACATGTCAGAACGTTGAGAGCGCCCGACTATGGAAACAGCCTTGTATACGAACGCGCATTGCTGAAGAATTCAACCTCTACTCTGCTGGTCTCCATGGGGTGCTGGCCTATCATGCTACCAACCAAGCCAAAGGACAGATCCGCCTCGACCAGACGCCAGGTCGTATCGAAGCCTCCCATCACCCCGAGTCCGGTATCTTCTCGACATTCACTCCTCTCAAGTGTCATCAAACGCAGGCTCAAAATGCTGGTATTGATCCCGCAATTTTTACTGACGTTGGCACTCCCGACCTGGAGCTCATAGACGGCGAAGATGATATCAGTGGAAAGCTCGATCTCTACATGAAAAAAATCAGCCCTCACTTCACCCAATCAGAGGATTCTATGTTCATGAAAATAACACAGCAGACAGCGTCTCGGTTGGTCTCGCCAAACCAGGACGGCCTTTTGACCAAAGTAACAGAACTGTGGCATTACACCCGAATACTTACGTCCCGCAACCTCCAATGGCACCTCTTCTCCAACCCATCTCTCCCACCAATACTCTCGGCACCAACCTTAACCGCAGCGGATACCGACGACCCCGCACGTTCACCCATCACGACACTCGACCAACCCTCCTCCTACAACCTGATCAAGATGCAACTCATGGGCGCCACGGAGAAACGCGCTGCCTGCGTAGCACGTGTAGTCATGAACGACCTGGAGCGGCGCCTTCTGCAGCGCCAACAAGCCAACCCGTTCGAAACCTTCCTCGTCGCCGTCATCCTCCTCGCCAGCGTTGAACGCATGTGCTGGCTCTTCCGCACATGGGAGGTCCCCACAGCCTCCGACCCAGCGCACGTCGAATCCGTATCCAAAGACGAGACGGACCTGGCTTCGGCGCTGCAGTCTCCGCCTCCCCCGTCCGCGGCTCTGCACGCCCAGCAGGCGGCCCGTCACCCCAAGTGGCCGCTCGACAAGCCCGCGGCCTCGTTCTCCCAGCAGGGCGAGCGCTTCAGCGATATCCTAAATATGCTGTTGAAGATGCGCGGTGTACCCCCCAAGCCCATCCCGCGCAGCACAGACGGGATGTTGGTTATGTGGGGAGACGATGTGCAGGAGACGATTCGGGAGTGGTACGAGGGGATTGCGGTGACGACGCAGATGCTGGAGGAGAGGGCTAATGCGAAATTCGTGGGCGAGGATCCGGCAGAGTGGGAACTCAAGTTTGTGGGAAAGATCATTCGTGGGGATTGAGAGAGGAAGGCTTCGGGCGCGATTTCTGCCATCTGTATATATCTATGATCAGAAGCGTGGGATACAAAGGCATCTGGGCGGTCGTCTGTTAATGTAGCGAATGATACCACCATTCAAAAGGAGCGTCAAAAATGAAGACCTTGGTTTTTTTGCGAGTATATGGGAGTATCGTTTGATTCATCTGTCGTGTAGCAGTCGTCAATTATCTACGCACGCAAGCTTCAACGAAGGCTTGCCGCAGCGCATCCCCAACACCCATCCCCAACACCCATCCCCAACACAGGCCGGGCTCTTATCAAGAGCTCCAATATCACCAAGACACAGCGCTGCGGGCCTCACAGTTTCCACCACAACTCCGCAGCTCCTCCATTTTCAAATCGTTTCAGTCGTAGCTCATGGTATCAGCGGGATAATTTACGCAACCTCCTCGATCTTGGGCTTATCGGCAGCAGGCTTAGCCTTGGCAGCCTCGTCGTCCTCGAGCTCGGGCATGTCCTCGTCGTCGTCGTCGCTGTCCTCGCCCTCGAGGCCCTCCATGCCGGGCATGCCGCCCATACCGGGCAGGCCGCCCATGCCCTGGGCAGCGCCCAGCTTGGAGAAGTCGATGCCGCCGAAGCCGCCGTCGCCGCCCATGGGGTTCATCTGGTTCATCATCTCGTCGTCGGCGGGGGCCTCGTCCTGCTCGTCCTCGTCGACCCACTGCGATAACAACATGGTTAGCGCGTTGTGTCTTTTTGATTAAATTGCCGTGCCGCAACCACGCGCGGGGCTGTGTGTACACAGTGTTACTTACCTTGTCGAAGTTTGTCTTGAGGAAGTGCACCTTCGCCTTGTCCTTGAGCAGGCGCGGCCAGAACTCCTCCTTGAGCTCCTTCTTGCGCAGCACCATTGTGACGTCGCGACCGCTGTGCTGGATCTTGGACTCCTTGGGGTCGATCTCGGCGAAGAACTCGAGGTCGACGGCGTAGGTGACCTTTTTCGATGTCGACGTGCCCTTGAAGCTCAGCTTGGTGGGCTGGAGATCGAGCTTGAGGTCTGACTCCGGGACGTCGGCGGCTACAATGGTGAGGAAGATGTAGTTCTTTTCCGCGTCGCTGTCCGACGAGCGCTGTGCCCAGGTGACTGTGGCAGGGTTAGTTTGGGTTGCTTTGGGAGGGGTGGTTGACTGGGAGTGTGTCGCCGCCAATTGCTGTGGAGGCATGTGAAAGCAAGCTTGTCCAGCAACGTGGAGCCCTGGACAGGAGCTCTCAGTCGATGAGGCTGTGACTTACCCTCGGGTGTGACGGTGGGAGTAGACATGGTTGTGGATGTGTGTGTGTAGGTGTAGTGAGAGTGTCAAGATTCGATTCCCTGGAGCAGGTATCTGTTTGTAGGTGTATGACGGAGTTGTGAAGCTGTCAAGTCAAGGTCGAGCAGGCGGAAGAAATGCAGCGTCAATGTGGAGAGACTAGCGTAGAAAGCAATGGAAGCTATAGAACATGCAGCTTCAGCCCCAGTTTTGTGGCTAGGTAGTGGTTTGCTGGCAAACTGCAACCTGACGATCTGATAGGTGCGGGGATGCTTCTAGTCGGGCAGGAAATATTGTACTCTAATGGGTGGAAGCTTTGAAGTCGTGAGGCAGCTGCTTTGCTCTGGCGGGCGCTTAAGCCCTGGAGTTGGATGCGACCCCACGTTGGCCCGAGTGCCAGCATCTGTCGTCACCAAGGCACCACACATTGTGCCTTTGCTCGTGCATGTCACACGCCGCGCTCACGATTGCACTTGCTCTTCCATACAATATCTACTTTGCGGTAACAGTGAGATAACCACGACTAGCACAGCACAAAACCCCATCAACACGTCTGTCGCCAACCACCCGATTGCGCATCTTGCGCAGAAGCTCCACCTGCACAGTGATAGCATAACTTGATATCAAAGTCGCGCGATGGAGGCTATAGGCCGCGTTCGAGGCCTCATATGGGGCCCCACGCCAGAGGAGCAGGTACGATCATACAGCGCAACATGTCACTACAATCCTCTAACGCCTCGGTAGAAGCGGAAATGCAATGCCCTCGTGCGGCAGAACGTGCGCAAGCTCGACCGTGACATCCAAGGGCTCAAGATGACAGAGCAGAAGACCAAGAACCTGATCTTGCAGTCGTCTAAGCGCGCGCAACGGAACCCCTCCATGGCCAAGCAGGCCAACCAAGAAGTGCGCATCTTCGCCCGAGAGCTGATTCGTGTGCGGAAACAAAACAATCGGCTGCAGACAAGCAAGGCGCAGCTCAACTCGGTCCAGATGCAGGTCAACGAGGCCTTCTCCGTGCGGAAGATCGAGGGCAGCATCAAGGCGAGCACAGGTATCATGAAGGACGTCAATTCGCTGGTCAGGTTGCCGGAGCTGACGGGCACAATGCGCGAGCTTTCGTCTGAACTCATGAAGGCTGGCATCATCGAGGAGATGGTCGACGATACCCTGATGGATACTGAGGGGTTGGAGGAGGACGAGGAGGCTGAAGAGGAGGTCGATAAGGTCTTGTCAGACATATTGAAGGACAGGCTGCCTGCGAGCAAAGCCAAGGAAGAGGATCTGCCATCGGTGGCTCAGCCGGCGGAGGAAGAGGAGGAGGACGACCAGGAAGAGATGTTGGCGCAAATGCGGGGCAGGCTCGAGGCGCTGAAGAGCTGAGTTGACAGTCACATACACAAGGAGAAAGTGTCTAGTATTGGCGTTCTGGCACGGTGAATAGGAGAGAAACGCTGGATTTTTTCATATCTCGGGGTATCTCTTGCGGGTGTACCTCTATCCCATTAGATTATTCAACAGTCAACCTGCACAGATATCCTATCGACCGTTCGCTATTTTCCAGGATTCTGGTTGAAATTCATACTGTAACCACCCGTCTTCGGGTCCTGCTGGAACTGGAAGTTATCCGTACTCAGTCCAAACGGCTTCAGAATACCATTGCCCAGCTTCTTCAGATTCCCCATCATCTCTGCCATTTCCTTATCCTTTGCAGCATTCAGCTCCGTCGGCAACGTCCTCATCGCAGCCTGCACAGCCTTCTGATCCAAGCCCGACAACTGATGCGGCGACTTGGACAAGGCCTGGTAATCCTCCATCGACCCCTGCAGCGACGCCCACCCGCCGACCTCATGCCGTGCTTTCGCGCGGCGCAACAGGGCCTTCGTGCGCAGCTTGTGGACGTCGTTGATCCCGCGACCAGTACGCGCGAGCGCCTCCAGGAGTATCTCCGTTGTGTCGTCGATCTCGCTAACACCCCCGCCTGTGACTTCGCCGCGGCCGTCTTCAGTCGCGTCCTTGACGGGAGGCGGATCGAGCCTGTCGAGCGCGTCCAGGGCTTTCGTGGCCGACTCGACGGCTTCCTTCCATTCTTCGAGTTTCAGGTGGCAGGCGGAGATGTTGGAGCGCAGGACTGCGATGTCGTATTCCAGGTAGGTGGGGCAGACGGCGAGGGCTTTTTCGTAGCCTTGGATCGCCGTGTTGTATTCGCCTGATGTGAAGGTTTGGTTTGCGCTGGCTTTTTCTGCGTTGGAGGATGAGAGGAGCTGCTGCTCTTCGTCCGGTGGGAAGATCTCGGGGGTGTATGTTGCGGCGGTGTTGGCCGCAGTGACGGGCTCGGCTTTTGTGGACGTCATGAGGGAGGTCGGATGGGTGGAGGTCTTGGTGACTGCTCACTGAGCTGTGTACGCGATATTTGTTTGAGAAGTGACGTCGATCGAACCCTGAGAGCGTGGCTAGCCTCGGTTTGTGGGGTCTGCGGCAACAAACACGACTTCACTTCTCTGGAAACTTCACCGAAACCTCTTAAGGCATTGCAGACGTTCGAAAGGTCGAAAAGATGAGCTCAAGGTATGCGCGCCTGATCAAGGCGATTGTGTATACTATACAGCGTTTCTAACACTCTACAGCACTAGACCACCACCCCGCATTCGCGCGGCGCTGTTCGATATGGACGGCCTGCTCATTGACTCGGAAGACATCTACACGATAGTGACCAACACCATCCTAGCACGCTACGGCAGGCCCAACCTTCCATGGTCAATCAAGGCGCAACTGCAAGGGCGTCCAGGCCCTCAGGCCGGCGAGATCTTCCACTCATGGGCCCAACTCCCCATCGGCTTAGACGAGTTCAACGCCGAGCAAAAGAAGCTGCAAATAGAACTGTTCCCCAACACAAAGCCCTTGCCAGGCGTGATGGACCTGCTGGCGGGGTTGAAGAAGAGGGGAGTACACATGGCATTGGCAACAAGCTCCAACAAGAACAACTTCAAACTCAAGAGCCAGCACCTCGGCGACCTGTTCCAGAACTTCGCGCTCGAGCACCAGGTCCTCGGAGATGACCCTCGGATACCTGCTGGTCGTGGCAAGCCAGCACCGGATATCTATCTCCTCGCTCTGTCTACGCTCAACAAGACGCTCGAGGCCCAAGGCCAGCCTCCGATCCAGCCAGAGGAGTGTCTGGTGTTCGAGGACAGCGTGCCTGGTGTAGAGTCGGGACGAAGGGCAGGCATGCAGGCAGTCTGGGTACCGCACCCCGGGCTGATGGCTGAGTACAAGGGCCGCGAGCCGGAGGTGTTGGCCGGCTTGACGGGTGAGCACAAGGAGGATGAAGAACAGCAGTTGCAGAAGACAGAAGTCGAGGTCAAGCAGGGGAAGAAGCAGGTGGGCATGCCTGGGGAGATTGGTGATGGTTGGGGGAGGCAGCTCGACAGCTTGGAGAACTTCCCCTACGAGAGTTACGGGATGCAAGAGACGAAGTTGTGAGGACGGGACAACGCTTTTGCCCTCTACACTGGCTTGAGTAGGATGTAAGCTATGACATTTTGGATCTTCGCGGGTAGGAAACGAAGTCTTCCGTAGTCATGGCCACCGTCAAGAAGGGAAGTCCTGAGTTCGCGTCACGGGTTTGTGTGGGAGGAGCGGTCTGCTGAGAATAAGAAAGATGAAACTTGTGATAGGAGACTTACACAAACCCATCAAATATGCCTACTTACCATCCTCCGCGCCGAGCAGACTATCATGCACAAGTGTTAGACTAACACCGTAAAGCCACAGTGAATACAAGAATACATGTTAACAAAGGCACATCATATCGTCGCAGTGCAGACATTCAGCAACTGGCTCTAATGACTATTGACTTGATTCAAATCAAGACCAGACTATTATGGAAAAGGAGACCACCATGGAAGAAAGACACAACTCTGCGGGGAACATGCATACACGCAATTATTGCGGAAGAGTGACATAAGATCTCCTGCAACAAGCATGCAAGAACCATGCCAGCCCCCTGCCCTTCACCCAGAAACGGCCAGGGCGCCCAGTATTGACTTCAACCACGGCTTGCCTGCTGCGCGCCATCTCCAGATCCAGGCGTGCATGCCGCGCAGTCAGTCAGACTCAGTACGGGAATTCGGGCGACTCGGCACAGGGCATGCCACATCTGCGCAGCGCCTTCTCAGCGCTTGCAAGACACCGAGATTGCTCTTCGTACCACAGTGCGTCGTCGTGGGTGCGCCTAACTTGCAGCCGTGGGGCGTGCGTCATTCACGTACCACAAGGCGGGTGCCTAAACAAACATACAAACAAACAAAGCATCTCCGTATGCAGAAGCGTGTATCTATGCCGAGTTGTAAGGAGAAGTTGTAAATACCGTACAGACCCGCATACGGCCTTCCGCTCAGGAAAACCCCGGAGTACGAATTGAAAGGAGATCACAAGGCAGAATGAGAAATTGGGTAGCTGGGAACTGGGGTCTACGTTGAAAATAGAAGCAAGTCAACTGCACGGACCGGATATGCGGAAGCCAGGCCGGAATAAGACATAATCTGCCAAGACAAGGGACTGCGCGGGCTTCGCTTCCATTCCTTGGGCTGTGGCTCGTGACCATTCTGGTTCATAACATAACAAAAGCTCTGCGGCTTTTCTGTGCGAACGCTTGCAAGAAAGCGCCAATTCAGGAGAAAGGACAAAATGGGCGCTGCCCCTGATGGACGAGCCGTGCGCCACGAGCTGAGAGGGAGCGTGGTCCGAGGCCCGTTTCCTGTCCGCGTTCGTATCTGGCATGCGCCAGAGGGTAAGCTTTCACGCTTGGCGCACCCAATAGCGCTAGTGCCATCGGTATGCGGATGGGCGTCAGGGTATCCAGGAACTTGCGCCCTGGATGGCCGGCACGCTTGGGGCAAGCCCACGCTGCGGCATGCGAGTGTAGGATGAGGGTCGTACATAAGATACGAAGAGCCCGCGCGGGGTGCATGCCCGAGTGCTCTCTCGCCCCGGGGGTTTCGCGCTTTTTTTGAGTTTTGTTGTTGATTAAGCCCGTCTCTCAAGAGAAAGGAGGGAAGTGATTGAGGGATACTCGGCCTGTCACGCGTACAGATCGGGGTCAGGATGAAGTTGCTTGCTGCACTTGTTGTGCCTTTGGTCGGTGCCCGGGTTATCCGGTATGAGCAGCAAGTGCCCATTGTGCAAAAGGAGGTCGAGGGGACTGCTGCGCCTGCAGTGGGCGTTCACTTTACAACCTCGTATGCGACTGCTGCTGCGAGGTATGAGAATGGAACCACGGTCGACCTGGTTCGGGTATGTTGCATATGCGTTTGTTGGGATGTAATGCTGACTATCGCTCAGGTGGAAGCGGATGCAGACTACATCGATCTGATCTCTCAGTGGACGAGATCAAGGAAGGAATTTGACTGCGAAGGCTCCGTCAAGCGGGTGCGGTGCGATCTTGAGCAGATAAGGCGCGAAGCAAGAAGACGATTAGGACTGCCTATCACGCGCGAGTCGGCGACGCTCAGCAAGCTCGTGAAGAAAGTGCGAACGGCCGTTGAAGAAGAGCTTGGAACATCCGTGTCTACAATTGCCCCTGCAGCGCCTCAACTCGTCGGGTGGAATTCCGAAGACTTCCAGGATGCGCTGGATCTTGCGGGACTGACGTCGACGAGACTGGGGGACAAGCCAACGTACTGGGACACGAATGCTGCCTTTGCGGGACTAGGACACGGGCTTTGCGATCCTGGAACCAGTCTGGTCGAGTGTTTGGAGCAGGAGCGGCAGATGCCGTACGAGCACGTGCTGTTCTTGGACTTTGACAATTCGTCCTTCAGCGCGACCGTGCAGTACCTGCAGCATGCGGATCAGGAGTGGTCGTACTCGAATAGTGTCAACATGGGACTTGGATGGTGGAACCTGCCAGTGTTTGAAGTCTCCAGGGCGAGGTTCTGGACACAGATCCACGAAGTCATTCTCGAAGTAGCCGGCGCCTTGCAGAGGGCACCGAACAAGATCGTCCTCCTTGGAGACCACGGCAAAGACGCGGAGTTCTTAGACGTTGTTAACGCCGCACTTTGGGACAACCTAGAGATTGATGCTGAGCTAATGCTGAGCGCGTACAATAAGGAAGACGTGGGCATGTTGGCAGCACGTGGTGCAGCAGGATTCGCGGGAAGAGCCCAGACATGGGCAGAGTGGAAGAAAGTGCAGGACGGTGTTGAGAACATTGAGCTCTGAAGACGACAGATGACGATTTCTTATTTCATGATACCCAAAACGTAGTCGTAATGTAAAAGGACAGCAATAATAGTACACTGTAATTCGAGCCTCTTAGTATGCTTGAGCTTTCCCGCCGAAGAATGCAAGACGTACAAAAGAGATGGTCTAAATGTAACGGAACATGTTGTTCTTGACGCTCCTCTTCATCGAGACAGGTTGCCCGTCTTCGTACTCGACTCCGGATGCGCCCCCGTCGCCGGAGTGTTCTTGCATTTTCAGTTGAAATTCAGCGTCGAGCTCTGCTTGAGTCTTCACCTTCTTGGCTTTTGCCTCTTCGACATGGTCCACATCTTTGCGAGGATTTGGGTTGCCCTCAGGTTTGATCGACGATTGCTGGGGGTGTTGAGCTACGATCAAAGAGGCTTGTGGATGCAGGGCTTACTGGCGGCTGCACCTTGTCGTGTCTCGATCCACCGTCACTGACTTCGGTCTGGTCTGTCTTGCCAGAATAGGCTACTCTGGAGGTGGTGAAGGCGCGAGTCGCAGGAACGCGGCGTGCGATCAATCGTAGATTCATCATTTTGGATTTTGGATCAATAGTATCGGTAGTATCGAAGAGGAGAAGGTATATATATGAAGACAAACAGTGCATCAATATTAAAGTCCATCCGTCTACGTCACGGTGACTGCTAGGCTTTGGGGTTATGGTCGCTGACTAAGGCGGAGAGCGCGCTAGCCTCCGCGGTTCTCAAGATTCTAAGCTTTGCGACATCTCGCGCCTGTGCAGCGTTCAAGCACGCGTCCACCGACCACGCTCACTCCCGCACAAAAGTACAGCAACAACCGTCGAATCGCCCCGGATCCGCCGTCACGATGGTCGTCACCAAAGTCGGCCAGTGGAGTAACGTCGAGGACGAGGTGCTCAAGGCGGCCATCTCGAAGTATGGGCTGAACCAATGGGCTCGATGCGCCTCGCTGCTCGCAAAGAAGACGGCGAAGCAATGCAAGGCGCGATGGAACGAGTGGCTCGACCCCTCGATCAAGAAGACGGAGTGGTCGAGGGAGGACGACGAGAAGCTTCTGACCATGGCCAAGCTGCTTCCCACACAATGGCGCACCATCGCCCCGATCGTCGGCAGGACCGCGACACAGTGCTTGGAGCGATACCAAAAATTGCTGGACGAGCAGGAGTCGAGAGAGAGCGGCGACTTGAGTTTGGCAGGCCCAGATGGTGGAGAATCGGCGGCACCCACAGCTGACGAGGTTCGAAGACTGCGGCCTGGCGAGGTGGATGCCTACGCCGAGAGCCGGCCTGCGCGCCCTGATGCGATTGACATGGATGAGGAGGACAAGGAGATGCTGTCGGAAGCACGTGCGCGTCTGGCCAACGTCAGCGGAAAGAAGGCGAAGCGGAAGGCGCGTGAGAGGCAACTCGAGGAGTCTCGCAGGCTCGCCCTGCTGCAGAAACGACGAGAACTCAAGGCGGCCGGTATCAACATCAAGATCACTGCAAAGAAGGGCAACCACATCGACTACAATGCGGACGTGCCCCTCGAGAAGGAAGTTCCTGCAGGTTTCTTCGACACTGTCGAGGAACTCGACCACAACGAACGAGATCGGGCCGCCTTCGACCCGCGCAAACAGCAACTCGCAAACAAGCGCAAGGCAGATCAACAGGATGATGGCGGCGAGAGCAAAAAGAAGAAAAAGGATGAGAAGTCTGGGGGGTTGGCAGCTTCCTACGCCAAGGCAGCGCAAATGCAGAGAATTCGCGAGGCAGAACAGAGCAGCAAACGACGTTCGCTGGTACTACCAGCCCCGCAGGTTGGCGAGGCCGAGATGGAGGATATCGTGAAGATGGGCATGCTAGGAGAGCGCGCTGTCAGTGGAGGTAGCAGCGACAACGTCGCAACCCAAGGACTCGTGGGCAACTACTCGAGCATCGTCAGCAACACACCGATCCGCACACCAATGGCACCGAAGGAGGAGGACACAATTGCGAACGAAGCACGGAACGCCCGCCTACGGACAGAAACTCAATCTGCCTTGTTGGGAGGTGACAATCCCGACTTTGAGGAGGAAGAGGCTCCGGCGTCTTTGTCTGCACCCTCCACCCGGCATCAGATTGTCACGCCAAACCCCATGGCAACTCCCTTCAGACAAGGCGGTGCGGGCGCTACACCTATGCGACAAGGACCAGGAGCGACTCCGATGCGCACACCCCGCGACTCACTGCGACTGAATGGCGAGGACGGCACAATGCAGCTTGTCGGACAAACACCGCGAGACGTCAAGCTTCGAGAGCAGGCCAAGCGAGCAGACCTTCGTAGCAGATTGGCCGCGCTTCCAAAACCGAAAGAAGAAAGCTGGGAATTCGAGCTTCCTGATGAAGCCGCGGAAGCTCAGCCCATGGAACTCAGCGAAGAAGACGCGGCCGATCGCGACCGTCGCGCCCGCGAAGCCAAAGAAGCAGCTGAGCGCGCTGAATTTGCCCGCCAGACACAAGTGGTCCAACGGTTCCTGCCCCGCCCATCCGTGGTCGACATCGACGTGCTCATGAAACGCGCGCTCGATCTATCAGACCCCATCGAGCGCGAAGTCGAGCTCGAGATGGCGCAACTGATTGCCAACGACGTGCAGAAATTCGGCTCGGGCCGTGTCACCGGGACCGTGAAGCCGCTGCAACGCCATTCGGACGATGCCATGCGCGCGGCCAAGATGGAGCTCGCATTGGAATACGCGCTTCAATCAGCCGCGGACAAGAACGCATTCGCATCGGACTTCGCCACCCAGTGGAACAACCTGCACTCTGCTGCGGTCCTGCCCGGCATCGCGGGGTACGAAGAAGACGAAATCGACGAGCACCAGCTCTTGGTCGAGGCCTTCGACGGCGCGCAGGAAGCCATCATCACCGCGGCCGAGCAGGCAAACAAGATGGAGAAGAACCTCGCCAAGCACCACGGCGGCTACATCCAGCGCAGCAAGATGCTGCGCGACAAGATCGCCCAGGCGCACGCCGCGCTGCAGCAGCAGAGAATTGACCTCGACAGCCAGCGCACCATGCAGTACGCGGAGCAAATGGCTATTGGCCGCCGCCTCGAGAGCCTCAGGGAAGAGGTCTCGTTTGTCACCCGCCGCGAGCGCGAGGCTCAGGAGCTGTATCGCGCGCGCAAGGATGAGTTGGACGGGTTGCAGGATCCTGCGAATGGCGTGCACTGAGCAGCGTACATGGACGGTGTGAGATTGGGAGAGGTTGTTTGTTTGTTTGGGGGGGGGGGGGGGGACGTTGATATCCATTCTGGCTTTTTGGCATATATTGTACATCAAACTTTGGGTTCTTTTGCATGGAAAGAAAGGCGTTAGCATAGTGCGCAACGACACGGCTGTTAGGCAAGCACATGGGGCAGATCACATCATATCAGGCAGGCAGGCGGGCAGGAAGTGAGACCATCTTTCTCCCCGCAGGTCAGAATAAAAGCATCAATACTTCCAACTTGTCCATTCTATCTTCCGGAAACCTCACTGAGGGGTGTTACTTCGCTAACAAATGCGAGGCTCATACTCGAGACAGTGGTAACGACATGCCAATCAAGCAGAAGCCCTACCGCCGTGCCTGCTGTGCGTATAGTGACTGGAGCGTGACTTTGACAATGCGAGTGAGTGAGCTGGTAAAGCACTTCCAGAACCTGAAGCGAGAATACGGGAATGAGGTAGAGAACGTGGTCCGTTGTACAAGACACCAGGCGAGGCTGGACCAGGAAGAGAACCAATCGATCCAGACAAACTTTCGTAACCTACTAGAGGGTGTCGAGATAGCTTCGAAACTCTGGGTATCCGATCTGCTGATATCATAACTGGCCCCATGATCTCAATGAAAGTAATAGTCATCACCATACCCTTCGTAAGCAGCGATCGTGTAGACTCGCTCTATGGCCGTCTTTGTCGTTGGGAGAGTCTGTTCGTGGGGAACTTGGGGGCAGCCGCTGCCGGGGTCTTGTAGCCGTCTCAAAGACCTGCAGATCTAGTGGATTTGTACCAGACCAGCTAGGTGTAGGGGATCCAGTGAGAGCAGTGTCTCCTATCTCTCCCGCACTACGCCAGTCTCATCGGAGCTGGTCAGGCGCAGTAAGTATAGAAGCGTTTGATTTATTCTTGTTTGTGTCTCACGGGATGGGATGGAGGGCTACTTCGACATATGGATCTGGTCACACACAACAGGCACGCAGGTAGGCAGACGACTCAGCCCATCTCTCATCCTCGCAATCAAAATGTAAGATGGAATAGCATCAATTCTTCCAAAAAAGGTAGTCTATTTCCCAAAGTTCGCACTGAGGGGGGTATAAAAGGGTGCACCAGCACTGACAGCGGTTGCACAACACAACCAAACACGGTCAAGCCAGCTCAAGAAGAAGAATGTACAAGGAGAAAAAAAGCAGGTGTGAAGTCCCACACCAAAAAGCGCCCCCATCTGATCCCCCCACGAAAAAAACGCCGTTTGCCTTCCCAGGCAAAGAATCCAATCCCTGCGGGAAACTCCAAAAAGAACACCATTTCATCTTTCCGTTAAAAAGCTCATGTCGTCGGAAAACCATTGCCTTGAAATCTCAAGACGGACTGGAAGGGCCAGGCGGAATCTAGCACTTCCCATCAAGCACCTCAAAGATGCCCACAACGCCGACACACGCGCCGTCGAGCGGTCGCGGCTCGAGGAGATCCAGCTTGTCGTCGCCAAACGCAGCCATCTCCATCTGCATCTCGAACTCGAGATTGCTGGGGCGGCGGCGGATGGCGAGGATCTCGGCGAGCGAGTGGGCGGAGCGGCTGGACTGCGGGGAGGAGTTGCGCGTGTAAGAGGGGTTCCGGGCCTGGGCTGTCAGGGGCGAGGTGGAGATGGTGGAGGAGTAGCTGGTGGTGGAGGTGGAGCGCGAGGAGCGCGTGGGGCTCGCGAAGGCGGAGCGCAGGTTGCGCATGGTGAGCGAGGGGGTGCGCAGCGGGGTGAAGGAGGCGGAGAAGCGGTTGCTGCGGGTGGACATTTTGGGTGGAGTGGTTGCGGGAGAGTTATGTTTGTGTGGAGTGAGCCGAGTCAAGTCGTTTCCGGTGGGAGTCAAGGTGTAGGTATGTAAAAGGCGCCGTTTTCTGAGCAGGTCCAGCTGTTCGATAACGGGTTTGGTGAGGTGATGGGTTCTTTCAGGAACGCAACGGAACTTTGCCTCCGGAAGGGACGTCGATTGCAAACGTTGACTCGCGAGCGATCAAAAGAATGTTATGACGTGGTGTTGTTAATTGGGGACGGTAGCACAGGTGTTACGTGTGTGTCGAACCCAGGCTGGTGGAGATGTATGTACAACAAGTGAGCAAGTTGGCAGCAGCACTTAGACAGACAGCGAGCTACGTCTCGGCAAAAGCAATGTTCAGCTTTGAGTAAGAATAGATTTCAGGAGAAGCGAAGGTGAAGAGAGAGAGAGAGAGAGAGCAGGCTCAGCGTAACTAATCTCAAAAGCAAGGGGGATAAAGGACAACTTGAAGTATTGCGGCCGATCGCAGCGGGCCCGCGACGAACGACGGATGTTTAAGGATGCCGTGTCGCAGGTGGTACACCCGTGCGCAATATGTCCCAGATGCTCGATGTCCGGGTCGAACCCTGCTGGGCTCCAGCTGCGCAGGGTTGTTGTCGAGTGTTTGATCTGCATCTGGAAACAAGCGACAGCGCGCCCGCCGCGGAATGATTGCAGACTGCAGGCTGTTTACCTGTGTCGGTGCTGACTGGACGGACAGTAAGCGTGGGCAAGCGACGCGGTAATTGCCAACGTTCGCAAGTGCGCGCTGCTTTTTTTCACGAGTGTCGTCGAATACGGACTTGGAGATGGATTTGGCATATGCACGCGTCTGCGTCCACGTCTGCGTCCGTCCGTCTCCGTCATCACGCGTGGCCTCCGCCGTCACCCACGCACGCATTCCTCTCACCCCCTCATCGCAAACACGCTCAACACAATGGTCTTGCACTCTCAATCCGGTCGAGCGAAATCCGTCTGCTGCCGGCAGAAGACGTTAGACATGGCCCTTGCCCACACCCCGCAGCAATGCTAGTGCGTTGGCACGCTCCCTCCACGAGTGCAACATCAAAGACGATCCTTACACATGAAGCCCACAACGTCGCCGCCATGCGCCCCTCGCCGTCTCAACAGCAGTGCCTTCCCGCGCAGCTGAGGTGCATCTTGCAGAGTTGCTGCTCTGCGATGCGACAAGCGACCGCCGCCCTTCTGGAACAAGGGCAGGTGCCTCCTGTCTGGAGATGCACCAGCGTTTCAGATAGTGGTGGACATGGAGGCCTGGCCATCGGACTTTGGTGACCCCATCGTGTGTAGGTGTGTAGACTACTGTAGACTTGCGTGAGAAAACGGGATGGTGTCCAAGGAAAAAAGTTTTGCTGGTTGGTGGTGGCGGACTGGCGGAGTGTTGGTGTGGATATGGAGGATGGATTGCCAACTCAACACCGCTACAAGATCGTCCCGAAGTCCTTATGACCGCTGCAACGGGTGTGGAGCAGCAGCAGCCCGAGCTCCACGCACGTCACACGGCCATTTCTACCATGGGTTGAGTCAGCAAACAAAAGATTCGCTATTCAACATGACGCCGCCGCTATGCTACGCTATGTAATGTAGACTGCCACGCCACCGATTACCTGTCCCTCATTATGCACCTCCTTCCCATCATGCTAAACGCATACATGTAAAACTCTAGTCTATCCTGTAATGTGCGACACATCAATGTGCCATAGCGCACTTCCTGTGTGTTGGGGAATGCCGGGTATTACTCGTCTAGGCCACTCCAAACGCTTATGCAACACCCTTCATACCCGCTACCCCTGCTCCCCCGGCACCTCTTCTAGGTAAGGCGTGGAGACTCCTCTGTGTATCTGTCATGCTATTCCTGGCTGTGAACAGGTTGACTGTGAAATTTTGCGCGGGTCTAGGAGCAGAGCGTCGTACTCCGCCCCAATGCGCGTATATTGTCGTTTGCACATGTGTGGTTGAATGGATGCACTCGTATGTGCGCGGTGGGCCTCGTATAGAGTATCAATAAATTGTTAGAACCTCGGTTGCCATCGTTTCGAGGTCCTTATTCATGCATGGATCGTCATGCAAGGTCAGTCTTTGTATACACGCGATCATTGTCCGGGTCGTCGAGTGGTAAAACTTCTGCGAATACTCTCGCCCCAGGCGGAGCTGTCGAGGACTTCTAGCACCTCAGCAGCACTGACAGCGCTATTGGCTCTGCTGCGTGTTTCTGTAGGTGCGAGCTGATCATCGAGCGGACTTGGCGGCCGACTGAGTGTCAGAGCTGATGCAAAGTGCCAGTCAGCATCGGCTGGTGGGGAGAATGGTGATGCCCGTGGTGATGATGGTGATAGCGGTCCTGAAAACGGACCTCCACGAGTTGGCGAGCCTGTAGGCGTCATCTGAATAGAATTTGACCGGCTGCGCATGGACGTATCCAAGGTTGGTATCGAGCGGACACTGCCTCCAGAAAGACGATCCCCAGTATGCAGATCTGTTGGCGAGAAGAGCGGGCTTCCAGCGCGAGACTGCTGTGCGCGTTCTGCGTCTGTAATGTCCTCATCGTCGACGAAAATTTCGGGCACATTGAATGTGGGCATAGTTGCCATGCGACCCTGCTTCTTCTGGTCCATTGCGCGGCGGAATCGACGGGCCCAGTACAGAGTGTCAAAGAAGCCAACAACGACGTTGCGCCTTACAGCCTCTTCCACACGCTGCAGACGTGCTCTGCGTCGAAGGAATTCCTCGAGCCTAGAATATGTTAGTGGCGAGAATTAACTGACGCGGAGTTACGTACCTCAAGCTTTTATTGTCGTTGATGACCTTGTGATGTGCAAGTATCATAAGCAGCGAGGAGAATTGAATGCCCCTGTCGGGGTCGCTGGACACGAGCACCTCTTCGTAAAAAGTGTTCATGCGCTTCCTTCTGCGACGGATTTCTGCGACTGGCAGCAGCGCAAGCCTTCGATTGAGTTTGTCGAGGTCGATTTCAGGTGATGGTTCGCGGCCACCCAGGTTAAGATTTGAGGCGCGACGCGAAGTTGTTGCACAGTCTTCCATCAATCGACCAACGGTGAAGTCACCATCATAAATTCGCATCTCGAAAATTCCGGACAATTCCTACGCAAATCAGCACATGCTAAGCCATCAATCAACCACAACTTACACCCAAAAGTCTGGGGAACATGTCCCTCGAGATGTAGCCTGAGCCGTTTGGATCGAACTCAGCCCAGGCTTGCTTGAAGCGCCTGATCTCTTCTCGGCTGATGACTGAAAGTCCACTGCTGCGCTGGTAGACATAACTGAAACTCTCGTAAATCAACGAGACAAACAAGTTGACAAAAATGTACATGCTGAGGATGTTCCAGCTGATGAAAAGTGCTCTTGCCCATTCAGGACTACCGCAGTCACTTTCGAAGTACCTCTCGCCCTCTGTACAGTACGGCTTGTCGACGTTCGCAAAATCCTCCATTTGCTGGTTCCAGCCCTCACCCATACTCATAGAGAATAGGAAGATGAGGGCCTTGGGGACTGTTCGAAAGTTTTGGTTGGAGGTCTGGTCCGGACCAAATCGTGTAAGACCAAAGGTTTGTGTGAGTGCAATGGAGTAGACAAGGAATAGGACAAACCAAGTGGCGAGTAGATTTGCAATTGCGGCCAGACTTGCGGCTGCAGTCTTGAAAAGTTGATCCAGCTGATTGTTGCGAGGAATAAGCATAAGCGCAATCGACACAAGGAAGAGCTTGTGCAGTTGTACAAACACTCTCTCGTCGCGTCGCGCAAGAACAAGGATGGATGCGACAAACGTGCCAGAAACGGAGAAGACCGAGTAGACGTCCCAAGAGCTCTTGCGGAACCGGTGCCACGAAAGACCGATAATGCGAATGACTACATTAGCAATGAACACGCAGGTCAGGGCGAGGAAGATATAATCTGGGCGGTTGTCAGTTTACTTTCAGATCAGAGGTATGTTCAACTGACCTCTTGCAAGTTCCCAACCCTCATAACCTGGGTACCATTCTAAGCAGAGTAGCAGGAGGTGTACAAGAAGTGTGCCGGTGATGAACCGCTGCCAGCCGCCCGATTTGCGGACGGCTCTGCGATAACACCATTCTTCCCAAGACTCGCGCTGCCTCGTCGACGACGGCCTCTTTGATGGTGACACTTGGCGAAGCAGCTTGCGTAGCTCGAGCCAAGACCGCTGGTCGGTGGTAAGGAACGCAACTCCAGTCTGTTCCGTGTAATTGCGCATAAAAACAGAAATGAAGAGCGTCAGGACGAAGACCGCACCGAGCAAGTTGAAGACAATGAAAAACACACCATTGCCCCTGCGATTGAACGGTTCAGGCTGAGTGTTCACGCCGGTGATGCTCATGACGTTGTACAATACATCTGTCCAACCTTCTTGAGACACAATCTGGAAGAGGATGAAGAGTGAATCTCCAAAATTATCAAAATCGTAATAAGGGTTGGCAGCTTGGCGTGGTGCGAGTACGCTCCATTCGAATGGCGAGCTGTCGTATTCTCCGACACAGTCTTTGAGATTAGTGGATCCGAAATCGCCGTCGTTGCATTGTTGAAGTTGCCCAACAAAAAGATTGAGTCCGTATACAGCGAATGGAATCAGCAGGCTCAAAGACACAAACGCGGCCGAGAAAAGTTTCCACCAACCCCGCACTATGAGCGAGTGGAAGTGGTCACGGGTACTGTCACTGACGTTGAGTAATCGGAGTGCTCGAAGCGCTTTGAAAGCACCAACAGTCCTTGTAATTTGTCCCTCATTCAGCAGTGAAGTGGCGATGTTGAGCCATAAAGTCACCAACACAATGCCGTCGATGAAGCCCCACGAGCCACGGAAATAGGCGTTCGGCGTCCAGAAGAACCCATCAGCGATGACCTTAACAAGAGCTTCAAAGGTGAATAGAATCGCGAAACCCATATCAGTCCAGACGAACCAATTCCTGACGCTAAACGCATGCGTCATGAAGTATTCGCGTTGGTACAAGGGCGTGGTGATGCAGGCCAGCAGTACCATGGCGATGATGGCGGCATAAACAAAGGCAGAGAATGCATACCAGACCGGGACCGAAGGAGCCAGTCCCTCTATGCGATCGCCGCCACGACCAGGACCCACTATGCGCTGACAGAGCCTGCGAACAGGGTTGCTGGGCTTGAACAGGAATAGGGAGACATTGTAATTAGGGTGGTTCCTCAAGTATTCTCGCTGGGCTTTCTTTCTTCTCTCTGTAGCTGAAACCACTTCTTTTGCCATCTTCCTGGGATCCAAATCCTCGTACGCACGGCCATAGTCGAGGGGGGCATAGAATGGGTTCGGTTCTCGGTGGACGGTCCTGCGCAAGATCCTCTGCCACAAAGTAGACATTGTACCAGAGCCAACAATCGTCTTTGAGGGGCGGATTCCAGGTCGCGGCTCTTCTTCGTGAGGCGTGTCATCACCCTCGTCAAGGAAATCTCGGACAACAGCGTCTTTGAGCAACATCTCAGCCGCGGCGGAACCGTAATCAAGTGGATCCCTGCGGTTTGCTTGGCCAAGCTTGAAGATGGATGAGAGAGACAGGTTGCTTTTCAATGTCAGCTTAATTCAGAGAATCTCTAAAGGAACGTACCCATAAGAAGAGTTCAAGCCTTGCTCCTTCTGCTGGAGGAAGGCTTTGACTTGTTGTAAGCGCTTCTCATCTTCCGACACATCAAAGTTCTCCTGGATGACAGCAATGAACATGTTCAAGACAATGACTACTTCGCATCAGCAGCGCTCCAAAAAAAAGATGTTGACTCCAACAAGAAGTTGACTTAAACAAGAAGTTGACTTACAGTTAGCAAAGATAAACCACATGATGACAAAGGATGCCCCGATCCAAGCAGTACCGAAAGCCTTTTGGTAACTAGTCACGGTATACAAGATGTCGGTCCAGTTTTCGCTGGAGAATATGATATACATGCCAATGAAAGAATTCCAGATGTCGTTGAATGGTATACGGATCACCTCGCCGTCAGCCTCCTCAGGAATCTCTCCTCGAAAGAGCTGCGATGCGAAGATAGACGCGAGGAACGTGAGCAGAAACACGAAGACGATGAGGTTGAGCAGACCACCGACGTTGCCAAACACGATCATCTGTGAGCGGGTTAGCGATGGTATCTTCCAAAAGGGAAGCAGAACTGACGATAAGGTCTCGAGTAACAGGAACAGCTAAAACGACACGATAGACCCGCATGATCTGAAAGATACTCAGCCATGCATAAGCCCTGCCGCCATGGGCGCGTTTGATGGCTGGCACTTGGATGACAGTCGTAATAATCGCAATCATGAGATCGGTGATGTTGCGTTTACTTCTGAAGAAGTGGCGCCAATCCACTATAAAGCGGATAAGTATCTCAACGAGCAGGGCTAGCGTGACGATAGTTTCGGTCACATCAATGAAGTTGCGCCTGAAGTTGCTCATGGTAGCGCTTCTCATCATCTGCGCGACGAGACCAAAGGCGATGACAAGGACCCATATCCCAGATGTCTTGTCGTACATTCGCTTGAGACTGCTGACGCGCTGGTTGGCCTGGTCTTTCTCGGGATCTTCTTCGACAATATGTTCACCCGTGAAAGCACTGGTCTTGCTCTCTTCACGAATGATCTGAAACGTGGAGGTAATGACCGCGATCAGGAGCGAGATGAGCCATAAACTGAGGATTAGAATTCCAATGATGAAGAAGAGCGCGCTGACCAGATAATCGGTGTCTGACACAGTGTACATCAGATCGGACCAGGTGTTGGATGACATGACGACAAAGACTAGCTCAAGCGACTGTAAGACGTTGTCGAAACTCTTTGTGCCGTTTTGAGGATTGTCAGCTTCAACACATATCGAGTTTACTGGGCATAAAAATCCCTTTCCTTTCTCTGGGCCAGCTGGTCGTCCCGGAGCAGCTTGATAGCCTTTGGAGATAAGCGTTCCCGATTCATTGACTAGTTGGCCGCCGCAGAATTGATCCTCATTGGTGAATGTTTGCGTCGGATCAAGAGGGTCAGTCCAGACACAGTTCCTTCGGAAGCTAGACTTGAAACTTTGGACACCAACAATCGAAAACAGTAGCCAGAAGAAGCCGATCAAGAATGCAACATTGAGCAACAAAGGAGCTGCTTTCTTCAAACTTCTCAAGATGACCTGTGTTCAGTCAGTGAAGTTCCTAGGACGTATTTAGACAACCTACCGAAGTACCGCTCGTCAAATTAAGGAGGCGGATGATACGCAAGCAGCTCAGCATCTGGAATACCAATATGACACGGGTGTTCTTGATATTGAGTGCTCCAAGAAGAAGAGATATCCAGAAAGAGACCACAGCGACAAAGTCCGTTCGGTTGAAGGAGTGGCGCAGATAAGCTCGATGGGCCAGACGAGCACGCTGTCGTTCGCGTGAGCTCATCGGACCAGGATCGGGATCAGAAAGCATCTGTGCAGTCGTAAAGGTTCGGAGCACCGACGGTTGCTCAGGACCACCAAAAGGCGTGTCTTTGTTCGTCCCACTTTTCCTCTGCGATGGCTTACGCTGCACTCCACCGAAGAGATCATTTGCTTTAGCAAGTACAGCATCTCGTAGCCCAACTTGTCTGTTGATGGTGCTGTACTCAACTGGGTTGATTATGAAGCCTGAAACGATAATTCGAATTATAGCTTCGATCGTGTATACAATAAATAGACCAAGCAAAACCCAGTCAATAAGGGACCAATTGCCCAACTCTTTCACATGGCCGGGCTCGTATTGTGCTTTGGTTCTCGCTTCGACAGCTAGGAGGACGGTTTGTACCACAATGAGGATAAGCAGTGTAGGCTCGGTGTACGGGTTCACCAGGATATCGCTCATCTTCATGCGCAAGGTGCTGTCTGCAGGGATGATACCCAGACTGTTGCCCCGGAAAGGGTTTATAGGCTTCTGCCATTGTACACTGGGCCTGCGCGAGCGTACGGTAGGCGTGGGTGGCTTCTCAATCGGGGTGGTGGGCCCAGGCGAGGTGGGACCATCAGTCATGTATTCGGGCAGGGCCGTCAGGGTAGGGGGGTTCTGCAATTGTGACTGACGCAGGGTCGACTTGCGTTGTATATGGCGCTCAGCGACCTCAGAATCGTTGGTGACGTTGACAACACGCTGAGACATGTTCCGCATGATGGTTCCGGCGCGATGCAGCGGCGACGCCAACGTGCCTGGCGAAAGCGATCGGGCCCTACTGCGGGAAGGACTGAGACCTGACGCACTTTCGGCAAGTCCAACATCACCGCTGTATCTGCCTCCTGGCGACGCGCCTTCAGGACTCAGGAATTGCACACTCTGGAAGCTCGAGCGGTCGAGCGCTCCCGGCGAGAGATTGCCTGTAGCACCGCTGATAGGTTGCAAATGGCGTGCATCGGTAAGACGTGCTGTGTCGTCGTCCATGTCCACAGAGGCAAAATAGCCATGATCCTCAGATGGGCCTCGCCGCGCATAAGGGTCGCTGTTCTGGCTGTACGGATAGTGAGCCTGCTCGGACGCGCCAGGCGTAGGCAGGATGGGCGACAACGGCGGCGAGGTATCCCCCTGGAAGTTCATGTCCATGCCAAACCCAATGGCAGCCTGGAATGCGCCTGCGTCGATGGGCGAGTCTACCTCTGCACCCTCGTCTGCCACGCGCCGTATCCCACCCGGCCCCACGGCCGTATTTGTGTTCAACCGTGGCCGTCGCGTAGGACTCGGCGAGACCTCAGCGATGGGCGCATACTGGGCAGACCTGAACTGACCGGTTGCAATTCCCCCCGTCTGTCGGAGTAAGTTGCGCCCGCGGTCGCTCAGGGTGCGGCGGTGTGTGTGCGGCGCGGGCGCATCGTCGTGTTCGTCCGGCGGGCGGTTGAGGTCCTGCAGCGGTATCGACTGGTGTGTCTGGCTCCGACGGTGGTTGTGGTCGGGGTCTGTGTACGACATTGGAGCTGGCTGGTGCGGGTGTGCGGCTCTCACCGGTGCATCTGGCCGCTCTTCAGATAGCAGGTAAACACTATTGCGTGGGCATGGAGAGCGTCTCGGAGCAGGCGTGGCAGCGGTAACAATGGATGGATGGGTGTGTGGGTGGGTGCACGCAGGCTGCTGGCAGGTTTTAGGGGCGTATCTTTGGTGTTGAGGTGCGTAGGACAGAGAAACGCAAAAGATGCAGGATGCGGGATGCCGCTTGAGCCAGCTGTGGATATGGACGTTCCAAGTCCAGGGCAAGGGTAGCCGCAGGGAGCACACTAAGATAGGGCTGCCGTCGGGGTTGGATGCGTTTATTCTTAGCTCAACGCCCGTAGCTCAGCTGTTGCTCGCGGAGATCAATGCATTAACTTACAACAGCGTGTTGTAGGCACTGACGTCGCCTTCAAGGTATATGTACATGTGCGCACATGCACCTAGAGCACATGCTGTCCAGTTCGCGTGGCACGACCTCAGGCACTGCACAGCCACCAACGGCGTTGAATTGGAGCTGACCGTCTTTCCACGGATCTCCTTTTGGCGAATGCATACATCCCCTGCAAGCTGCATACGTTTCAGCCACACCTCGGGCAAGCTATGACAGCCCTGCTTGGAGCTGAGTGCTATAGCAAGAGGAGACCCAAACACTTACCTCGCAGCTGCAACATGTTTGCTGCACAAAGCGAGCGTCATGCATGCATCACTGAGGCGCGATTAAGAGTGACACTACAGTACCAGCTCCAAATGGCCGCTTGGCGCGATGCATGATATTCAAAAGGCAACACTTTAATCGGAGGTCTTCAAGGCTGGCTGGCACACAGCTTGAAAAAACTGAAATTCCTAAGATGACTACGCAACTTATTAGACCTCTAACCCTTTCACTTTCTTCTGATTGTATCCTTCAAACTGGTCGGATGGACACTTGGAGTCTGACAAGGTGCAGTTTTTAATGCCAGGCCTACCTCCTGGATACGGGCCTCATGGCACTGCAATTGCGCCGGAGATATCGACCGCGAAATCAACGCGACACGTCAGGACCGAGCCCCGTCCGTGTGTGGAAGAGGAACTGATGAAGATCTGCAGCTACCGCTGGCGTCACAAAACTTAGTCCAGTCCTGATTAGGTAGTCGCCGAAGCGGCGCGCAATGGATTCTGGCCGACGCGCTCTCGCTTTCACTACACCACACCTTGCACCCCTCCAGACCGCTCTGACCGCTACACACGTGCCATTTTTCGGCCATCCATACCCTCGATAGCCTCCGCGACGCCTAATCTGCCGCCAACTCCACTGCTACGACTGAGCCGCCCCCTAGGGACGCGTCGCCCACGGCACGCTGCATCATCATGCCTGCCCGCAAGCGCGCCGCGAGCGAGATGGAGATGGAGGAGCATGTCGAGACACCGAGCACATTGCATAAGCTGCGCAACATGTGGCAGTTTGCCAATCTTGCACAGTACATTGCTATATTTGGCGATGCAATCAAGATTGACAAAGACCTTGACATCGAGGTACGTCTATCTTGCGCCAGATGCTCCTATCGATGCACTGAGCGGACGTTTGATGGTATAGAGACTGATTGAGATGCAGGAGCTCGAGTCTGAGTGTCTAAAGCCTGGGCCGTCTGAGAAGCTTGCGCAGATTGGGCTGGCGCTTTTGAAGCATGTATCGTCACACAAGGGTCTAACGTATGTCGTCTACAATTATCTCTCTTTCCACCTCTGACCGAGTGCAGTCTCTCCATATTCGACGAATACACGCGCCGTCAATTTGTTGCCAAAGCGCCCGAGCGGAACCCTTTTGGCGAAGAAGAGGAGCCCAACAAGTTCGATGACTTCGACGTCTTCACCAAGATTCGCGTGCTGCAGCAGCTTTCAATATGGACTTTGAACAATCCGAATTCAATCAGAGAGAGGCTGGCTGCCACGGACAACGAGCAGACCTTATGGGTAATTGCTACTTTTCTTCCCTTGCGCGCAATCGCTGACCAGAGAACACAGCGCATGGAGCCCACGGGTTGGGACTCGCAAGATAGAGTTCTATTCGTTCTAGATGACAATCGCATGTATCGCCGAACCGATCCCGCCCCTCCTGCCCCTCCGCAGAAAGCCCCAGCCAAATCCAAGCCCAAGGCGAAGAAAGCGAGAGGCACCCGCGCCAGCAAGCGCCAAAAGCAATCGACGCCCGAACCCGAAGAGGACGTCGAAGAGGGGACTACCACTATTCAAGAACCCGAGACGGTCGAGGATGATGGGCTTGGTGGCATGAAGTGGGAATGTCTTTGCATTACGCTAGAAGATTATCGCGACTATCTCAGCGGCATTCGCAAGAGCCGTGATCCCAATGAGAAGATACTGTACAAGCGCATCGAAGAGGAGGTGATACCTATCATGGAGGGGCTGGCGGAGGAGCAAGCTCGTAAACAAGCGCGCAAAGCAAAGGAACTTGAAAATCTGCAGAAACTTGCCACGGCGAAGCGCTCGTCTCGTATTTCTGCCAGGGTTGAAAAGCAAAAGGAGGTCGAAGAAGCTGAGGCTGCACAGCGCAAGAGAGAGGAAGAGCTTGCCATGGCCAAGACGGAGCAGGCGAGGCAGAAGAAGCTGGAAGACGTATGTGAATACTCTTGCACTAATTGTTGAGGCTGACCCCTTCTAGGCGCATGACTCCCGACGTATGACACGAGAGCAACGACTTCGTGAACGCGAGACGGCCAAGATACTCAAAGAGGAGGAATTGCGCAAGTTGCAAGAGAACGAGCAGAAGCTGGCTTCCAATAATGCTCGCCTCTCAGAACGACATCTCAAGGCTATGATGAAACAACACGAAGCGGATCTCAAGAGACTCAACGAGGAGGAGGATTGGTTCTTCGATTGCGAGAAGTGCGGTGTCTACGGTTCGAATCTGAACGACAACTCGCCGCAAGTGTCGTGTGAGAATTGCAACGTATGGCAGCACGTGAAGTGCCACGGTCTCTCTGAGGACCAGGTGGAGGACCCGAAGTTCGAATTCATCTGCACGTCTTGCAAGCGCAAGGCAGAGGAAGCTAGCCAGCCCAAGTTGCCACCGCTGAAACTCCGAATGACAGCCTCGCCAGCCTCGCAAGCCAACGGCGAGGGTGCATCCCCATTCAATCGCCGCCTCGAGGCTGTATCCATTCCTGCGCCACGGCCTGCCTCTCAAGGCCAGCAACCCCAGTTCCAGCCCGCTCAGCCTTGGGCCGATGGTCCTAGTCTGTCTCCTCGAGGCCAGGCTCTCGGCCCTCCAGGCATTCAAAATTCGGAAGCTGCATACGGTTCGCCATCCCGTGGACCAGACGCCAGCTCATCGCCGATACGACAGCGGCCGGCGTCTTCATCGCGCCCTGCTGAGAGCTCGTTCAGGTCGAATGGTCTGGGCTCTTCGCCGCCGCCATTCAACCTGCCACAAGCACCCACAAGTCCGTTTAAGAGCATACGGATGCCACTGCCTCAGCCCAATGGCAGCTCGCTTGGCTCCAACCCATTTGGACCATCTCAGCACACGCCCGTTGCTCAGACTTTCAGCCAAAGCTTCAGCCAAAGCTTCAGTCGGCCAGGTACAGCTACAGGACCGGCTGGTTCGCCAGTAAAGAACTCACCCGCCAACTCTCCACGTCCTGCAAATGGTCTGCCTGCCATTTACAATTTCAACAGCCCTCATTCCTCGTTCCCTCCCAGCTCCGCGCAACGTCCGTCTTTCTCGCCGATGAAACACAGTTCGCCCGCGCCCATGCCGCACATGTCCTCGCCCGCGCCCGCACCGCTACGCATCGCGCCCTCGCCATCGCAGATGCCGGCGCAAATCTTACCAGACGCTATCCCTGCGCCGCTCAAGCACGACGGTGCACGACCGATGAGCAGTCACGAGATGAGCGAGACGCCCATCTTCCCGCCGGTGAAGAGTCTGAACCCCGATTCGAGTCCGCAGATCCTGAGCCCGCCAGTCAAGAAGAGCAGTCCTGCGCCGGAGAGGCATCGGCTGGCGCCTCTTGGAGAGAATGGGGTCGGTTCTGGAGCGCCTTAATGATTGCTGCTGATCGTACGCTTTTTGCTTTTTTATTTCAAACGTTGGGTTGTCTTTTCTTTTTGTTTCATGCAGTCTGGTCTATGACATGCAGGGACAGGCTGGGGGATTCATACGTTGGATCCATGCAGCGCGGTATGTCTTTTGCATAAAATGGAGAAGGCGGGTTCAGGTGCTGCGTGTATGGCAATGATAGATTGCTTTCTTGTGCGATGACTCTTTTTTATTGCAAGGATATGGCTTGGAGGAAGGTCTTGCGTGGCGGTTATTCGTTTTGATGTATGTGCCCTATGTATCAATAGCTATGCAATGAGGAGATCGGTGAGGAGTTGCTTTGCAGACTCAATGATCAACCTTTGTAATTCCATCCTTTGCATTTCCGCTTGTCGTGCCAATTGTGGCTGTTGAATGGCATCTGCGACCATCTTTGAATGCAGCTTGTGGGTGAGGAGACCGTATAGCTAAAGACAAGGCTGAGAGGTATACATAGCTTTTGCACCATGGAGCGTGTTTGTGTGTACAATGGCACCTAGCAGTATTGCGATAGCATATTGAATAAGGTGACGAAGGCTTGGGGGTGACTTTCCCGAATGCACCTGTATAAGAAGGTAAAGTAGTGGCGGAGACCTGCACGTGGGTCAGCTTCCGCTGGCGGCCTGAACCATGCTGTTCTGGGCGGTTTTCAAGCAAGACAGCTCGACAGTCAGCAACTGCGCACGACAGCTCGTAGCGGGCTCAAGAATCCCTTCCAACACATGATCAAACATCCCACACAGAAAGAGATACTAACAGCGTGTGAAAATGGCCCAAGCCCAGCCGTCTGAGAAACTTCACACAGCATGTGACGAGTGCCGTAAGCTACGCGGTGGATCCTGGCGCAGCATGAACTGTATACATAGCTTACGCGATACCAGGGACTAGGAAACTGAAGTGCTCTGGAGAGAAACCGTTATGTGGGAGATGCCAAAGAGAACATATCGAATGTGTGTATTCGCCGCAAAAGACCATGGGCCGGCCACGCAAGAGACGGAGAGAAGAAGCGGGAGCTGAAGCTGAGGGGGTTTCCGCCACACTACAGAACAACGGAAATGACAACTTCCCGCTCGATATGCCAGCGGCTCATGCTCAGTGCTTCAACAGCAGCCTTGGCCTCGCATCCCCGCCAGAGCATGCCGATGTGCCGAGTGGAAACGAAGTATATGCTCAGGCGCAGATCGATCCCAGCCTAGCCGGACTATACGGTCCTCAACCCCCTCTCAGCGCTTTTGAGTACGTCCACTTCCAGCCCTTGAGACACCCACACTCACAACTTTAGCTTCAACCTCACACCCGCCATCGACCCCTCACTCTGGGACTCCACAACCCCCAACCCCACACCCCCCTCCGCGCCCTCTCCAAACGGACCCTGCACCTGCCTCTCACTAACCTACCTCACCCTTACCGACCTCCAAACCGTTTCCACTTTCTCCTTCCCCCAGGTCATTATCCCCCTGCGCCGCGCCATGAGCAGTGTTTCCTCCCTCCTGCACTGCCCCACCTGCCCGCAAGACCCCTTCTCCGCAATCCAGAATGTCGCCAGCTTGGCCAGTCTGTTCAAAGCCATCATCTCGCGCTTCGCCGAAGTCCTGGGGGAGGTAGACCGCGAAGCCGCCAGTCTGCGCGCAACGGGGGCGAAAAAGCCGTTTCGTATCGGCGACCTGAATCCCGCGCTGCAGCATCTCCACACAGGAACTCTGGATTGTCCGATGGGGTTTAATGTGGAGCTGGAGCCGGATGTGTGGGTGAAGTTGGTGAAGCAGGCGCTCAGGACGGAGATGTTTGGGGGCGGGAGTAATGCGACTCCGCTCGTGGGGTTGCTAAGCGAGGTGGAGGAGAGGCAGCAGAACTGGCATAGGAATCGGGGGGTGATTGGAGAGGAAGGGATGAAGGTGTGGGGACAGGGTGAGGACGGAAGGTGCGAGAGAGATAAGGGGGTTTGTGAGGGGCTGGGTGGGGAGCATATTAGGAGAGCGATTGGGGGGTTGAAGTGGGAGTGAACCTCTAAAGATGCATGCTGGGCTGAGTTCTGCGAGAAGCATCACTTTGTTGGTGTCACAACATTCGATGTGTCTAACGCAGGCTCGAAGATATATTTCACGACGCTGTTCGCTCATAGCAAGCTTCTGTAGGTTGTACCAATGGTACGAATCTACATTTCAGCATTCATAATACAACCTCATCGTCTTCGTCACACTTATAGCCAAAGTCTAGTTTGGAATACCCTTTTCAACAACTCTCCCACCGGCTGGCAAGATCAAAGTCCATCGTCGTTCTCACTCCCTCATCTAAACCAGATTTCCAGCTCTGTCTACCCACCCACAAAGTCCAAAACACCCTCCCTCCCCTCTCCACTCTCACCTAACGTCGCGCAATGAAGGAGAAAATGAACCAACATTCTCTACAAAAACAAAAAAAAATGGACACGGTGCGACTCGAACGCACAACTCCCACAATACCCTGGCACCCCGGTGGGTGCCTCTCCCTGGTCATACTCGTCTTTGTAGTATGCCCAACAGGCGAACCCGTAAGGTGACGGCTATGCGTCGTACGGCAGGAGTTACCGTGTGGGATGCTGGGTGTGGGTGTCTTACCGTTAGACTACGTGCCCGGGGCAGTTTCTGATGGGTTGATGGGAGGAGGGTGAGTGCTGGGATAGATAAGCGGGTGTGTGGTGGGTTGCTTTTACTTTGGCTTTGGATACTTTGTTACATGCACGTACAGAGTCAAGCGAACGATCTGGGAGTACAGATTTGCTTTGTGGCCATATCGACTGCGACCATGAGAATGATGGACCTAAGGCTACATAGGCTGAGATCAAGCATATCGTGCGGCGAGTTTGACGTGGAGGGAGAATCGAGACAAGATGGTGACTCCGCACAGCAGGACACATACAATAGTCGAACTTCCCTTTACCTCCGTACACATCAAGTCTCCCAAACAACCAACCCGCTCAATAAACTCCGCACTGCATGCAATCCTTTCCTTCACACCCTCCCACTCTCGACTACCTGGCTGCGCACCAGCCAACGTCTCCACGTGCCTCAGAAGTCGTCAACCTCGTCAGCAAAGCCAGCCGACCCATCCTGACAAGATGACTACTCAACGCCCTCAGACTCGTTCTTGTCACAGGTGACTGTCTTGCGGTGACATGCCTTGGTTGCCTTGCCTTTGAAGAGTCAGGTGTGCAGGTGCCTGATGGTTGTGTTGTTGGCATTCCTTGGGCGACGGCTTGGGGAAGCTGCGTGGATAATTCACCGACACCCTGCTGAGAGTCTGTGCGCTGTGGTGGGCAAAGCAACAAGTCGCATAGCACAGCAGGGCTTGACGACTCCTTGTAGTCCAGAAGTCAGAAGGAGCGATGTGGCGGAAGAGAGAGTGCTTATGTGTCATTATTCATAAGTGTCACGAACAGAGAGTCACAGCAGGAACAGTCATATGTGTAATCAAGAGTTATATTTAAGAAATCGAGGCTTCATAAAGAAGCTCTCCGCTCCGCAATCAATATCAAGAAGGACTGGTATGGCTCGTACTTAAACGTACTTCAAAAACAAAACGTCAACAATCCTCAACACTCACACGCGGAGGAGTCAAATCAACCACGAAGGGGAGACTGCACTCCGGTGGTAAACATTAATCTTAGAAAGGGAAGCGACACGACACCATCGACCAGTGAAGGCGAGGTGGGTGCGTAAACAGCAGTAAGTTCACGACAGCACGAAAGGAAAACTTTTTTACCAAAAGGCGAGCTGGTCATCACCAGCTCCCTGAGGCCACGGGTAACTGGGTACGAGGGGGACGGTGATTCACGCTCCTGTGTAACCATGAGCGATAGCAATGTTCTTCCACTTCTCGACTTCGGCCTCGAGCTCGGCGTTGCGGCCCTCGAGCTCGGAGACGTGGTCGAACTTCCTCTGTCGCGATTCACGGGCGGCAAGCGTGTTGCGCGCGCGCTTCAGGGCGACCTTGTCGTTAGGGTCGACAGCAATGGGAGGGAGAGCACCCTTGCGGCGACGAGACTTGCTGATGCCGTTGGAGGCAGGCGAGTTGATGACGGACGACTTCCTTCGGAAGGAGCTTGAGTCCAAGACGATGGGTGATCCTGCGCTCGAAGAGCCGGATCGCTCCATAGACTGGCTACTGATAGTGCGCTCCATGGGGAGTTGCATAGCAGGAGCGTACTTTGGAACGTCATGGGACTTGTTCTCCTCCTCAGGAAAGAGGGAGAACCAGTCGTTTGAGTTGTTCATCATGGGCTCACCCTGGAACATGGGTGAGGTCTCAAAGCTGTCGTTGATGAAGGGCGAGGCGTCGATGTCAGGCGAAGTCAGGTTGGTAAACGCCGCAGATGGGGGCGCAGATCCGAAAGCATCGGCGAAGATGTCCTTGGGAGACACGGTACGCGTGGAACCGGATGCAACGGAAGGATCGTTGATCGCGGTGAACGCAGACACCTGCTCCAAGGTAAAGCCGCCAGCCTGGAAGGCAGGCATCAGGCTAGCGCCCGAATCGAAGGAGTTGTTGCTGTGCAGGTCTGCGCCATGTGTGAGCATGTGAGAGTGCTGTTGGTAAGACCAGTTCTTACCTGCCATGTTTGCGGTGTTTGGCAGTTGTGGTGGAAGTATGTTTTTGTTGCTATTGCTGTGAAACAGTGGAACCGGGGGACGCTGTCGTGACAAGGGCTGCTGGAATTCTGTGGTGGATGATGGGGCAGAATTTGCGTAGAAGTGCTGGCCTTTGTTAAACGTAGGAGCTGGCTGAGGAGCGCTCGGTGCTCGACGGGGTAGAGCTGGTTGATCGTAGAGCACGAAGTCCGTCTGCGGAGATGTCGTATTCAGATGTTGCCGATAGGCGTGGGGAGCTGGTGAAGAGTGCCATGGTGACTGGGAAGAAGCCGTGGTGACCGACGTGAAGTCGATGTTGGAAGGCGAACTGGAGCTGCGCGAGGCTGGGCTATAGTTCAGAGGTTCCGTAAAGGAAGACTCTGGAAAGGGGGTTGAAATGGTTGGGGTGTTTATTGTGGGGTCCAAGACGGAGGCGCAGAACGCTTAAAAGGCAGCCATGATGATGTAGCTGTCTTGTTGTGTTAGTGTGAGTGTGGTGGATGAAGCGAAATCAGGCATCGAGGGAAGGCGGGGGAATTTAAACGGGAGCCCGGACGTGCGAGAAGCGAGCGTGCCAAGCCACCTTCACTCTGACTCACCGAAGTCGCAGCACAGCCGGTGGTATACGGCCAATGAGCGGTGGCTTCGACACACCTGCTCATCAGCGCTAGTACTACTGGGGCTAGAGGCCCATCACGTTCGCGCAGCCTCTCGCAAAGTACTGCACGGTGTTTCGGAGTGATCGCAGACTGCTGGAGACGCTGCGCTGCGTGAACACAGGCTCAACACAGCCTTGACGTACCTCTATGAATGCGCAAGTCCAGCGCCGAGCAAGACAACACGTCAGGGCCGTCGTTTGGTGCGCGCTGTACAGACAGCCAACACTGCAGGCCGATTTCAGGCATCACCATTGTGGCCGGTAGGGCGTGCAGCAGTGAGAGCAAGGGCCACCCCAGCAATAAACCGGTGGAGCGTGATTACGCACCTTAGCCCAACTCGGCACAGCTGCCTCGTTTTCCGGTGGGAAAGAGGGCGCAGCAATATCACCGCCCTTCTTATCAGAGCGTTGCGGGTTTAGGAGAGTGATCAAGCTGCCTGCACTTTGGTTGATTTTGCGCTGGACGAGGCCGAGCAGACCAGGCCAGCTCGAGCGGACTCTTATCGGGCTTTGGGGATCCCCAGGTCTTGGCTGTCCCAGACCACCGGTCAGAGGTCGACGTTACCTGAGATGAAACCAAGGACTGCATTCCTACACCCATCACGTCGGATCGTAGTATGACTCTTCAGAATATCGGTCTGCGCTGGTTCTGGACGCTCCGCCCCAATATGTAACGTTGCAGAGCACTCGCCTCATGCAGGTTCGTGATGCAGATGCATGCTGGCGCGTTGAGCACTAGCGTACCCTGCCACCAAGGCTTGCTCCGTGCAATCGGTTGTTGTTGTTTACAATAGAGTAGCGCACTCCTTGTGCTTCTTGAATTTCCCGGCCAAATGACTAGTCTCTCAGACCTTTAAATCGTCGATGCAGATACGAGAGCTACTTGACGATGTGCAACTCACCAAAAGAGCGGCGGCAACCGGATCCTGGTATCGGCACGTGGACTTTGTAAGCAAAGGGCGACAGCCAATCACTTCGAAAAGACCATTCAAGTTGGCAAACTTAATCAGGTATGTCGTGTCTTATGTTGTAGCCACTCAATGTCGTCGGTGTCCGTGAATACGACTGTTCCAAGATACCGAGTCGCCCTTTGGCTCGTGTTGCCTATACAGGAGGCGGATACTATCTCAGGGTACTTTGCAGTCTCAAGTTGGAAAGACAACGGAATGCTCACACTTTCCACGCGCCACGTAGTCAAATTCTGTAGTAGCGTTGCTGCCAGATGTCCAGGAGAGTGACGAGAATTGCACCGTGCTCATGGCTGCCATGCATTATGAGCGTGTTGTCATTCGCTAGTCACTTCAACACAGCAGGTAATATGCAGTTGCAGTGATCGAACAAGCCGGTTCTCTGGCCCATCAATTGCCATCCCTCTTATCTTACGAAGGATTCGTGTGGGAGGACGCTGATACGGTTACTGTATACGCCCCATCTTGGAGCTCAGATCGTCGAATATGTTGCCTGTTGGCGGGTGAGTGTACCCTGCAAGTAGTCCGGGAACATCCCGTGGCGTCCTTAAAAAGTTGATTGCCATTGCATGTGTACCTTGCGCCCGATCAGTGTGAGTGTCGACTTCACGAGGACGAGCCACACACTGAGTGGCGGGTGCTCCAGACGCACGCGTTGAATGGGGAACTTTCAAACACCGTAGTCTCTCCAGACGCTTTTTAGGTCGATCCAAGGATTTGGAAAACCATCTGTAGTGGGAAACAGGCTGAGAAAAGCGAGCCAGTGGTTCTCATCTCTGTGCAAGGCCATCGATCGCAGCTGCAATTGGAAGTGCCCTTTGAACCATGAGTGTTCAGGCACCAGCAAGGGGGCGGTGACCAAAGTCCCAAGCGCTAGCGCCCAAGTGATAGCGTTGTTGACCTCTCGAGGATGCCGAAGGAACCGATAGAAATAATCTACAGCTTCTGGCTTTGTGTTGAGAACGTCAGCGCGTTCTTCTGCAGACATATCCATCCTCGGTCCCACCTCAAGCAATCGCTCTGTGCTTGCCTCGAGCTGAAGTGGGAGCAGCGCCTTCATGACACGAGATATGAGCAGCTCACACAGTCTCGTCTGTGGCGGCAAACCCCTTGACCCTGTCCAGAAATACAACTGGAAACATTGAGTGAGCAACACTTCGACTTCTGTGCACCCATGCCCAGGCTCCTTCTGAGCAGCCAGTTCCCTCAGAATCGCGTGCTCGACTTCGTAGATGGGCTGGATGATGTAGTCGTCAATTTTAACATCTGGCGGCGGGGACGAATACGTGATCGCGACCTGATGCAAGTAGCGCACAATCTGGGCCAGAGGCTGCGAAATGGGAGGCACGTTCTCGAGAGTTCTGGCGGTGAGGGCGTCGGTATCTACGACTACCTGTTTCGGAAGGGGCAAAAGGCTTTGGGCCTGATGAGGAAGCTTCGGTACTTCTTCCAGTTGCGCGGCGACCATGATCTCGCACCTGAGGAAGTATCAGCACGTGGCTCTGTAAGCCGCAAACTTTCCATCTCACCATTGGGAGGCTTTGCGCGTAAAGAAGCTGGTGGACAGCCAGCCAGCAAGCAAATCACCATCACCTCGCAGGGTGAACAGGTGAACTAATGCGTCACGGTGCTGTACAGCCGCATTGAATGACCCAGAGAACACCTGTCAGCACCACTGATGAGTATTGTAGGAAGCTGTTAGACTGGATCGATGAACACTTACTGCAGCAGCTGTAATGCATGAGACGGCCCTGATGAGGTGATCGGAGAAATTTCCAGCTGCTGTTTCTTTGTCTATAGTCTCCTGCATCATTTGCAACGATTTGTTATAAAACCAGAATCCTTCTTCGGTGTTGAAATCGCCCGACATCCCATCGCGAATGATGACGGTAGCGTACAGCCATAGCATGAAGGTGAGCTTGCTCTCAGCCATGCTCCCCAAGATCGTGTTCTCATGGTGGAACGGCACAAGTGCATGCCTGGACTGATCTGCATACTTGTCTGCACATAGTTATGTTAGCACAAAGACTTTGCACTTCTAGACAGATAAGGATCACGGATGCCTTACCATCGGAACACGGAATTTCTTCCGGACAGTTAGCGGACAAGACTGCTTCCGTTAGAACTGATTGCGCCGTCAGACCTCGAAGGTCTTACAATACTTGACTATATGGTCGAAGTCTCTTCCAATATTTGGGAATATGCCAAAAGGGTCGACTGAGCTGGCTGCAACCGTTTGAGGGCTGGTGACGGCTACAGGAACTAAAGTCTTTTGCCTGACCAACTGTTTCTTCTCATCCCCGTCTCTCCTCGACACAGGTTTCTTCGATCTCGACTTCGATGTTACTTGTCCGCTGAAGCTAGCGAGTCCTCGGTTCTTGTTCACCCATTCTCGGGCCTTCTTTCGCACCACTGTATCCTTTGCAGGGTCGAAGTTGTCCAGGAATTCAAGTTTGGCGGAGGTCGGTGTTGGAACATCTATGGAGAAAGTTGGTTGCATCTGCTGAAAGAATTTTCTCCCTTTGTTGTCCTTTTCCTGTTGAGCTTGATACAGGCTTGCTGTGCTACTGAATCTGAAGGTAGAAAAGCCAGAGTGCTCTGGTTCAGGTGCCATGGTTGATTGCAACGCACCAAATGCAAAGCCCGTATACTGAGCCAGGTGCATTGAGTACAGTGTAGATGGCTATCTCTCATTTACGAGAAAGAGCGGGTGTATAACCGAAAGCACCTGCCAATCACGATGCACACACAGCGGCTGCGGTGTCGGCACGTAAAGTGCTTACCCTTGAACAGCGGGCCGCAAGCAATCGAGACGGCGGATATCAGTAGTCAGAGCTGCGGCAATCTGTCGCATTGCAGCAGTTCTGCCAAAAAGCAACGAATAGGGATCTCCCCACAGGAAATTCGAGACACCGGACTAGTGGTAGGGTTTTGCTGCCGTGATGTTTGACGAGTGGCAATGACAGGAGACAGCTCCGAGCTTAGTGGCTTGTGCTCAAAACCAAACTTATTGTGTATGTGAACAATGGAGATGCTGGAGTAGTGTAGTAAGAATTGAGAGCATCCAAGGGTACTTCAGAGACATGCAATGGCGAAGTCAATAGAAAGATAATCATGCAACCAGCAGACGATTCTGCATGGGGTTTTGCAACCGTATCCCAAGACGGCTCTGTTTCTGATCAACAATAACCTCTTAGCTTGCGCGCCAAAAGGCAGTTAGTTTCTACTCACACAACCTAAATGAAGCGGCGCGGCCTCGGTAAGGTTCCCGAAGTAAACATGCTCGAGCTCAATGATGGGTATGCTCGCACTGACAAGCTAGGAATTGGCGCGCGGATGTTCACTTCCGATCCCATGTCGCTGGACATGGGCTTCCAAGTGATCCCGATGTTTCGTAGTCAGTTCCGTCCAGCTATCTCCACTACCAACTACCGCGAATATGCGCGTCAGATTTATGTTCCGAAAACTCTTCGGGCTAGCCAGGCATTGACATGGCAAATGTTGACCGGCCCATACATGGATGTATCAGCTATTCGTATTGCCTTTAAAATCACCGAAAGCTTATTGGAGATCTTCGTCAGTATTCTTGCGATTGCTTACGGCCGCAACACAACTTTGTGAATACTAAAGTGCAATGCGATAAGATGAGAGGACACATTTTTCGATTCGATCTTCTGCATCGGAAGGCAAGTGACAGTGTCTATTAGAAGACGAACTTGATAACGGGCGATGGTCCAGAACATGGCCCCTGTGTCAGATGGCCCACGTTGCCCACTTGCGGAATATTTTCCTATGGCAACCACCAATTGCGAGACGATATCAGCAAGAGTCGGTTTCTCAAATGCCATGCTTTGAAGAGGCGCCAAAAGAAAGGCGAATGCGGGAATACGCTGGCGTTGGCGTCAGAGGATCAGCTGGAGGGCAGGGAAAGTGAAACTCAGCGGTCAAAACACACGCAAGGGTAGGCTTGGTCGGAAGCTGTCCGGGGGTAAAGAGGATACAGTATTGAGCAAGACACAACTTTTCGCCACGCTGACAAGATGAGTGACCTGATGACACATCACTGGCGACTATCAAACTCAAGGTAACCGATCGTACTTCGCCATCCTCCACCAGTTTCTGGGTGTCATCATGCTTATATCGAGACCCTTACACCAGCAGATACCAGTACAGACGGCCCACGTCGTAGAGAAGATAAGGGCAAGCCCAACGATCCGCGAGTTCTTCCATGACCACCGCTCTTTCTTCTGCTAGAGGTTAGCTCTACAAGCCCCTTCAAAATAGGCGAAACGTACTCCAACTGCATCATAGCTGCTTTTTGCGTCCGTGAAACCTGCCTCTAGATCCTCCGGCCGAGCCACCGCTTTCACCGCCTTAATCTCGACCGAAAAATCGCCCTCCTGGCTGCCGAAGAAGCTTCTCATCATGAAGCTCCATCTCTTAATGCTCTTAGTGTTTAGCAGGGGTGCATCGTCCTTCTCTTTACCCCGGTATGTCGGCTTCAGCTCGGTCCAAGGAATGAACACAGAATAATTGCCAGCTGCGCTGAAGTCGTACTCGTAACTGATCGTCGACTGCTCTCGGCCATCATCCATGGGAGGCAGGATCTCGTCTTTCAAAACAAAGGTGTAACGTTTACCATCATCTTTACCGACCTCCAGGTGAATTCCGTCGTATTCAGAGAGATCCCATGACCGGTCATCGCCAGTAGTACGCTGGCTGGCGAATCCAGCGCCGCCTAGGGTCTTGATGTCAAGATTGCCATGGAAGCGAGCTGTAGAGCCTTTGATGTCGAGATAAGACTGGGGATATGGCGTCAGCCAGTGTAAGATTGAAAGCTAGCTTCCGCATACCTGTGACTTTCCACCTCGAACCCTGTCATCGCTGGATGTCCAGTCTTTTGCATCCCAGCCTCTGCGTCCAGGATTAACACAGTGAAGATACTTGACTTGGACTAATGATTACCTTTCACCTCCAAAGATGGTCTTCGATTGGCTCATACTGTCGGTCGATGCGAGTCGTGATGGTTGATGGCTGCATCTCCACGTCTTGCAAGATCAATGGGCAATGACTTCATTCCGCGCACAGGTGGCCTGTGCTCATGCATGACTGAATCGCGTGTTGCGGGCAGAACACCGCTAACGTCTGAACAGACAGGACAGCGCCATTTGTCGATTACCCCATTGAACGATATTGCATTGGCCATGGATTTCAGAAGCTTGGATCGGATGGGCGACTCGGATGAGTCCATCCTCGACGAACCGTACCGCCCGTTCTACAATATCTTTGCATCCAAGCCGGTACTCGTCAAGCAGTATGCTACCTTACTGCTTACAATAGAGCCAACTGATGATTTTGCTAGGGACAATGACTACAATCGAGCGACTTTCAGAGAGAGACCTCTGCTTGGAGTACTATTGTTCGACAACGTGGCTTCTGAAGCACGCGACATTGCTGCTAACGAGAGAAGTATGCATGGAATCATGATTAAATAAGTAGATCCTGATGAAAGCAGCATTCCTCTCCTGGCTGAAGCTGAGCGTATACATGGCGATTGTAGCTGTTGCGATTGTGCTGAACTTCCATTTGAAGTCAGAACCATCGACCTTGGGTGAGTAATGATAGTCACATGTAGTTCATCACTGCTGATAATAAGTAGAGAGAAAGTGGTCACTTCCGCTGGGCATTATATTCTGGCTGCTGTCAATGGCGTGCCTGATGTCTGGAGTGTCAAATTACATTAGCACACTTTCTGGCTACAGTCATCGACAAGCGCTCGTGCAGACAGGCTGGAAGACCCAGACGGTGTTTACAGTAGTTGCAGCAGCTATTGTAGCTACGTGTGTATTGCTGCTATCGACAAATGCGCAAAACCGGTGAAAACACCATTGCGTTCATACAATTCGTAAATATTCTCTGCCTATGCCCGAGCTGCAGGAAGGAGATATCCTCCACAGAACCCATTAATGTGCAAGTTGAGACACTTTACCAACTTTGCTCGGCGACCTGCGGGTGTGACAGACACGTTAATCGGCCTCAAGGACAGCCCAGGTGTGATCGTCAACCGTTGTGTAGATAAGGCCGCCTGCCAGGAGATCATCTCCAGCTCTCAGAACATCGGCAGATTCAAGCCCAAGATTCGCAGCAATCACCTGTTGATGCAAACCCTCGTTGCTTTGTGGTGTCTCTCGCAAGTATGCGAATACCTTCTTCGCGACATTGTTGTATCCGCTCAGATCGTGATTCCCGTACGTACCGCTGTCTTGCTGTCCAGTCGCACCATTAGCGTTGGAGGTGCCTGCGCCCGCGCCGCCTGCTCCGGGTGGCCCTCGGGTGAAGTACAGATGTATGGCAGTGGCTTCGAGGAGATGATAAGACACCTCGTTCATATCTTCTACCGGGCGGATAATCTGTGCACCGACCGATCTTCTATCGTTGAAGCTCTTCAACTTGCCCCATGCCCTGCAATACGAGCCTTCGACGAGCTTAGCTTTCATGGGATTGTTCTGATCGTTGTTGTCTGAGTCAACCCATTGCTTGACCTCGATACTACCGGTGCCATCGTCGAGTCTGTACGTGGTATTTGTGGTTTGTGTCGATATATTGCGGATTTGGCCAACAAAGGTGAGCTGTAAGTGTTAGCTACTGATGTTGACGCTGTAGCCAGCATGTCGTACCTGCGAGACTGTCTGTCCATCTATGCGAAACGAGTCGTTTCCAGCATCAGGCTGAGCATCCAGGATCTGCTTGATGGTGACAGGTCGCAGTGAGTCTTGCTGTTGCCTGTCTCGCCCGCCAGGGCTCTGTTGGCTGCCATCGCCAGGAATGAAGCCGCCGCCGCCAGCACCGCCGCCGGCACCGTACGATGTATATGACGTCTCGTAGGCGTTGTAACCTGCGAATATTAGTATTGGAAACCCTATACACACACAGCATGGAGTACATACTCATAATCGCCTGGTGGCGGATCTGATGTGGAGGCAGATGAGGAGGGGAGGCAGCAAGAGCGACGCGTCCAGGACGCGCTACCGCGACTGCCACTTTGCACGCCCCCACATGACAGACCATCGATTGGCGTCCGCCAAGATTGCCCCACTTTAATTATTTCGAGGAAAAGTCGAGATTCACTTTGTATCGCTTGCCGTCAAACATCGCACGCCGCACTCGGATACCGCAAAGACAGACCGACGATGGCTCCTCGTGCAGCCTCTCCGGCGCTCTCCGAAAACGAGTTCGACATCTTCGACAATCTCGCCGGTTCGGACAACGAAGAGCAGGGAAACAGCCTGGGCGCAGATCTTGGAATCAACTTGGATATTGGCAGTGATGGAGGATCGGACGACGAGGCGTTTATAGCAGCCAAGCAGGCCGCGTCGAACCGAAAGGCTGCAAATGTCAAGGGCACTGGAAAGAAAGGTGGTGGCTTTGCAGCCATGGGCCTCAACGCACTGCTTTTGAAAGCTATTTCGCAGAAAGGTTTCAAGATGGCAACTCCGATTCAGCGCAAAGCGATACCACTCCTTTTGCAAGGCGAGGATGTCGTCGGTATGGCTAGAACCGGTTCCGGAAAGACTGCTGCATTCGTCATTCCTATGATCGAGAAGCTGAAGACGCACTCTGCGAAAGTTGGCGCACGTGGTATTATCATGTCGCCGTCACGCGAGCTTGCGCTGCAAACGCTGAAGGTTGTCAAGGAGTTTGGTCGAGGCACAGATCTGAGGACAATCTTGCTAGTTGGAGGTGACAGTTTGGAAGAGCGTATGTCGTAAAGTCTATTGTCATGAGGCCCTTGCTAACATTGTCCTAGAGTTCAGCTCCATGACCACCAACCCGGATATCATCATCGCTACTCCCGGTCGATTTCTGCATCTCAAGGTTGAGATGGGCTTGGACCTGTCCTCCGTCAAGTACATCTGCTTCGATGAAGCTGATCGCCTGTTCGAAATGGGTTTTGCCGCGCAGCTCGCAGAAATCCTGCATGCCCTGCCAACATCGAGACAGACACTGCTTTTTAGTGCTACACTGCCAAAATCGCTTGTTGAATTCGCAAGAGCTGGTCTGCAAGACCCGAAGCTTATTCGACTAGATGCCGAAAGCAAAATCTCTCCAGACCTAAAAAGCGCATACTTCACAATCAAGTCTGGGGACCGAGACGGCGCGCTGCTCTATCTGTTGGAGCAGGTCATCAAGGTGCCGACTGGAGAGACCGAGGCGGCGAAGGCGCGCAAGGAAGAAGGCAGCTTGAGCGTTGGCGCAAAGCGCAAACGTAAGCAATTCACCGCGAAGGATACGGCGGTCGCTGAATCGACGATCATCTTCGCTGCTACCAAACATAGAGTTGAGTACTTGTCCGAACTACTGAAGTCTCTTGGGTATCCAGTTTCATACCGTGAGTAATCTTCATTCCGAGTAGACTATCAAGTCACGCTAACAGCTCTTTGCAGTATACGGCAACCTGGACCAGACCGCCCGTAAAGCTCACGTAGAGGAATTCCGTTCGGGGCTTACTCGCATCCTTGTTGTCACGGATGTTGCGGCCCGTGGTGTTGACATGCCTCACATCAATCACGTCATCAACTACGATTTCCCGTCGCAACCGAAGATCTGCGTGCACAGAGTGGGACGTACAGCTCGCGCTGGACGCAAGGGCTGGGCTTACTCTCTTTGTCGACATGTCGATCTCCCGTATCTATTGGACCTACAATTATTTCTCGGCCAACGGCTGCTTGTCGGCAGATCTACCGAAGAGGCGAACTTCGCCGAAGACTTCGTTGTTGGAAGCCTGGCACCTTACCAGCTAGAGTCGTCCGTTGAGATTGTCAACAAGCAGCTCGCTGATGATGAAGATCTGGCGCTGCTGCAAAGTGTGGCGGATAAAGGTGAGCGGCAATATCAGAGGACGCGAAACCAGGCTAGCGCACCGAGCGTGCATCGGACTAAGGAGCTGCTCGCAAATCCTCATTTTGCTGATACGCATGTCCTTTTCAAGGACGAAGTTCATGATGCATTGCAAGCTAAGGAGGCAATGTTGCAGAGGATCCAAGGTTTCAGACCTGCAGAAACTGTCTTCGAGATTGGAAGACGCGGAGCACAGAGCGAGACTGCTGAGATCATGCGCAGAAGGAGGGTGCAAGTAGAGAGGCAACAAGAAAAGCAGAGAGCTAATGCACAGGCTAACAATGCGCCTGTCACAAGTCTTGCAGCTCCTGGAGCGTCTGACAAGATGGACGTCGACTCTGAAGACGGCGACGATGACGACGAACCGGCTGACACTGGTGCATACGACTCCGATTCCGACGACCTTGAAGTTTCCGTATCGATGCCTTCTTCCAAGAAGCCGAAGAATGATGACTTCCGGGAAGGAGAATTCTTCATGTCTTACCTGCCCAAGGAGAACTATGCAGAGGAGAAGGCATATGGTGTTAGTGGCGGTGACGCTGGTAACAACTTCGTTTCAGCTGCAAGAGCTGCAGAGATGTCGCTCGTGAATGACGAGATCCAAGGCTTCGCAGATGCAAGCAAAGCCCGTATGAGGTGGGACAAGAAGTCTAAGAAATACGTTGCGCGTGCAAACGACGAAGACGGTTCTAAGGGCGCGAAGATGATCAGAGGAGAAAGTGGTCAGAAGATTGCCGCCAGTTTCCGCAGCGGACGCTTCGACGACTGGCGCAAGGCCAACAAGGTGGGCCGCATGCCGCGTGTTGGTGAACAAGAGGCTCCAGGACGCGGTCCGGGCAAGACTCAGCACTACAAACACAAGGCTGAAAAGGCACCAAAGGAAGCGGATAGATTCCGCGACGACTATGAGGTGCAGAAGAAGAGAGTTCAAGAGGCAAAGGAAAAGCGCATTGGCAAGTTCAAGGACGGTACTGGCAAGAGCGAACTCAAGGATGTCAATGCTGTACAAAAACAGCGCAAGATCCAAGAGCAGCGTCAAAAGAAGAATGCCAGGCCGTCGAAGAAGCGGAAGTTTTGAGTTCATTGTTCAATACCCGGCTTGCAATCTAGCACATGCATCAATACAGACTTTATCGGCAGAAAGAGGGTTGCTCTCCCGTACCAAACAACACTTCATCATGCGGAGTCTAACGAACGTTGTGGCGTGTGCGGCACGATTTGAGTGCCGTAACTCTCGGGACATCTCTCGCGCCGATCTCAGTGACCGTGACTCTACATTTGTACCATGACCTCTATGGCGAGTATGTCACGACCAACTGGGCAAGCAGAGTATTTGCAATTGCCATTTGAGTTGCGCTGTGTTGGGAGATCAGACCACCTTTTAAGGCCCGCGGCTCCCGCTTACGCAACACTACTACACTCCTGGAGGAGCCTTGGATGTTGCTTTTGCCGTGCCACATGCATCTCTGCATCTGAGTGTGCCTCGGGTGCTTACGTGTGGGTTGTTGGATCCTACAACTGGCCTGGAATGGCCTGGTGGACTTCAACAGCTTCTGCACCCACTCTACGACCAATCTAAACCCACTCGGTCGGCGCAATTCCACCGAGCATGTCATATACTGTTGGTTTAATGTGCCACGGACCCACACATTGGTGTGCATACCATACAACCACGCTGCACCTGAGTGGTGCAAATTGGTCCAATAGTGGCTTCGCGCATCGCTACTTCGCAGCGGGCCAATTGGCAGAACGTTGAACACAGCATACCTGCTGTTTTATTGACCAAACTTCCGGGCTCGAGAGGCTGTCGGCTGGGCTGTCTATTGTGATGAACCTGCTGCAGGCAAGCTACCTAGCCTCGACAATGTGTAATGTCTTGTTTAAGATAGAGTTTACAGCTATATCGACGCGCGATAGAGTTGACACTTGACAAGCGACGGCGCATTCACAGACAGCTACCGGTGCGCACACGATGTCCGATTCAGGCCGTGAGGGTCTTCCTAAGCGCACATGGAAAGCACGCACGTCATCCGCACAGGAGATTTTCTCGAGCCGGACAATATGTCCGCGCTGCCTAACGGAGACTCCACACACCCTTGGATGCAACAAGCGGCGGTTCAGCTTGTCAAGGTCTGTTTAGCGCCCAAGCCTGTGAGAACTTCATTGAATCCAGGTTTAGGTGCATATGTGGCTTACCCGACCTTCTAGAACAACACCTGCGGCGTAACCACAACACGGTTCCGTGTGACACACCCACGAGGCAATGGACCACAGACTAATCGGGTTGTACAAATATCGTGAGGTTCGGTACGCCAGCCGCCAAGTGCCTCTTACGATACTTCTGTGCCACAAATGCAATCTCGCAGCGTCCTTCAGCGGGATTCTGATACCATTATACAGCCGAAGTAGGACGGCAATCTCCTCGCCAAGTGCTCAAGCAATTCAATGAAAATCACCGGCTTCCGAAGAAGCAAGGAACGCGACGCGACCGCGGACCCCTTCCTGCTTGTGGCATAGAGGTGTCGCTTAGGGCTGCACACAGCGGCACGCAGTCGATGTGAGAACGTAACGGCGGGATATCGCGACGCCTTACACGGAGTTTTCCTACTCCGCTGTGGGCCCCATGAACAGCACATGGAAGGTGATGGGCATGATGGCATGCAAGGGATCAGCCTGTAGAGCTTTACGAGGAGCGCTGCATGCGGATTATGCACGAAATGTTGTGAGGCCGACATTTACGCAAACGGAATTCGGCATGTGCTACAGATCCTACAAGGTCTACTCGGGCCGTACCCAGTCGAAAATCGAGGACAATGCAAGGATTTTTCGATAGCGACACCCCTGACCCGCACTACTTTTGGCACAAACAACGTGTCCAGAAGCCCAGGCACCGGTTCGTAGATCCCGCGGTCCAATCCGTGTCTGCCCTTGTCGCAGCATGCATCCTGGTCCTGAGAAAATCATGTCGAGGTGCTGCTGGCAACGCTGCAGGGGCGTTGATGTACGGCCGTCCGCAACGGGAAAGTATATGATTGAAAGCTCCGGACATGACAGAGCTCGGAACATAGTCCTCAGTGACACAACGGCAGCAGCCGTCACTGCGGGATGGGGAAGCAGCTTCCCACTCCCCGCAGGCCGTTGAGCAAAATTCGTCGGCCGTAGTCTCGGAGTACCGTACTGAAGAGATGACGGCCATGTAAAGACCTTCTCCTAACGACAAGATCCCCGACGGTTTTTCTGGGTCTCGTTGCATAACCGAAGGATCTCATATTTTCCGCTGCGCTGGGATTGAGTAGGGCGAGCTGGCCGGAGTTGCTCGTGTCATGGTATTTCCGCCGCTCGGCTGGACATGTTGAAGAGAGAACGGTCATGCAGGGGCACCTTGTCCCCCTGCAGCTCGAATCTCGCTTGTTGCCGTAGAAGGTGCTGAACGAGCCACATGCCGCATGCGGTGTGTGCCTTGTCGATTGGACAGCATGCAGGGCCGGTAGGTTGGAGTTGGCCTCGACATGTTTTTACACGAAAATGTCTGACCGGTCGTCGAGCTGAATTAACCGCGACTTAGCAGGGCCTTGCTTTGCGCCTGCGTCACAGCCTACGCTGTTCGCAATTCCCGTCACGACTTGGGCATGGATCGCCGGCGGCCCGCTATGCCGTGTTGAGTTTGCCGAGCCCATAGTCGTGAAAAGGCCGCCAGACGTGAACGCGAACGGTGAGATTCGCCATTAGTGCCACGCCGTGGTGCTCCTGCTAGTGACGACAATGCGCCTGCGCCTGTCTGACAGTTCTCGTCGTGCCTGCCAATGGCCTGAAGCAGAAGCAGAGGCAGGCAAGGACGTCCTCGGTGGGCAGCTGCGATGGCTATTGGCCGGCGTACGCCGCTGCATTATTGCCATGACTTGACATGACTTGACCTGACTTGATCTGACTTGACGCCTTCATGGAGATGCTGCACTCCAACGTCACGCGCGGCACCAGGGCGATTGAGTTCGATTAGACAGCACACGGCGTCCTGCATTGGCATTGTACCCCGGGCATAGCATGCGTGTCACCTCTGCAAACTCAGTCCGGCCCCGCAACAGCAATGCCAATGCATCACAGGGCTCTCGGACACTTTGCGGCGATCCTCACCCGAGGCGATTTCAGATCGATTCACCCACCGGCCGGAGAGTTTGTCTGCCCAACCCAAAGCAGCATATCCCGGCCCTATAGCAGCCTGCCAATATAACTCAGGCGGTTTTGCAACAACAGCATGACTGCACATCTTATTGAGGACTGAACGCCACAGCTAGCGCATCATGTTCGCCATTGGCAGCGCCGCCCACGGTGATTACTTACTTTTTGCAGCCCACGCCCAGGATCGCCTCAGCTGCAGCCAGTCCGTTGTTTGATGCACATGCAAGTACCACCCGGCATGGGCGAGGACGTTTCGTGTGGAGTCTTGCTTCGTGGAGCATGTGATCAGCGCTGCCTTGTCGTCACGCCTAACTCTAGATCTGTGTCAGAGGTAGGGCAGCGAACCACACGCTGATGTCAAACGCAAGCGGACAAAGCGTGGGGCGACTCCATCATTCAAGCGGGACCAGCAGCTGCCAGATGCATCACTCGCATTGCCATGGAAGCTTTTCTGGCACCGCTGCATTGCCACTTAGGTTGGCCCCAGGCGTTACGGATCGTCTCCGGTAAAGCAATTTGCGCTGCGCGACTACTGCCTGCATACTTGCAGGATATGCTTTCGGCAGCTGCGCGTCTGGCCATTGGCTTGTAAATCTGCAGACGCCCGGCGCTTATGTTGCTGAGAGCTATGTCAAGTGCGTGTACTGCTTATGGGCTTCTTGCAGTCGATCCTATCCAAATGGCATTGCAAGACGTCAAGTCAAGCCATAACCGCAAGACTGTGCCGATCCCGGCTGCGGATTACCTTCCGTGATCAATCGCAGAAGTCTGAAAGCTTCCAAAACAGGTTCGCACTGTTTAGCGTTCGGTATTTGGATACGCTACAGGTGTACCTGTACATAGACTGTACTAAGCGTATGTCGACAGTCGACAGAGTTTCGGTGGCTTCGACGATGGACTAGCAAGGAGGCTCAACATACAGCAGACGGTCTGTTCGGCGCTCATTGCGATAGGTATACTGGGGGTGGTGGTTAGTCTGTCAAGCTCGGCTGCTTAAGTGACGGACGCAAGCGTGAACCAGCGGCGCGGGACTGGCCATCAGAGCCATACTTCGCCATCAGCAGCTTGATCCCAGCGGCTGTTGCGTCTACGACTGCGTCCGCGCTTGCGGAAGAATCCAAGCAATCATAGGTGATCAGTGACGGGGCTGCTCCCTCCAAGGCGGCTCGCTCGAGGATCGCCTTTCCTACATCCCAGCAGCGCCGCAATCAAGCGCCAGCATTAGAGTGACCGACTTATGCGTTGCCTCGTTCCCAAGGTTTGCTTGGGCGGCTGCAAAACAATGGTGCACTGGAGCGGCGCTAAGGCTTCGTTAGCTGCCCTGGTCCAGGACGGTTCGGATAGCATGGGCCCAGCACAAGTGACAGGGCCCCCAGTCCAGCGCCAGCCCGCCGTGTCAATGCACTCTCCACGCCACGGCTGCCGTGCATACTTCCGCGGCTGCATCGACCATCTTAGAGAGCGGCAACCCTTTACTCGAAGAACCATCAGCCGAACGAGGCCAGCATGTCGTTGTCCCCGACAGGCACCCTTCCCTGCTCCCGTTGCCCGGAACCCATCGTGCCCCCGTCTCACGTCCGTCGCCCGTCATCTGCAAGTGTTAGCAGGGATTCCACTAAAAGCGTCCGCCATAATCCCCATAACGGATTGTAGTTATTACTCGACATCTCCGCCGACTGTGCAGAGCCTGCTCTGCCTTTTTGCGTCTTCTGCTGCTCATTGGCTCCCCCGTTCTCAACACCAACGCCTCTCGTCCCACCTGTGGTCGGCCCGTCACCACAAGCTCGATTGATCCTGACTCTTCGACGCTGCTCAAGTCTTTTCCACCCTGCCTGGACAGGTTGTTTGAGTCGCGTGCAGTGTCTGATGTCTCAGCTGGAGAGCAGTATCAAAAAGGTACTTGGCGAATCCTGTCTCTTCTCCCCCTGTTTCCTGCACTCGAGCTTCTCAGATGCATACTTGCAACGCTTCAGGAGATGTTGATCTAAACATGATTTTTGGTCGAAGTTTGACCTACTATCTTTGGGAGAGCGAGTTGCCGAGACTGCATCCTACCGGTGGATTTGGAGGATGTGTCTTGTCTGATTGTCCGCTTACTTGTGTCGTCACGCAGACTTTCCCTTATCCCCAGGGCCAAAGCATATCTCATTAACTTGTAGCACGGCGGCCACAAAGATCGCAGTCTCTGAGCACCGTATCAGCCTACTTCAGCTCTGTTTGCTCAACTTACTGTACTCCTGCTGCTGGTGCGGCGGCTGATCGTTGCGGAGGTCAAGCGATGCAGAATCTGTCATTACCGCGTCCGAACTTGAATCCATCTACGCCATTCGGGCGACAACCGAAGCCAGAAATCGGCCTGGCAAATCAAATCCCTAAGTTCAGTCCCAGCGGGCCTGAACAAAGAGCTTATCCTTCCCCTCCCATGTCAGAGCCTTATTCTCCTTCTCAGCGGCCAGCACGTACTGTTGAACCCGAGCGTCCACAGTACCCAGCGCCAGCGAGTACACCGCACAGAGTTGAAGGCAGCCTTCCTCTCCCTCCGCCCTCTGCAGCGTTGTTTAATCCCCGACAGCCCTTGCCGAGCCAAAGCTCACAGCAGCAACGACCATTGTATTCTGGTGGACACCATTCACAACACCAGGCGCACCACTATCAGCCCGTCCGTCCAACAGAGCATGCGCCATATGGAGCAGCTTCTGCTCCAACGAACTATGCGTACAGCTATCCGCCTCCTGGCGCAGCGCCTTATGTCCTTGGAGCGCAGCACGCAGGTGCTCAAGCACAGCCTGCGACGATGATAGCACCGCCACCCACAAGATCTGCCAAACCAGCCAGACGAACGAAAGCACACGTGGCTTCTGCGTGTGTCAACTGCAAAAAGGCGCACCTTAGCTGCGATGTCCAGCGCCCATGCGGGCGGTGCGTCGCATCTGGAAAACAGGTGAGTGAACCACGCGTCCGTATTCGCTAGGACAATTAAAAGCTTGGGGGATATTGAAGCTGACTCTGAGACCAATAGGACACATGCAAAGACGTGCTACACAAGAAACGAGGACGGCCACGACTAAGGGACGACAGAGACTTTACTAGACCAGAGCAGGGAAGACAACAACCTGATCAGGCTCTAGGTCCAAGCATCCCACCATCCACAGAGGCTTTTGCGCACCAAGCATCTCACCCTACTTCGCACTTGCATCGAGTCGCCGACCTACCCCGAACATCGATTGCGCAGAGAGCGGACAGTCTTACAAGTGCTGGGCCACCCTCTATCGCAAGTCGGACCTTAAGTGTCGGAAGCTATGGTGGGGTGGCGGCCACGGTGTATGGTGTGGGACCGGATTTGGCGTACCAGTCTTTGCCCGTCGCGTTCCTGAACTTGGATTTAGTGATCCAAAAGTCGAATAAAGCTTTCCAGGATCTGGTCTCCTTCCTTGGAAACGTCGGAGGAAAGCACCTTGGAGAGTTACTTGAGCCGAGACAGAACGAAACCTTGCAGCGCCTGCGCAATGACCTTCGCGACGAGCGAGACGAACGCGAGCCAGCCTACATGGCGCCCATTACGCCACTTGGCCATGACCCAATGCGCTCAGTCATGGAGACTGTCGCCGAGCGAGATGTTGAACACATCAGCCATGGATTCACAGACAGGCCCCTCTTCTTGAACTTCCGTCTTTCCAACGGACAGTACCAGTCTCTTCAAGCTCAGATACGACTTGCAAAAACGTCGCTGTACTTTGTCACGCTGGTCGTGCGCACCCCTCTTCCCAGGCCCCTTGGTCCGCCTGTTTTAACGCAGCAACTGGCGCCGCCAACTCCTGTACATTCGTCCCAGTCTTTCTCAGCGCCGACAATTGCTCCAACTGGTGGGCACTACACTCCTCAACAGGCTCGCCCGGCATCGGCGGCAAGCTCTGCACCCAACTCGCCCTACTCTTTCAATTTCTCGACAGTCCGCACATCGCTGCCGAATTTCAGTCCAAGCTCTTATGCCAGCAGCCCAAGCTACGGCTACTCTCCCAACTCAGGCCCAGAAGGCGGTTACTTTCCGAGCTACCATCCTCGGCAAACAGCAGCTCATGCACCTCCTTACGCAGCTGTGCCTCGCACGGGGTCAGTCACATCCGAGCCTTTGCACGAGCTGAATCATCCGGCTCGTCTGGGGGGCCTCCAGCTCCCTCCCATCCGCACAGGCCCCGCTCCTCTGGGGTCACCGCTCAACCTCGCGGGCGGCGGTCTCAATGCGACAGAAAGCGGACAGGAGCGCGTGCGCCGCCGGGAATCGGATTCGAGCGTCGACAGGCGTCCAGACACGCCGGGAGAAAGCAGCAAGCGGCGGCGACTCAACATCCATGAGGTGTTGGAGTGAGAAGCTTGGGATGCAATAGTGGTGGGAAAGATTGTCCAACGTGGTACAACGGGACAACGGTACGGTACGACGTCTTTTGTGGTCGCCTGTTTCAGACGCCAGATCCCCGTTAGCTGGCGGCTACCCGCAGCGGACATCCTGGTCAGGGCGATGAAACGCTTGACATGAGACGGTTGCACGTCATGACATATACTTGAGCAGATGGTTCTGCGCCTACATATACCTTTTTCCCATGGGTTCAGAATCGTTGAGATACCACTGAGGACCTTCAGGTTGGAGGGTCTGGCGTCGCCGATTTGTGGCGATGTTGTTTGTTTGTTAGCATATGGATTTTCCTTGTTCATCTTCATCTTCATCATCTTCTTTCTTTTTCTCTTCTCAATTCAATGATGGCCTTGCAGGCGCGTCTGTCTGTGTGTTGATGGTTCCGGCTGCAAGTGTTTTCGGGGAGGGGCATTTTGGCTCCAGATGGGGGGGCTTGCATGTGTGGGTGTTTAGGTTGTGCCAAAGGCACACACTGTGCACACGACACGGCACGCAGCTGTGGTGCGCGTGCTACGGTAGACAGATATATATATATATATATATATATATATATACGCAGGTCCCTGGACGAAAGACAGGGGCCCAGCTCCCGAGTAAAATAGTAGTCCAGTCCAGTCCAGGGCAGAGAGGCGCAAAGCCTAAGACATAGCTAGTATCAAACCGACAAGTTCAGGCCACCCAGTTCTCGCCCGCTCGCTCAACATAATGGGGCAGTTTTGGTGCTGTGCTGTGCTGTGCTGTGCTGTGCGACAAGCCTCCGAAGCTGCATGAAAAGCCACTTCTCAACCAACGGGCCGCTGCTCGTGCTGCCCTGCTGCTGCTGCTGCTGCCGCGCCCCCAGTTGGAACAGCGCGGCTGGGGGCAGGCAGGACAACGTATGTGATTGGCTGGGCTGACGGGCCGATGGATGTCTTTCTTCTCGTTGGCGCCTCGGAGAATTTAGATCGCGGCTAGTTAGTTGGCTAGGTGTGATGCGGTCCGCGATCTGAGAAGGGGAGGGAAGGGGAAGGGTGAGTCCGCGGGGCGTTTCTGCTGGCCTGATCCCTGGGGAGAGGGGGGGGGGGCGTTATGAGGTTGTGGATCTGCATCAGGTGCGTGGATGTTATTGGATGTGATGGGATGGAATGGGGGAGTGCGGATGTGACATGCTGGATTTAGAGATGGAGGTGGTAGGGCAGGGAGTGGGGGTTTCGTGGAGTGAGATTGTCCGTCTGTCGGAGGTAGCTGGGATCTAGGGTTTCCAGAGCGGGATTGGGTTGGGTGGATGGGTGGATGGGTGGATGGGTGGATGGGTTGATGGGTGGATTCGGATGAGTGTGTAGGTGTGATGGTTAGTGAGGCTTTTGCATTGTTCTTGTGAGCAAGTGGGGCTTATATGTAGGAGAAGGAGTGTTGGGTGGTGGGGAAGGGGACTTGTTATGGCGAGATTGTGGGAGGGTGGCTAGTGGTCATGTAGGGGGTTTTGTTGCTATTCTGGACTTTTCAAGACGAGGGCCTATTGTTCTTTTTTTTTTTTACTTTTTACTCACTGGGCTTTTGGTGCTGGATTGCTGTGGGAAAGAGGCGGGTGGGAAATGAAGCGATACGAATGGGTTGGCAGACCCGGAGTAAGGCCCGGAAGTTTATTATCGAGCAGAGAGAGAGGGTGTGTACGAGGAAGTTATTTATAGATGTGTTGGCGGAGAGTGAGTAGGTTGATGATGGGATATAGAAAGAGAAAAAAAAAAGTGAGGTCTTGTGGTGGTGATTGCTGTTTTATACTTGCTATGAACGCATGTTCGAGACGCCCGTTGAGATTACACTCCTACACTCGCCGACCTGAACGAGATGCCGGGTGTGCTGGCCGCGCCGACGAAACGTCCAGCGTGCCCTTGGCGTCTTTGCTAAACTCTATTACCTATTGCTATGGGATACTCGACGGGTATATGGCTGTGGTCGTAATGTACCATGCCAGCTACAACGTTGCACGGGTGCGAAGGGAAACGTTGCGTCCTACGTATGGCGAGCGTGCGGTGAGAGGCTGTAAGTGGGTGGATGCAGCGGCGCAGGCGAGCGGGGTATGTGGTATACAGTGCGTCGTGCAAGCACGCGCAGTAGTCTAGCACAGCTGCTTGTCTCACCAGCACTGCGATGCTGCACTGCAGGCCGGGCGCACCACTCAGCCCAGGGCCTTGACCTTCTTTTTCTTCTTCTTAGCGCCATCAGCGTCGGGCTTCTTGCCCTGCTGGTAGTCGCGCCAGCTGTTGATACGAGTATCGCGCGACTTCTCCCAGGCCTGCTCGTGGTCCCGCTTGCGCTTGCGGTCGGCGGCCTCCTCCTCTTCCTTCTTCTGCTGGCGGCCCTCCTCGCGCATCTGCGCCTTCATCTGCCGCTGCCGCCGCAGCTCGTTGTCGCGGATCACCCACGCCGTTTTCTCGCGCCACTCTTTGAGGAACTCGGCGCTCCGCGTCTCCTCGTCATCGGCTGTCAGCTTCTTCTCCCGCATCAGCAGCATGCGCGCGTCGGCGATGTCTTCGTCGAGTTTGGCGCGCAGCTTCTCGTCGAGCAGGACGGTTTGCGCCTTCTTGAGGCGGTCGAAGGCATCCGGGGCGTTGGGGTTGGAGGTTTTGTCCGGGTGGATGAGGAGGGACTTGGTGCGGTAGACCTTCTTGATGTCCGAGTCGGGCACACCGGGCTGCAAGTCAAGGACGGCGTAGGCGTTGAGGCTGAAGACGTTGCGGATGCCTGGGGAATGTTAGTAGTGTGTAGGCAGGCGGTGTTCGCTTTGCGCCTGGGACGTACGCTCAATCTCGTCGTCCTGCGGATATGTTAGTAGTAGCTCAGCGCGCAGAGAGTTCTGTAGGCGTGACGTGACGTACCTTGTCGAGCTCCTTGCCCGCCGCATTCAGCTCTGCCTCGATATCGTCGGCCATTTTATCTTCTTCACACGCCAATCAATACACTGAAGTATGTGAAGTCGCGGCTGGAGGTGTTCGGCGGTGCAACTTACTCGGCTTCGGCTTGGGACCCCCGCGGCGAATGCGCCGTGCACGGGCCAGGACCCACCAAAATATTTCCTCCGCTGCGACAGCCTCAGCTTCCCAGTTCACAGCTTTGAAGAAGATTATGCACTGAAGGCCATGGCTGGCGCGGGAATCACAGGTCGCACGCGACCCACAAAGGTCAAGAAGCAGGCCTCGGCCGCAAAAAGGAAACGCGACGATGTTGACGTCGAAAAGCTGGAGGCTGCCGTTGCGGCGCTGGTATGGCAGACACTTGATGGTCACAACTTTCGACCAGAGATGCTGACAACACGCAGGAGCCCAAGTCTGCCACCTACAAAGACTTCACCGACCTCCCTCTCTCCGAACCTACCAAGGCAGGCCTCAAGGCAGGCCACTTTGCTGTCATGACCGACGTGCAGGCCAAGGCGATTCCGCTTGCTCTCCAAGGTCACGACATCCTCGGTGCAGCGAAGACTGGCAGCGGCAAAACCCTCTCATTCCTCATTCCCGTCCTCGAGAATCTCTACCGCCTCCAGCACATCGGTGCAGACGCCGGCCTCGGTGCCCTCATTCTGTCGCCGACACGAGAACTCGCCATCCAAATCTTCGACGTCCTGCGCAAGATCGGCAAGCACGGTCACATGTTTGCAGCAGGCTTGCTGATCGGAGGAAAGAGCCTGGAGTCGGAGAGGGACGCCCTGACGAGGATGAACATTGTCGTCGCAACTCCCGGGCGCATGCTGCAGCATCTGTCGCAAACCGCAGCCTTCAACGTTGATGACCTGAAGATGCTGGTACTGGACGAGGCGGACCGAATTCTCGACATGGGTTTCCAGAGAGACGTGGACGCTATCGTCGAATATCTCCCCAAGGAACGCCAGACGCTGCTTTTCTCCGCGACACAATCGCGCAAAGTCTCTGATCTTGCACGTCTGAGTCTCCAGGATCCCGAGTACGTGTCTGTACATGCTGAAGACAAGAGCGCTACACCCAAGGGTCTCACTCAGAACTACATCATCTGTCCTATTGAGCAGAAGCTGGACACACTATGGAGTTTCATCCAGGCCAGCAAGAAGTCGAAGATCCTGTGCTTCTTCTCCTCCGCAAAAACAGTGCGATTTGTCTACGAGTCTTTCCGACACATGCAGCCTGGTATTCCCCTGCTCCACATCCACGGTCGACAAAAGCAGGGTGCTCGTCTGGACGTGACGGCCAAGTTTTCTGCGGCGAAGAACTCGTGTCTGTTCGCCACCGATGTTGCGGCCCGAGGTCTCGATTTCCCAGCCGTCGATTTCGTTATTCAGGTCGATTGCCCGGATGACGTCGATACCTACATTCACCGCGTCGGTCGTACCGCCCGTTACAACCGCGAAGGACGTGGAGTCTTGTTTCTGGCGCCGAGCGAGGAGGAGGGCATGCTCAAGCGCTTGGAGCAGAAGAAGGTTCCCGTCGAACTCATCAACGTACGACAAAAGAAGAAGACATCGATCAAGGAGCAGCTACAGAACATGAACTTCAAAGACCCAGCCATCAAATATCTAGGCCAGAAGGCCTTCATGACGCACGTCAAGTCGCTTTATCTGCAGAAAGATAAGGAAGTTTTCAAGCTCAAGGAGTATGATCTGGAAGCATATGCAGCAAGTCTAGGTCTTCCGGGAACACCCAGAATCAAGTTCCTCGCGAACGACGACAGCAAGCAAAAGAAGCAGGCGAACCGAGAAAAGATCGAGGTATCAGACGATTCGGAAGAAGAAGAGGCACCCAAAGCCGAAAAGCCCGTCCGCACAAAATACGACCGCATGTTCGAGCGCCAGAACCAAGACGTCCTTGCCGAGCACTACAAGAAGCTTGTCCGCGATGGCGACGACGACGAAGCCGCCAACGACTTCTCAGGCGCCGGGGCCGGCGACGCAGACGAAGACTTCATGGCAGTCAAACGGCGCATCCCCGCAGACAGCGACGACGAGATGTCCGCCAACGAAACCTTCGGCATCGACGCATCCACTGACCCAGCCGTGCCCGGCGGCAAAGTCGTCAAACTGGCCGGCGCCTCGCAGCCGCTCGTCATCGACTCGCACCGGCGCGAGAAGCTGCTCAAATCCAAGAAGAAGCTGCTGCAGTTCATGGACAAGGGCAAGAAAATCGTCTACGACGACGAAGGCAACGCCCACGAGGTCTACGAGCTCGAGGGCGAGGAGGAGTTCAAGGCGCGCGGCCTCCCCGAGGAGCAGCGCCAGAAGTTCATCGAGCAGGCAAGGCAGATTGTCGAGGCTGCGGATGTGGACGACAAGGCTGCGGCGCGGGAGAAGAGGCGGGAGAAGCTGCGAAAGCGCAAGGAGAAGGAGAGGGGCGAGCTTGTGGCCGCCTCGGACGACGACGACGAGGACGGCGGCGTGCAGCTCGCCGATGCGGGCGAGGACCTGCTCGCAAACTTCCGCGCGGACGCTATGTACAGTGACGAGGATGAGGATGGGGATGAGGGTGCGGATGACGACGACGAGGAAGCGCCGCAGCTCGTCGAGAAGAAGCCGAAGAAATGGTTCCAGTCCGACTCGGAGGACGAGGAGCGGGAGAGCAAGAAGAAGCGCAGGAAGGGCAGGGACGCAAGGCATATTGTTGAGCAGCCCGAGACGCTCGAGGATATGGAGGATATGGCGGCGAGGTTGTTGGGGTAGTAGAGTTATGTTGCGATCCAGTCCAAAAGCGCGATATCCAATGCAAAACGTCTTGTTCATTGAGTGTTCTGTCTTCGCAGATTCTGCGACGTGCCGGCTTGTGCCTGCAAGATGCGGAAGTGCAGTGGAGTAAGTCCGGTCCGATCAGTGGAGCCTTGAGATTGTATAGCTTGCTAAAATGGCTACATGGCTCGTGAGCTGAGTATACATCCCTCTTATACCAAGAGACTTGGTAGCCACGTCGCCATGCCAGCTCTCTGATCCGTCATCTCACCCACCGCGAGATTCTAGCAGACCCTATCAATAGAGTATCAAGCTAGCAGCAAGTATAGATCCTGAGCGAGGCCTAACTTTGTAGTCATGTCTCCATGGCAGACCCCTCGCCTGTCCACTCACCTGACGCGAAAATCTATCATACTCTAAAGCTACGCAAAGATATTGCGACAAGACATAGCGGACCTTGCCAGGATCGTCGCCTGTGACATGAGCAAGCCGCCAGAGTACAGTATCAATGATCTGTGTTGATTTGAACTAGCGATGCCTGTTTTTGACTGGTGGCAGTCACCTCATATGTATCAGTCAATGTCTCCTAGTACATTTCAGCTCTTGAAGACGCTTGTCGTTGTGGTCAACGACAAAGATTCCGGGACTCGTAGAACCAAACTATACAAAATGAGTATATGTACAGCGCTTCAAGAAGGCTATCGTTGCGATCGATCATAAAGGAGTCGGGACTTTTAGAAACAAGAGCCAGAAGGACATGGCAATTCTAAACCAGTCCCAATAACCGTAGGGTTCCACGCGAGCAGGTCACAACTCCATTTCGAAATGCGCACGAGGCTGGGGCCGTCGCCAAGCTCTTCGACTGGATGCTATACGCCAGGGCGTTTCCATTACAGGCCGAAGAAAGAAAACTAAGCAAGCTGTGGACAACCACTCGCCCCTAGAATATAATATTTCCTTGATCTTGCTCATAAGATATCTGCAATGAATATCTTGCATCCTCTGAAAAGCTGCCGTGACTTCTTTCTAATTTGCAACTTCTTATTCTATCACAGCATCTCCTTCCTTACTGCTCTGCGACGACACACACCGTGGGGGGACCTCTTTCCTTCCAATATTGAAGAAGAAACTGATCCCATGCATGGCCAATGCCCATGTTGGTTTCCTCGTCACTTTGTTGACCGTCAGACAAAGTGTATGCTGCACTCTTCACCAACGTAGCGACAGCCCTCTTCGGAAAGCTTGAGCCATCTCTGACAACCTACTTACAAGCAGCCTTGGCGTTATGTCTTCAAATCCAGATCAGTCTTTGTCGCAACGAGCTGCGCCGCGAAACCAAAAGCGTCGTCGTCCAGATTCGGACTCCAGTCCACTAAAGGAGGCTAGATTGCCAGAAAGACCAGTTGGTTCAAAGATAACTTCTTTCTTCAAGAAGATTGTCAAGGATGACATCCTGAAGGATGCACCACTCTCATTATCGTCGCAACAAGCAAAGGCAAAATCTCCTCTGTTGACATCTGCACAAGCAAAGGCAGAACCAGCAAAGATACAGCCAAGTTTGTCGTTGGTGTCTACAACAGCAAAGGCAGAGCCAGCAAATACACTGTCGACTCTGTTGTTGTCGACAACAGAGGAACGAGAGCCAGCTCCTGGTCCGCAACGTTTCTTCGAAAAGCCGTCGATATTCGTCTGTCCGTTTGCAGAGAACCCCTCATGCCCACACAAGACTGGATGTTTTGAAAGCTTCGATGGCGTCTCCCAACATATCAAACTGCGGCACAGGGGTGAAGAGTCGATTTCATACGAACAGGACCAACGGGAAGATGGAACTCTCCGATCGCATTAGCCAATTTCGATGGGGACGGCGCACGATTCTCTTCTACTTGTATATAGTGTTTGACACCGATACTCAAACAGCCTTGAGCCAATAATCTATCTATTATTCAGTGACAGTCAGTTCCTCTTGTCTGTTAAGAAATTCATTTTCCTTTCTCTTCAAACTGAGGAAGAGAGGCAGCGGCCGCTTTGCTCTGTTCTGTCTACCCTTGCACAAATGTTTGTGTATTGGCAGCAGTAGTTATTCTCGCACCTATGTCTCTGGGCAGGTCTGGATCTAAAAGAAGTACTACACTACACTATATGATACTGTTGTAGCGTTCTCAAGACATTTATCACGGGCGGCAGCAGATCGTAGGCCAACATAGCACTCTACGACTCCAACAAAACTGCTAAAAGCAACTCACTCAGGTGCTCAGAGGCTTATTTGAACTGACAGGGTGAGACATTGATGATAAAAATGACAAGCAGGTGGCCCCGTTCGGCTGCAACTGATGAAACAGATTTGTCGAGGAACGGTACTTCAATCGGGGCTCAAGTGGAATACAGCCCGGACTGCTGGAATATACTCGACCTTCACCATTACAGAAACACGTTACTCCAGAGGGCTGTTGCACCTCGACGTACTTTGCAGTGACTGGCGGCGGTCGTACTCTCTTTTCGGGACATAACACGAATTGATTCTACTTCAAATCTGCCACCCTGCAGGCGGTGACTACACATGAAAGATGCGCGGTGAGGCCGCACGCGATCTTCACTGCACTATCAATAGCGCTCATCTCTTCAACACTGGCAGAACATCGGCCTTGTTGATGAGCTGTGCTAACTGCGTTACTTCTCTGACAGGCGGTAATCGTACTCGTTGAGGTCTTCGTTGTCCATGATTAATTTCTACGGAGAGGTCGTCGATAGAATGTTGATTGGATGGCATGCGGTCAAGCGTGAGAGTGCGCTTGTTTAGCCACCATATTCAGAGTGAATGTAAGTGTTTGGACGTGAATTTCACTAGTGAAAACCGTCCAATTTGTGATTAGTCTGATTTAGACCATCCCTTCGAAGCAGCGAGGAACTAGACACCCGCTCAGCAATACTTCGCAAACAATACCCACAAACAACACAACGCAAACATGGAGCAACCCAACGATGCAGGAGAAGCCGCGCAGCAGCAGGCCACAGCAGGTCGCTTGGTTCGGGTATGTTTCGTCCCTGTCCTTTCCTCACCTGATACTAATGGTTTTAGGTCATATGCATCCACGATGGGCCACAAGCCATGATAAAGCGCCAGGAGTGTCTCGACGTCCTGCGAGCACAGAATGTCACAATTCTGTACGTTGACGAGGTGATTCCCGGGTTCACGTGAGTTGACTCCAGCATCTACATTCCTGCCGACCTTCTGAACAAGTCCATAGGTTCCGCGTGGAGCCAGGCAGGCCAAACCCTCTAGATGACCTCGAGGAGGACAAAGAAACCTTGATCTCGGAAGCGAAGATCCAGGTCCTTGAGCGGCGAGATGCCTGAAGCCAGATCAACACCAATCGAATGGACTGGTAGCAATGTAGCGATTCTTCTGCTTTCCAACCTTCACTCTTCCATCAATCGAACCTCTCAAAGAAGGATTAGCCCTCTTGAGAGAGCGTGATGGGTGAAGCTGCGTATACTGATACACTCGGAGTCCCTCAGGATAAATTAGTGCAGTAATCATAACCTTATACATCTTCAGATGGCTACACGTCTACGCAGCCTTGTTAAGCTAGCGCTCTGCTATCACTGGATGCTTCAAAAGCTTCCTCTAGACCGTGGGGTGACCGCGAGGTGACCGCGAAGGACTGCGGGACAAAGCACAACTAACAACACCTCCAGAGCTCCAACACGCGTTTGACGATCGCCCAGTCTTCACCTACCCATTTGGAGATGGACCTTAGCTCCACGCCGCCCACCAGGAGGCCAACCACCAGGCGAAGTTCCACCAACCAACAATATGGCGAATCCTCAGCCCACTGTCCAGTTTCCACCGTGGGGTACAATATACCCAGACGTCAAGCCGCTACTTAGCTTCCAACAACTCCATGTACAGGATCAGAGGATGATCGCTGGAGATCCTGAGAGCGGGTATACTCAAGATCCAGAGAACGCGCCCTTGTCGAATGCTGAGACTGCGATGGAACGAGCCCGGCGGATTGTTGCCTTCGAAGGGTACCTCGATGACCGTCACTTCAACGAGGTCATGGGTGCGAAAGGCACAGAAGCTGCCTCTACTACTGCAGCCCGCCGACTGTTCGCTTCTGTCCAGTCCGACGTCCTTGGCCAGATGTATGGCGCGGGTTCTTGGCTTCTAAAACATGTTAGAGGCAAGACGTGCACTATTGGTTTGCAGGTCAGCATGGTTCCCAAATACTACTGAACATGATCAAAGACTGACATTTATAGATACTCGTCCATAATCTTACTATCCAGTCCCGCATCTATGAGTTTCCAGTTTATGGTGAGACAGTTGACGAGGCTGCTATTCGCATGGCGAAAAGCGCAGCTTGTCTCCAAGCAGCCCGCGACTATGAAGCAAGATGGACGCAAACATACCAGGACTCCATCGCGCAGGTTGCCAACGAGGTCGAGCAGTCAACCGGCGAGGCAAGGCGCATCGCCTGCGAGCAGTTGGCGTTCCTTCACGAAATTGCCAACGACCCACCACGCTGTGAAGTGGTAGATCTCGGTACACTGGCCACGGCAGACGCTGCTAGGGCTGTTTTGAAGCCCATATTCCACGAATTGCCCGCAACAGACCGTCTGAGGGTCCGGGGATTCGCCGGCACTCGGACGACCCCAGACCGCCCTGCCCGCCGCCCCCACCTTACCCTTTCTCACATTGCCTCTGTGCGTGTTCCAGCGCAGAGGGCTCTGAACCTTCGCCAATCTTCGAGCAGCGACTCCGAATGCACCTACCCTTCCCGGCGGCCCCGCAGTCCTTCGCAGTGACCACGCCATCTGGAGGAAGCTGTTGGAGCATCCAGCAATAGCAGAGCGTTGGCATAACAAGGCTGCATAGATGTGTAGCCATCTAGACAACTATAAAGTTATGAATACCGCACCTGTTCATCTTGAGAGATTCCGAGAAAACGCATCTCCACCCCATCGCGTACAAGAGCGAGGGTAGAGCCAGCTTCTGAGCCGCAACGTATGTTCAGAGCCATCAATATTCATCTGTCCGTTTGCAGAGGACCCTTCGTGCCCACACAAGACCGGGTGTTTTAAAAGCTTCGATGGCCTCGCCTAACATATCAAGCTACAGGACAGGGGTGAAGAGTTGATTGCATAGTAACAAGATCAACGGGAAGAAGGAACTCTAAAAGAATACCTCGCCCTATTAGATGTAGCGAACGTTTTGTGAGCTACTAGCAGGCTAAGCAATATAAATTTACTAGAAAGACGAGCGAATTCCTTGTATCTGAAGGTGACGTGAGGAAGCACGGTGAATTGCATATTGCAATGGTGATGTCACTCAATGCAATGGAAGAGCTGGGAAAGGACCCATTGGAGCTGTTGGTAGTGAATGTTAGAAGGCGGCCCTTTTAGAGAAGCTCTCCAAGGCGAACGGGTGCATGGCTCAACAATTCATAGCTTTCAAGATGGATCCACATACTGCAGGTAACGTTGATTCATCTCTATTTATTGATTGGATGCTCCAGAGTGCTGTAAGTTATTTTGTATATACGTAGATTAAGACTTGTATGTGGTCCATTTCTCCTTTCGCTACTCCAATGCGCCTTGAGTCGGTTCAAACATGGGCGCCAAAGACGGCGATCGTCAGCCTGTACCTGCTTGTTTCGGCCGGCCCACAGAATCAACAAGCTCTCGGTATCCTTCTTCCCTTAAATAAAATTCCATAGCCTGACAATCTGATTGGCGCTATTGTCGGACAATTTCGCTCGTGTGAGAAGCTCCAGTAATTCGGCAGAGCTGGCTTCCCCCCACCAGGTCTGCGTGCTTTCGCTCTGTCCGCTTTGCATGAACTCCTGGTTCAGAATTGCACCCCCATAGTCAAGTTGTGGCGTGCGGAAGACGAATGTGTATGAGTAAATGATGTTGCGTTTCAGAAATCCCCCAAGCATCGACGCCGATCGAAACAATCTTGCTGTCGGAATCACTGTTCTGAAGTTCTTCCTCAATAGCAGCAGAGAATTTATCGGCATACCTCAGCCGTGTTCGATCCCAATTGTTCTGCGGTAACACCGATTCTGCTGGGAAGATATCAGCCGTTCGCACCCCTAGCCCAGCGATCAATACAGCTCCCCTGTGGTCGTCGAAAGTTTTCTGGTAGTCTTTCAGTACAGTCTTTCCGAACGTTTCGAGGCCGGCTTCTAAATCCTCGTCTTCGCTCAACCAGTCTTTAGGTGGACCGGTGTTGGACTTGCGCGCAACGAAAATAAGAGCAGGGGGGTGTCTCCGTGTAAATGTATACGAAACACTGTTTTCTGCTGCCTGTGAGTTCCAGTGCTTAGCCCGGTTGCCTCCGGAACGCGCTCGAGGCCCGTAGAGTTGCTTTCTTCGTTCATCAATGCGAACGTTCGTTTAATGTTACCGTCCATGATGCGGCCGGTCTCGCGGTACATTGCCAGTGCGGTTTGGATGCTGACGTCTGCTGAACGCTCTCCGGATCCTCTTTTGATCATTGAAGCCAGCCTACGCATGCATATCTCAGCTGCGTCCTGTAGAAGAGGTCTCGTATATGGTACTTATTCAATGTAATCAGCAGGCGAACGGACGGCCGGGGAATACGTGACATACGATTGTATAAACTGAGTGTTTCGTGCGAGCCCAGGAAGAAGAGGTAAAGGGGATGAGCCAGGTGGGCTGGTAGCGGCGTGGTTTTAGTAGGGCAATCGCACGTATCAAGCCTTCCTTCCTGCTTCACCATGACACGATCGTAGAAACAGATTCACTGCAGAAATAAAAGGTGAAGGCGTTATTGATTTTGGGTTTCATCATGAAGTAACCGGCAGACTTGTTCCGCACACAGGCGCGCAATGCTGCGGTACCCCGATGCCTCATCACTTTCTATTAGCCCTCCCGCCAAGGGCCCTTGATTTGGCTTCGGCCTGGCCATCCGAAAGCTGCTCTATTTCAAGTCAAATCCACACTGGACTAAACACCGATTCACCGCAGGACAAGAAAACGGCATACGTCTGTGACTTTGATACAAGCTCAGATTTCTTATTCGAGCCAAGTACTTCAGTTATCATCGACGTAGTTTGGGTAGTTTAATAGACCTCCAGATGACTACATGTGGCTCTGGAAACGTTTGCTCGTTTTTCTCTTTCGATTGAACTTATCTTGAAGGCTCACCGCCATCGTAGTTATAGTCGCCTCCGGCAGCATCCGCATTCTGTGCTTCCAGGACTCCACTTCCAACCATCCGTGAGCACATATCTAGAGTAGTGGCTCTAGGTGCTCATTCCTTTTTTCCGAACTAGTGTCTCTCCACAGTTGACTGGATATCATCCTGATCTTGGAGATAGAAAGATTCCTCGTCTGTCATGCGCCTTCTTCCACGATCTGGACGTGGTCCAAGATCTGGACGTGGCTGCAATGTGTTGAAGACGGGCACGTCACCCCATTCAGGCGCATCAGCTCTGATGCGACGCCAGTCCGTATCGAGATCTCGGATCACGCGATATACAGTCGAACGCAGGCTATTCTCAGATTCGTCAGCATCGTCGATGTCCAGGTTTGAGCAAAGCTCTGTATTCTGTGGAGTAATGATGCGCCGGTGAATTTGATCGCAGATCCGAATCAGGCGCCAGTTGATCATGTCATTAAATCGCGGATCTGCGAGCATTGCCCTGCGAATGTCAGTGAAGGTATCATATGGAGAGACACAGCACAAACCTCACGTCCACAATCCGGCACCCGACTCCGATGTGTGACGCTATCACATCGTTGTTCAACCTCTCCCTCCAGAATGAGTGACGGTCGCTCTCATCACGAGAGTACAAAGGCACCAGCTTTGCGGCTCGGACCTCTTCTGGACCTGTGAACACCCTGTTACCTGGAATGCGAGACGCGATGCGATCTGTCCTTAGGCCTCTGTACATTTCTTGAACTTGTACAGGGTCTTGAAGTGTGTCTGTATATTCGCTTCGGCGAAGCTCATACGCAGCCAGTCTGTACTTGTCTTGGTATTCAGACATCACGCGGTTCCGCACCTCCCAAGTAGCTGCGTCCAGATCCGCTAGTTGTCGCCGACGCTCTCGCAACTGGCCATGTGTTGCGTTCTCGGGCGGAAACGACTCTATGGCTCGAGCCTCGAGGTCCCAGTTGGTGATCAAGGTAGCGTAATGCTCAGCATAGACCTCACCTTCCACCCATTCGTGAATGAAGCTCCGCTCGCTATACCTGTGATACGTAATCTGCACTCGTCAGTATATGCTATGACATTTTGGAGCTGAACTAACAGTGTGGCCTGCCAACTTGAATTCTGATGCCTTGATCACCGCGGTCTTGGCCTGCTCTTTGTCAAAGTCCGGTTGGACAGCCGGGTTGACATATCCATAAGCCTGCTCTATGACTCTACAAAGCATCTCGGCAGCCTGGATCATTACTGGTTCATCTGCCGGAGCAATGAAATGGACACTGTCCCGCGCTCGGATAGGCGTGTCGTTGGTGGGGAGTTTTTGGAGCTCTATGCACGGCGGAATCCTCAAAGGATATCGAACGGGAGGCTGTGGATCAGGCATGATCTCGATTGTCTCAATTGTCGCAAAAGCCAAGTTGTGCCTGTAGGTGGCGTTGCAAGGCTCGTAGAGCGGAGTGGAGCAGAGAAGCGTGCCACAAGAACAACTCCAAGGTTTTCTGGGAGTGAAGCTGCAGCCTGATAGATGCCACGTAGCTGCGGGGCTGACTATGTAGCGGTGTAGAGCGCCTCAGGATCTTTTCACTTTCACTATGATCCTCGTTGAGAGATCACAAGCTCAAGTAGGGTTTTCGTTTGCCAGCAGGGCAAAAGCATGTCTTACTGGTACGGAATAAAGCAAATTTGCACCATACTTACAATTTCTAGTGGGCACTTCACACAGTTCTACTCAATCTCCAATCCAGACAGTTGGAACGGAGTGTCAATCCCAGGATTGATGTTTGCTGCCGTCGCAAAGGTGTCCGTGGCAGAGGGGCGAATGCTAGATGACAGGTGAAGGTGAAATTCATGATCCACCCACATTTCTGTGTAGTCTAAGTTCACTGCGGTCAAACGATGCCTGCAGTAGATAACAAAGTCTTACGCTCATGCCCCTGCTGATATGTCTCTATGCCGATTCCGAGCTTGGCTGATCTTCGCAAGAGGTATGAGCTTGACATTGTCAATGCTGGTCCCATACCGTGAAGCTACCACGGAATCAGCAGATTACAGTAACGTGTTCGGACTTTTGACAACATATCTGACTAACAAATGCATGGACGCATTTCTGAAACATGGGTCAGAACAGAGACTCTCTTACTGCCGATAGACTACACACGCGTCAACTCTCGAGAACCTGTGAAGCAGTCTGCAGATAAGCAACTGCCCAAGAGGCAATTGCTTCAAAAGGTGGTCATGTAAGGAATAGAAAAGAAGAGCAAACTTTACGGGGATGCACTTGGCCCCTCTCAATACCTCCAGAATACAACTCATAGGCAACCTCCGCCATCAGTCCATTTACATACAGCCTTTGACACGCGAAGCACAGGTGCTCTCATTTCCGTGGTCACTGGACAATTTCGTGAGTAATGGGCCCCGTCACCCGCAGCCTCACCAACATCGCGTAATGCCAGCCGGATGAGTCTCTGATCTGACAGCTGGCAACCAAGCAGCGAACATGCACGCCACTGATACAGAAAGAAAAACAAATTTTCAACAATTCCAATGGTTTTCCGCCAAGACCTGCTGTTCCGACTGCCATCAGGACGAGATACCGGCATCCCAACCACCCAAAAATCAACAAAAAAACAACTGAGCAGAGTGGGATTCGAACCCACGCCATTACTGACTGCGGAGGATGTTCAGAAATAACCTAAACGCAGCGCCTTAGACCACTCGGCCATCTGCCCTTTTAGTGCTTCTATGACGTTTTCGTCGTTTCTAACATTTATAACTTAAGCAAACTCATCAAGGCGCACATACTGCAAGTTGAACCGAGGGGGTTGATTAAGTGGACGTTGAGATATGTTGGATTCCAATGGCAAGGGATGAGTGGGTCGGAGTCTTAGCGTAGTACCTCGGTACCCCACCATAACAGCCCCTGATCACTTCGGTTTGCCGCCATCAAGCCACGGTCCAGAAAATGTTTCAAATCATCACAATGTAAGACGTTCGTCAAGGGTTCCATCAACGTGAATACTTGCAGAACCACTGTTATATTCCGGCCGTAGTACATGTTGAGCTCCTGAGCATGCTAGTGCGTCTCAAGGATACCACGGACGATGCACACAAATGTTGTGCTGCCATGGCTACCGCGAGCGGACTGGGCGTTCAGTAAGTAATATTGATATACCAAGAGGTCAAAGCAGAAGAGTTCATCAAATTGTGAACAAAATGATAGACTCCATCAATCCACCAAGTGTCGTGTGAATCCGGGCCATTGGTCCATAATTCCAGCGTCATGCAATCGACACGCCTCAACTAACGAAAGAGCATCCAGAGAACGGTGCAACATTCACCCTTGGATCCCAGATCACTAGAGCCGCGCACTTATGTAGTTTTCACTTGTTATTCCTGAATCGCGGCTTTCTCAGTGATCTTCTTGGGTTCACAGGGCGCTGTCCATAACGGTGCGCCGCAGCTCGTTTGGCTTATCCTTCTTCTTGGAAAGTGCATGTCTCATATCCATACGTGCTACTTTTCTCAAGATAGCGCGACTGACGTAAACTATCATGCGACTGTCACTGACACCGTCTTGCTGATTGGCCCAATCAACCTCTCTAGATGCACTACCCTCAGTCGAAGCCATGATGTCGGTTTTTGTATTATTTACTGTAGGGAAGTAGACGAAATTAAAGAATGAGAACTGTATGGTTTAACAGCGTGTCATATGCTGCTCGCGGCATATGTCTACTAGCTTCACCTCAAGCTCTGCTTTCACTATTAGTCCTGCTTGAAATAAGCATATCCTCTTCGAAGCTACGTATCAGATGCGAAAGAGACGGTGTGAAGTCTGCCAGCTGGCCGATATGGACACTCTTTAGTTATTATGTCCGAAGTAAGAGACAGAAGGCATGTATGGACATAATACAGGGAGGATTGTAAAATATTATTATTCGGCTTTGCTGCACCTTGTTACCAGGACTTCAGATTTAGATGTTGAAAACGACAAAAGGTCTTAGAAGCACAAAAAGGGCAGATGGCCTAGTGCTCTAAGGCGCTGCGTTTAGGTTATTTCTGAACATCCTCCGCAGTCAGTAATGGCTGGAATTTTGGACGGGCTCTAGAGCTTAAGTGCATGCATTAATTATTGGACGGCTATATTCTAGAAAAATCTTCTGCAAGGCAAGTACGGCGTGGAACTTATAGCCAGGAGCTTCCGACGTGACGAGGTTCAGGGCCGTTCTTTGAACGTGACTCAGGAACCACATGTCTATTGACCACATAATAAGGAGGGAGCAGAACAAGATGCACCTTTAGCAGACTCTACCTCCTCGAAGATAGAGCCGGCAAGTACTAGACTCAACATTCTCACTTTTCATAGGGACGATATATGGTGACATTGCATGCCCCAAGGCTTCTTGGAATCTGAAATTTTTGGTCTCTGTCCATCGCTGGGTACAATAGAGGACCATAGGCGACTGTGTCTACAGTTTCACACATCTGTAGCCTCGAATTGCAAAGCTCTGTCACCCAGAGTGAAGCTCGAAAATATGCTGCGTTACTGTGTAAGTGAAGTTGAGTTCGCACATTTACTTAAGTCTGCCAGCAGTGCTGTTGACTGCACGCCTTTCTCGCCCAATCTAGCTCCCAATCTGCCTCTTAACTTCCGTCACTAGCCTCTTCGACACCTACAGTCGCCCTTAGCTGTATCGTAATGCCTTCAATCACAGTGAGTTGAATTCTGGTGACTACGAAGTCTTGATAGATCGTTGCTGACACAGCCAGGACGAAGATGGCCTCGACTGGGTTGCTAGTCTAGGTCCTGATTGAAAATCGGAACTCGAAACCCGCTTCAACGACCGCTATCGCCGAGAAGCAGAGAGATAGGAAGCCGCAGCGATGGTAAATCGTTGGGAGGAGGATGGGGTGCCTGCTGATACGGATGGTCCGGGACCCCGGCCAACTGACTTCCTGGAAGTGAGAAGTGCCTTCTTTGACGTTAAGACTGCTATCAGACCCTCAGCACTCGCAAAAGCGGCGGAACATGTACAGCAAATCTTCAGACTGAGTGAGGCCCCCACAGCTAAGGTTCTCATCTCGATGCGGAACTGGGTGAAGATGGGCCGAGAATGTACCACCTCGCCTAGCTGGTTCCTCTTCCTGAAGTCCATCGGGCGATATCCCTTCAAATTGTCTCCCGGTTCATGGGAGGTTCGTGGAGAGAAATCTCGTCCAAGCAAGCGTCCGGGATTGCAAGGCCAAGGCTTGTTTGCTACCACGACACCAGAACAAGCTGAGCAAATCAAGAAGCTCGATAATATCCTATTTGGATAGATTCCTCGGAAACTGAGCATGTTGCAGCATTCATTCTGCTCCACAGCGATTGCATCGATGGAAAGACCTAGTAATACCTTTATTGCTCATGATTCGGCGATGGCCTGGAGAGATGTTCAAAATGGGGCTTCAGGTGCAATATCATATTTCCCATAGTATTTGATTCCTCAGGTATATCATAACCAGCTCAGACAGATGATTCATTGGATTCATCACGATAAGTACTGCCAGGTTATTACAGCTCTGATCTCCCGCTTCCACAGTTTTGAGGATTAACCAAAGCGGTGCCTAGCTTCGTGAGTCTTGCAATGTACCCACCCTCACATAACATATTTAGACCCGTTATCGTCACTAGGCTGGAAGACGCCGGGCAGTTTTTGGAGAGCTGCCACATAAACATGGGACCTTAGTCATGCGAGTACCGTATATGCAATCCAGATCTCTATCTGGTGTGTACAATACTGACTCTCAATGCTGCATCTTCCATAACGTTCATGATGTGCCCGAACAACGAGCTCCACTGTAGCCGTATCTCAATTTACGAAAAATATGTTCCTGCCAACGCCAACGCCGTAGTTGTTGTTTTTGCCAGCCTGAAATATCTTCCAAGCTGAAACGGGCTCGTCTGTTTTGGGAACTCATCCCAGGTCTTCAAGAGCAAGGCTGATTTCTTCATTATCGTATGTTGTCCAAAACATGTTGCCAGACTGTTTAGCGAAAGTACCATCGATGCCGAAATTGAGGCCCGGAAGGCGCATGACAATCTCAAAATGGAAATCTGACTTCTGGAGCCAGGGCAGGATGTTGTCCACGTTGCAGATCCATCCGTCGAGACCAACAGAGATTATCGTTGGTCGAAGACCCGCTTTCTTCGCAGCCTCCAGATCTGCATCTATAGCTTTTGTGAAGCACAGAGCACGGTGGTGCGCTAGTCTGTAATGCAAACTCCCACCAAACGTGCTCCTGTCTGCTTCCTCCGCAGGAAGCTCGCATGTCGTGCAGTCGGTGATCGCGTGAATCACGCAGGAGCTTGATCCGGCACCAACCAGCTAGGTGTATTCTCAAATTATGCTCTTGCCAACCAGTGTGATACCGTCATGGATATTTGAGGTGCCAGCCTTCCAGGTCATTGGGGAGTGCGATGAGCTTCGGATGACCACAATCAGTGTGGGGGTATCGCCGCGCTCTGCGGCTGCATCAAGAGCAAGCCTGTAGCAAGTTTGTCTTGGTTTCTTGTCTCGCTTCTTGCACCGCTCTTCATGCATTGCTAACATGTATAAGTCAGCGTGATGCACGCCGCAGTCGTCGTACTGGCAGACATATGGGCTGCGCTTGTCATGTTTGTGAGTGCTGGCGTGGTTCGCCATGCCTTTCTTTGTGGGTGTTATTTGTGTACAGTTATTGTACTTCGGCCAAGGGCAGTGGAACGGCCCCGTCTGCCGTGAGTCACATGTTCCCTGTGACTTGGCGTGCTGGTTATGAAATAGCTTGCTGCTGGCTTACAAAACGTTCGCCACATCCATTGGGGCAAAGTATTTTCAGAGTTCCGTCTTCGCCTTGATCCTGTTCGTATAGGGGATGCCATCCTGTATGATCTTCGTTCCAGTCGTCCAGCGCTTTGCGTAATGAAAAGAGCTTCTGGCTACCACAGTCGCCGTAGGTGCATCGCCGCGTTCCGCAACCTCGTCCAAAGGAATCCTGTAGCAGGTCTTTCTCAGAACTATTTCCCTCTTCTTGCACCTCTCCTCGTGCATAACCAATATGTAGAGTCCGGCGTGGTATACACCGCAATAGTCAAATTGACAGATCTAGGGACAGGCAAGCAGAGTAAAGAAGTGATGGTTCTGAGCTGTCAGTAGAACGGTACTGGCAAACAATGACTAACCTCAATCGGGTACCACGTGGCAACCACCACCAAATATTGTGTCGGAAGGCACGACGGGGCGAGATCAACAGATACAGCACTCGCAGTGCTCTCTGAGCTGCGACATGGTTAGCAATTCTTTCCGTATCGCATCCTTCTTCTCATACTTATGATTACGCCTCTCTTTGTGGATATCCGGAAGTGCAGGAGCAGTACAGATCAGGAACATTTCCGAAGTACCTCAGCCCGGAGTGGCTCGGCCTAGATAGAGCCACACTGTCGTAAGATAACTACAAAGATCGCTGGTCATGCGTATTACTTGCGTTTTCGCAATCGTATCCTTTAAAAGTTTTGTAGAAGTTCATAGATTCTCAACCATCGCTGTTGCATATCGAAGAGCTCTGCGCAAACATTAGAGTGTTCGTACTCTCACTCAAGTCGCGCGATATATCCAAGGTTTGCGCAAAGTTCCGATTTACCCATGCCACACGGCTATGAGGATCGGCCAAAGCGGTGCCTAGCTTCGTAAGTCTTACGATTTACCCTCGTACAAGATATTTGGATCTGCTGAAGTTTCTGCTGGTAGACTGGAAGGGACCCGGGCACTTACAGCAAATACGTGGACAAACAACTACCCTAACGAGGTATCGGTCACTTATGATGGATTCAATGATCAAAAAACGAAGAATCAAAAGGACTGTCTCAATTTGTATCTATCTTGAAGAGCTATAGGTCTTCTTGGGTTTTGCCATCTACCCTTGAAGGACTCCAATTAAAGTGGTCCCCTTTGTCCACTCTGCACCGTGCCAAGTGTCTCATCAGATCAAGCGAGGTGCAGTAAGCAGCCTCAATCATCACCAAAGCATCGCATGCTCCTTTGCTCAGACACCTCCGCCAGCCCTCCGCCAGCCCTTATGCCTTGTGACATCGCCAGCATAGTACAAAATCCACTATGCCCCTCCAAGTCGATAGGACACGGTGCCCGGCCATTAAAAGAGCAATGAAGACTCGAGCCAAAGCATTTGACAGGGCATGGCTTTGAGTCCCTTTTAACCGGCAAGGAGAAGAAAGGCTTCAATCATAGGAGCCGCGCACATGACATTGCGGCCCATGGCGATGTGACGTGTCGGTCGCCCATGGTATCAATGCGATGGCAAGGTAGACTCGTGTATCGCCCTCGAGGAGTTGGTGCGCAGAAGTCATCCTACCGGCTGCATCAGTCTTACCTGTACTAGGCAGCGTTTCAATGACTGTCAGCCTAATCAACAGGGTTGCCACATTTGCTGTGGCAAGGACTGCGTCGATCCGCGTCTTGTCCGTTGGAGAATACTTACCATTAAACCTCAGAGAGGTACAGGTGAGCATCCTGCGAATCCTCAAGTGTGCGCATATTTGCTGTCAGCTCGTTGGTCCTTGTGAAGAGTAACGTGAAACTGACATTTTACACCTCAACATCGATCGCAACCTGGTGCGAGATACCAGCAGAATGTCCAGAAGAGGACATGTAGAAAGAAGAGAGAAGAGCTTGTGGGCGCCTTCCCAGGTTTCCAAGCCCACCTACTTGCGTAGTAGTTCAAAGATAACCGTTGTTTAGACTCCCGGGAGAGAGTGCTTCAAAATAAGACTTTGCAGAAGAAGAAGTGAGAAGAGTGGTATGCTACTTCTCAGGTTTCCAAGCCCTACCACTTGCAAGCAAGTGGGGTTCAAGGATTCCGTTCTTTATACTCCCCAGAGAGAGTACCACAGAAAGCAGTGCACCGCAGAGCGGCGACCACTGACCGCGGATATTTGTGTGAGTAAGGGCGTCCCCGTCTCCGGAGTCATAGCCCAAATAAGCTGTGATGATATTAGCAGGATCTCTCCTGGGCCGCAAGTGTGCGAGTAACAACATAAGTTGTTGCAAGCACGGTGCGACAAAGAAGAGAAGGCAGAAGCGGGGGTGCGCCTGTATATATGTGAGAAATCATGCCAAGGCCCGGAGCCCAAGGCGCCGGATAGGCGGCAGCAGCCTGGCTTAGCGTACTCGGCTATTGGCGCAAGGTGAAGGTGAGACTTTGTGAAAGAGAATCCAGGTGAACAACATCGGCCCGTCCCTACAGGGAGAAATCACCGCATGAAGCAACAGACGCCAATCAAAAACGATTTGCTCCAGACATGAGATGATGCCGGTTCGCGGTGCAATTGCGGGCTGGGAATGGAAGAATGGCTCGTATGTGGACCGAGCGAACCTGAGGATGATTAGGTGTCAGTTCTAGGTACGCGATCCCTCTGCTAGATTCCGAGAAATTCAATGATAGAGGATTGTAGATTTGGGAACATGCAATGAACCTGAGGCCGCCTTAAGAACTATACATTTATCAAGCCTGCGCCAACCACTCTTGGAGGACTTCACTAAAAGTAGTTTTTTGGCGCCGGTCACGGAGGACCTGTTATTTCAGTACCCACTGGAGACTGTTTGTCTTTGCCCTAAAGATGATGTTAAACATTCGAACATATTTGTCGTAGCGAGGAATTGGCAAATGCAAGAAGCGTCCTTGATTGTGCCCGCTGTTGACCGATGACATAGTTCATCGTCATCACAAAATTCCAACTCTGACAGTACGGCATGCAACTCTTTATTCGCTTTCGCTTTGCGCCAAGTCTTTGCGCCAATAGCAGACGCTCTTCCTGATCGATAGTATCAGCGATGAGCGCCTCTTGAAGAGAGGAAGAGAGCAGATCTCAGTAAGGCGTGCTTGGGCTTGGCGAGGTCAAAAGACGAGCGATGTTCCACATAGTATCTTCCATCTTGCATTGTTGTATCAAGTCCACATTACATACCACGTCAATTGTATCGTCAGACTACTGCTTCAACACAGCAAGTGCCTCCCTACAAGCCTGCTTCACCACTGGACTCTTACTCTCCTCCATCGCAGCAGCCACAGCCTCCACTCCACCCTTCCTTCTCACAGCCTCCAAGCCCGCGGGCACCTCACCGACACTCTGCAAGCATACGACGCCACGATGCTGCAGCTCATCCTCCGCATCGTTGCACAAGCCGATCAAGAACTCCACTCCCTTCTCTTGCGCCAGAAACGGGGTCACGGTGATCTCGCCGCACGACAGTAGTGTTGCTAGCGCACCGCCGGCTGCACTGCGTGTGGCAGTGTCGTCCACATCCGTCATGGCGAGGAGGAGGTGCAGGCGGTGCTTTGCGCGGGGGCTGCCATCGGCAAACTTCTCGACACAGTATGGCGAGCCCATGAGATTGCAGACGAGCTCGGTCGCGGCACGGCGCAACAGTGTGTTGGGACTCAGGAGCAGATCGTCGACGATGGTGTCGAACGCGGTACGAATGATGTGGTGCTGGGTCTGGGCATCGGTGGACGCCAGGTTGGTAAGGGCTAGGAGCGCCTCGAAGGCGTGGAGCTGCCAGATCGAAGACTCGGTGCGGGTTAGCTGACTTTGGAGCGGCCGGATGGCTGAGGAGATTGGGAGTGCCGAGTTGAAAATGAGGCGTGGATCGACGCTGATTAGTAGGCGCGAGAGGGCTTGCGCGGTGGCGGGCTGCGCGTTGGAAGGGAATGGCGTTGTCCCTGTTTTGGAGGCGGCGGAGGTCGACGCCATGTGTTCCCAGATTACGATGAGGAGCTTGACGGCGCCTTGTTGTGTCATTAGACCTCGGCCTTTTTTGTCGTTGGTAAGGTTTAGGAGGATTTGGCTGCTTTGGGACAGCATGTTTGATGTTCCCTTTTTGCAGACCTGGGCCAACATTGGCACAGCGCCGGCTTGAAGCACTCGAGAGCATCTCGCAGTAGCATGATCGTTGTCAAGGAGGTCGTCTGGTGCAGCAGGCTTTTGGACATTCGCGTACGCCTTGAGTTGGGCCATTCGCTTCTCTTCATCGGACTGGATGGGGAGGAAGGCTGTAAGGTTGGCAAGAATAGTGAGGCCACCAAAAATGATGTTGCCTGGCGTCGAAGGGTCACTCATGATCTCAATGAGTCTCTTGAGGAATTGTGGGTCGTTGGACAGGTCTTCGCGGAATCTCGCTTGCAAAGAAGCGTACGCTAGACCTTCGATTGAGTCTTGCTTGCTGCCAGGCTCAGTATCAATGACCATTGATTTGAAGCCCGCAATGAGATCGCTCTGGTCAATCTTTGCAGGTGTGACAACCTGGGGATTTTCAGATGAAGGGGGTTCCTCGTCACCCAACTTGACAAGAATGAGCGCGGCAAGATTAGCACGTCCTCGGTCAGGGCTGTCTGCGACCATGTCTAGCCAGTCCCTGCAGTGTCTGTTGATTGCTTCCCGACACTTTTTGTCCACACATGCCGCACTGATGAGTTCTAGTGTTACTTGTATCAATGTCAGAGACTTCTTTTTCTCAACAACAGGGACCAGCGTGCTGACAAAGCCCTCTGTGAGGAACAATGCAGCCGCTGCCTCGACCGCAATAGGGAAAATGGCCGTAGCTGCCGAGAAAGCGACAACGAGGTTATCGGAATCGCCTTTCTCCGCACGCTGCGTGACAAATTTGGATATCAGCTCCTTCGCGACATCTGGGCTGAGTTCGAACAACTTGATGCTAGCAAGTGTAGCCTGGTCGCGAAGGATTTTCGGCAGCCGAATGTCAAGAGAAGATAGGATTACATCGAAACTGTCGGCGTCGATGATATTCTCCAGATGGTTGGCATGATGCGCTAAAAGCTGCGCAACGCCCCTCATGGCACGCTCAGGGTGGTCAAGGGCCTCTTCCATAAGCATGGCAAGACAGAGCTGAAATACATCTCTGTGACTCTCTCTGAACGACGCATCATCAGGCCAGAGACTGCGCGTGAGCAGGACCTTGAGCAGGCCGTCAATAGAATCGTCTCCACGTGGGAACAGCTCGTAGTAAGTCCTTGTAGGTCGCTCGCGCACAGCCTGTGCAAGCCACGTCTGGGCGCCCACATTCTTCAAAAGCTCTCCAGTGACATGATCCAAGGTGTCGTCTTCGTCCTTGAAGTCGTTGAGAATTTGCATTGCTTGCTCGGCCTCCTTCGTCTTCAAGGGCCCCTTCCTCAAGGCTGCTAGCGCGCGTTCGCCGTCGGCCTCATCTTTGGTTTGCACCCAAGCCTTGCAGATCGTCAAAAACTCGCTCTTGTCCTCCTCTTGTCTCAGCTTCTCCCATGCTTCCTTGATCTGCGCGTTCTCTGGCGCGATGCTGGTAGCCTCGCGTAGCTTCCGTGCCGCTGCCGTCAGATCTCCAGACGCTAAGCTCTCGCTCGCGGCCTGCGCGAGCTGCAAAGCCCTTTCCTCTTCGGAGATGGAAGACATGTTTTAGAGTTGAGATGGGAAGAAGAGGTGTTACGCGGTGTTCATGATGCGTTGGTTGAAATGTGGGCTCATACGATGGACCGCTGTTAAGGCATGGCTGTTTTGATTGGTGTGCTGCGCACAGACGAGCGGTCACTTGCCGTTTCAGATCGACTGCGGGGAGGATCAGACACGTCTGTGGTGGGCCTTTCTCACGATGACGCGCGAGAGGGGTCCAAAACCTTTACAATGATCTTTACCAGCCTAGCTCTGTAGCAATGGCACTCTGACACCACAATCGGCAGACGCGTCATAACGTTGACGCGCTCTGTATGGTTATTAGCACGCGTCTCTTTCTCGGAGATTCGTTTTAGCTGCCCAGATTGAGTGATCAGTATCAGCGACAATGAAATAAATCATCAAATCCAATGAATAGAAGTGCGACTGCTATGCCCAATAGTCGCAGCGTGACGCTAAGATATGCTAACCCCTAGATAATACTTTCAGAAATGCTCGTTGAAACGCCAGGAATCTCAATCAATGCTGAATCCGCCCGATCATCCTGTAACAATACGCCGTATTCAATCCTTCTTTCTGCCTTTTGTGGCTCTTTTCCAAGCCCGTCGATACTAGTTCCTCATTTGAACTACAACATGCTGCCGCTTATTGATCCTCATCACTGTCGTCATTCGCTTCATCCGTCCCCGCGCGCTGTTTACGCCTGATGACTCCAAGCATGAGCAATCGTTCCCAGACATCGTCTTTCACCAGCACGCGTGCCTTGTCGAAGGGCAATCCATCGAGCTCGCGCAGATCCCTACAGAGATTGGCCAACATCATTTCGGTGACTCGCCGCCTTATACGTGTCTCGTAGTCAAGCCGTGCTTGATGCTGCTCGTCTGCTTCGGCATCGCCCTTCGGAAGCACAAAGCGGTCGGTGTTCTGCTCGTCATCGGGGTTCCGTCTGAGAGACATGACCCTATTCTCTGATGCTAAGGCATAGAATCGCAATGTGACTGGGTTATCACGCCAGTCGAGCTTTGAAAGCGACGTAAACTTGCCCAGGACCATGGCACTCTGTCGCAGGCGATCAAGTTTGTTACCTGCAAGCAGGAGTTCGCTAAGCCGCCTGATATTGAGCAATGGTCGAAGATCCTGCAACGAATTGAAGTTTAGGTTCAATGACCGAATGTTTGGTGTCAGCTGTCCAAAATTGTCCGGCAGCTCTTTCAGTCCCATTGATGCGAGTTCAAGTCTCTGCAGGTTGAGAAGGTGCTGCGTCACACCCAGACTGTATGCTGGGTTGAGAGATATGTAAAGGTTGTGCACATCGGTGTTCTTGACCATATTGCCTACACACAGTGCTGTGTCCGAGTCATTGCTGAGGATCTGGTCCCTTGCTGAGAAAGTACGGAGCCGTCGAAGATGCTCCAACCCGTTGACTTGTGTCAGAGAGTTGCCATCGACATAGAGAGACTCAAGTCTTGGGAAATGCCCCTCCACATTGAGCGAAGTCATGCCATTACGGCAAATTCGGATAGAGCGCAGCTGCTTGCATGGCTCACTTGACGTGTCGTACAGAGGGAACTCATCGAGCTCATTATCATCTATGTTTGTTAGCATCACTACATCCAGAAATAGATGTGCACCTACCAAGGTTCAAATGCTGGAGCTGCGACAGGCGATGCACATTGCGCACCTCCAATAAGCGATTGCCTCGCAAGTCCAGATCCGTCAAGGATTTCCTGCATCGATTAGGATGTTACGTTGCAGTGTCATACCAAACAGACTTACAGGTTCGAACGTGCGAAATCCACCAGATCAATGTCGTTACCTCCAGCATGGAGTTCCATCAGTCCATCGAGATGCAAGATACTATCAAGCGTCTTCAGCTTGTTGTTGTCGACCTTCAGGACGCGTAAATGAACGAGCTCAGCGAGGCCGTCCAAACTGTCGATGTCGTTGTTTGACACATCCAGGTGCTGCAGATTACCCAGAGTTGCCCAAGACGTAAGACCTGTAAGAGAATTGTGATGCGCTTGCAAACGTCGCATAGCATACGGAATGCCCTCAACCTGGCTAATTTGGTTGTCCGAGACATCAAGCTCTTCTAGACGGTAACAAAGCTCATCAAGGCGGTGCAGGCTGCCGAGGCTCTTGCCACGAAGGGAGATCTCGCGAAGGTCCTCCCAGTACGGCTCATCCGGCTCAATATCTTGTAGCGCTCGTACAAGTTCTGCAGTGCCCTGAGCGTAACGATCTTCGCGTGCTTTATGGTAGCGAGTGCCATCGTGCTTAACAACCACGCGATCGGGATGATCAAACTCATCCACTTGGTTGAGGGTAAATTCAGGCAATTCGCTGAGCATGAATGTGACGTCGCCTTTTACCGGTGATGACGAAGGGACAAGCAATGCGTCCGGCTTACCCCGTCCTAGAACTGGCGCCGAGACATTCATCGACAGCTCCATACGGTAGTTCTTTGAGGGATGCTCCTCCAAAACTGACAAATCGCCGTCGGTATTGAATCTTGATCTCTGACCCGGTCTGGTCCTGCGCAATGTGCTTGATCCACTAGGGTTGGACCATGCTGAGTTGATTGTGTGCGAATCGCCAGAAAAGCCCTGGCCATAGTGATGCGGTGGCTCCGTACGTCGTCTTTGGATATCACGTTCAGCAAAGGATATTGTGATGTCGCGAACACGAGCGCGTGGTACTTGAGGTGTAGTGGGATTGCGATCCTCGTAATACTGGATCTCATGTTCAATCTCGCCTTCGTCAGATTCAGGAATGGCATAAGTAGTCTGAAGTGGCGAAATTTTCTGAGCGCTCCGTTTCCGTGGGCTTTGTGTGCTACAAGATGTTGCCCGTGTTTCTGTCTTCGTGAAACTCCAGCCGAAGTGATTAGAGTCTTTCGAAGGAACGGAGCTGGTGCAAGTCATCGGTCGACCCTCGTCTTCAGCATCGTCATCTTCTATGAGTGTCTCCGCAGTCGGGTGAGGGTATGCCGTTGTTGCGACTTGGACAAGGCTGTCCCTTGTCTCACTCACTGATAAGTCTGGAATGTTGTTGAATGGATCCTCCTCGCTTTGGCTTGGGGTCATGCTACTGTGATCCTGTCCGCCAAGTCGGTGCTCTTTCGACGGGCTCTTCTGACGGACCCATATTTTCTTCTCGTGGTTGAAGCTCATGCCTGCAATCTGTTGTGGGATGAGGTGTGCTACTGCTTCTGGGGCAAGGGTCGCAACCTGGTCAGAGCGGCGTGAGAATGTCGTGGCGAGAGTGTGTCCGAAAGATGATCCGGCAGACTGTCCAGTCTGTGGACGGGCCTCAGTAGTATCGTATTCGGTGCGACCTAGGCTAAAGGGTCGAGTGCGATGATCGACAGTCCCCGTCTCGGAGATCTCGCTCAATCCTTCTCGCTGAGCTACACCTCTGATTCTCGAGATCTTCTCTGAGTTCAGTGAAGAAGTCATGAAAGAATCCGACTCCTTCTCTTCGTACTTTTGAAGATGTGTGGCAACACTTAGATCTGACTTGCGTTCATTGGGATTGCGCCAAGTGGAGCGTCGACCTTCTCGGCTAGGAGGTCGTTCAAGAGTCAATGCAGATGAATGATGCTCACTGCCATCTTCTAGATCCTCGAGCTCAGAAGCCTCCTCGAGATCTTCAAGGCCATTAGTAGGTCTGCCTTTCGTACGAATGAAATTCATGATCTTCAATGCTTCATCCAAGAAATCCTGCGTTGTTACAGATCGCTTGCGGGTGTGGTTTCTCATGGCCTGCCTCTTCAAAGTGAACATCGCGACTTCATTGGCGACTGCGGCCGCTCGGTCGTGCTCGTCACTGTCGTCTGAGATCATGGAGGGCTCCAGCTGCTCACGGATAGTGTCTAGCTGCTTTGGTGAGGCCTGCATAAACGCCTCGGTTGCTTCCATGATCTCGGCTTCAATCTCCTCGCGCCTACGCTGACTTGGGGTCGGGTTTCGCGGTCTCAACAAGTGCCTATGCGCCATTATGTCGAAATGGGCTGCATGGCTGGGTTCTTCGTAGTACTCCCGCTCAGTTTCCTGGCTGAAATGCCTTCGCTCAGTTTCTTGGCTGAACTGTCTGCGCTCGGCTTCCTGGCTAAATTGTCTGCGTTCAGCTTCCTGACTGAACTGTCTGATCTGTCCGATCACCGCCTGTATTGCATCATGGGAGTCTTGAGTTGGTGGTCGTGACGAGTTTCCGGTTGTGGGCCTTGATGCATCATCCCAAGATTCGTAAGCTTCGCTCCCGCTCGAGGGATCATTAATTGTCCTTCGACGCTTCGGGGTCGGATTCTTGAAGGGTGACGTCGGGCCACGCTTGCCATCGCTGTAGTCTTCTTGTTCATCAGGCGGTATCTCTACTTTCACTATTGGAACATGGCGTTTGAACTGTGGACCAGATCGGCTGACAGCTCTGAATGGATTTGAAATCTGTCGTGATACCTGCCGTGCAGTTCGCGACGATTCACGACTGGACGGCTTCTCCAAATGGAATTTGAAAGGAGGGCGGCTTCCAGGAGGTGCAACATCGCTCGTGGGCGAATCTTCGGGTGCGCTATCATTGTGGGTATCGGGATGCTCTGAAGAGAGGGCGGAGAAGTCTGCGTCGAACTGGTACTTGTTAAGTTGACCATGGCCAAATGCGCTGACACGGCGCGGCGTAGACAATTGAGCTTCAGGTTTTGGTGCGCCACTATGTACACCGCTGACCTCCTCGACCGAAGGAAGTCTCGACCTGTTCTGCACCAGTGGCCTTGTGAATTCGCCCTTGCTGTCTTGCACACTGGGCGAGTCTGGTTTGTACTCCAGTTGGCTCAAACGCCTTATCAGGCGGTTGCTCGTGAAGGTGTCGTGCGCACCGAATAATTTCAGAGGACTTCCCGAACTCCTTGGTCGATCGGGTGTGGGTGTCAGCAGCTGATTCAAGTGGTTCAGGCGTCGGAGAGGGGTCTTTGGCGCATGGGGAGTCTTTGGATAGTCTTCATCGTCCGCTATCGCCGACTCATTCACGGCGAATGGGGGATCTCTGACGGCAGTCTGCACTGTACTGTTGCTGCGCCCGGTGCCTTGCTGCGTAGATGCCCGCTCGGACTGATGTATCGATGCCCGTTCGGACTGCCGCGTAGGTGGCCGGTCGGATTGTCGTGTAGATGGGCGCTGTGACTGTTGTGTAGATGGACGCTGGGATTGTTGTGTAGACGACCGCTCAGACTGTCGTGTGGATGCTCGCTCGGGTGATGGACTGAGTGGCCGTCTGCGGAAGGATCCATCCATGGAGTAGCCACCCCGTCTTAATTCCACAAAACGCCCTACGTTAGCAATGTCTGGCGTGCCAACTGGAAGGCCCTCGGGAAGCGAGTCGTCCTGGATCCTGGCAAATGACGAGTCCCCTCGGGTATAGTTTGACGAGCTCTCTTGCTGTATCGCAAGGCCATGGACGCCTGGCGGCGAGCCAATTTGTCGCAGCCTGTTTGCCAGCTCTGAGCCTCTGAACTGGGGTGGGGGTTCTGGGGATTGCCCGATCTCGAGTTCACTGTTGATGAGGACAGGGCTGAACTGCTCGTTTTCGAACTCAATCTGACCGCTTACAGTGCGAGAGGGCTCTGCGTGTGACCCAGAGAGATACTGGGCTGGTTCTGGGACGGATGCTTCTTGTTGGGAGTCTCCTTGTTGCGATTCCTCTTGCTGCGAGTCTTGTCGGTGGTGCGCTTGGCTGCTTGCCTGTGAGGCGGATCGGTCGGGGTCTGAGTTGTTGGCTGGGACGGGCCATGGTGGTGGACTGGAGGGAATAGCCGCCAGGCCTCTCAGCACACCCAGCTTGCGCTTCGACAAGGGCGTCGAGACATCCTTTGGAGGACTACTCGCAGGCTTGGCAAATATGTTCTCGAGGCCTGTGGGACCAAAGAGGTCCTTCTGTTCGCTGCCCTCGCCCTTGACCAGCCGCCGCTTCCACTCTGGCGTCTCATAGTAACCATTTGCTTTCGCGGACGACTTGGCAACGGTATTGTGGGCGACGGTGCCGTAGACGACAGATCCCTCGGAGCCGGTGGAGTAGGAACGCGACGCGTCGCGCGGAGAGTCTGCGTGCGAGGATGCGGGGTGGACGGCGGGCGATAGGTTGGTGTCGCTATTGCTGCGCTCCTGGAGGGCATTGCGCTGCTTGGCTGGGCGCAGGTCGCTGCGAGCCTGGATCTCTGAGAAGGAGCCGGACGAGTGACGCATGCGGGGGAGTCTGCTCGGCTTGTTGGGCGGTGCGCTCTTGGGGTCGCGCGGCGATACAGACATGGGAGACTCTGCTTCGGCTGGCAGGGTGGGCTGCTGCGGTACCCACTCCTCGCTCAGATCGTCGAGCCACGGCTGCGACCAGTTGCCTGCCATGATTGCGACCGTTCGCCTTTGCTTTCGGTGGGTGCAGCGGGGACGTCGACGGGGACCGGGGCGGCGCGAGGTGTTTTGTTGTCGCAGCTGATGCGGGCAGCGAGTCGCGCGCGTTATGGCGAACGCAGGGAATTCGTGGCCAGCATGGATTGGAACGGCCCCAATGACGGCGGCGGCAGAGAGCGACGAGGCGCGTAGCAACAGTTGCTGAACGAATCCAAATGGTCCGGGTTACGCTTGTGTTCCAGCCGCTGCGCGGATACGGTGAGCTATTCGTTGCTGGGGGCAACGCGCTCCGTCATGCCGCCCGCAAACTGCAAATCATCCCAGGCAGAGCCAGACGGGCTGCCAAAATTGGGCACATGCTGTTCTGTGCTCTCTGATCGCGACCGATTGCATGCCCCACTCCGCTCTCTAGTGCTCTGCCTTGTTTGTACCTGCAGACTCGCTCGCCGTGTGGGTACAAGCATGCATGAGTGCAGCACGCCACCTGTTCTCGACACTCAGCAGTCACGTCACACCTGGCGACAGCCCTACAAGGCCCAGCGCACACAAAGAGAGGGGCTTCTGGAGAGGCGGGACGCATATTGTGTGCAGACTCCATAGGCCATGCCCCCCACCCTTCATCCTTACCTCAAGCGAGGCTTAGACTTCGACGCCACGCCTATCCATCCCAGTGACCTTATCGAAGACCTCCCCGCCGACCACCATGACGAACTACACGATATAGCAAAGCGGAGGAGAGTCGAGGCAATTGCATTGCAGTACTTGCGGGGAAAGCCACCGCTCATTCTCACAGCACAACTCAAGGGTCCTTTTACAGACGGCTGGAGGAATCCATGGAGAGAAGATACCCAGGCCAGACATGGAATGCAGAGCAAGGGCATGGCAGAGCGAGTGGAGGGACAAGGAAGGGAGCGACCAAGGACATCGCATGTTGCCTCTCCGGAGGCGTCCAGAGCTGCACGCTACACCAAAGACGACCTCTACAGCGAGGCTGAGCTTGAGCCCCTGCCTTGTACAGCCCCGATACCAGACGACAACGAGCCCTCTGGCGCTACCGAGTTCTTCAGTGTCGATACAGAACAGTTCATCACCACCAACAGCCCGGCAAATCCCTTCTGGCTGCGCCGTCCTGCTGCATCCATCGCCTTCCCATCGAACAGTCAGACAGAGCAATCACCGATCAAAGTGCGCAAGCGAGATGAACGATTTGATCGTCGCAGGAGCTTGCAGCTTGCAGCTCCCAAGGAACCTCTAGGTGGACGATCGTTGCCCAGTGGTCGAACTCCATCAGGCGAGTGTCGTTCAAGTGCCTCTGCACCGATGGATGTTACTTCCTGTGTCGGAGTAGGCCCTCCATTGCAGCAAGTCCAAGAGGAGGAGTCACATACAACGCTGTCAGCGGATGTGCGAGACTCTTCACGGCCGCGAGCAGATTCGGCGCAATCGGAAGAAGCTCGTAGTAGTCAAGTCGCTCAACAGACACAAGATATAGTGCCTGCTGCAACACCGGGGAAACCAAAAGACCTAAACGTCAACTCCCCAGAAGCACGGTCAGCTCACGCGCAGTCATTCGACAGCCTTGTTCCAGCAACAACATACAAGGATCCCAGTACAATCCAGGTCCCCCAGTCAAGCCCATTGCATAGATCTGCTGAACGACTGGCCAGTCGGGTAGCTAGATCAGTGTCAGAACTGCCGCCATCACCTATGAGACGCAAGTCTACGAAGACCAGTCCGCCGAAGAAGCTGCGACACGATTTGGTGGCTTCGCCCGCTCCAGCCTCGTCCACCGGCTTCATTTACAGAAGAGTCGGTCAGCCCAAGGGCGACAGCACCATCGTCTCAAAGTTGAAACCAAGAGCTGTCAACTTCAGCTCCTCACCAACTCTAAAGAAGAAAGAGTTTGGTCAGCCTGATGCAGAAGCGGAAGCTAGTGCTGTTGCTGAGCCCCAGCCGTCAGAGGGCGGAGTGCCCAGTGCTGCCAAGGAGCAGGTCAGTCAAGTCGACCAGATTTCTGAGGCTGACAAGGAGAAGGAGAAGGATGAACAACAAGAGTCATATAAGTCCAGGCAATCGCAGTATTCTACCCAAGCGGCAATGCTGTTGGCGCAACTTGAATTCCAAGAAGACGCGTCACAATCCTCAGCCTCATCAGCCACTCTCAGACCATGGTCACAACCAGCCCAGAATACACCACCACCACTCCTAGCTCAGCCCAGTCCCGCAATCACACCACTATCTGTGTTCAACGCACATACGGACGTCTCCTTGAGTGACTTGGCTGGGGACAGTACACTGCAAGGCCCATCAATGAGCACACAAGACCTATTTGCTGCGGCTTCACCATTTGCGTTTAGCACAGTGAAGAAGAAGAGCGAAAGACCCCGGCGTACAAGCCTGCGTTTTGCGTTGACCGCGAATTCAAGTGGAAAATTGAACGCGAAGTGTCCTGCTTCCTCTGCGGAGCGGGTGCCGCTTAAGGAAAAGAATGCACATACGTCGTGGAGCTTCGTGCACGATAAGGTATCTCCAGAGCCGCTGAAAGCCGCTTCACAACACAGAACACATGACGTCGGATTACCCCAGCTTGATTTCCACACGTCATTGGACTTCGGTCCGACTACTGACTTTACTGATTGCTTCTTGAGAGGTCTAGATAAGGAGTCTTGAAAGTCTCGTCAATCAACGAACGCGGGTGGATTGGAGTGCCTCAGTTGTCGTTGGTGTAGGTTGATTAGATGCCATACTGAAGGGCGCTATACAATTATGACCCCTCTTTCTCAAACAATTCCCTGCTGCAGCTTGCTATCTCCGACGAGACACTCGACACTTCTGAAGGATTCAATGATGGAAAGCAAATACCTAACAGACCTAATAGCAGTGTAGCCATCATAAAGAGTCTTCCAATTTTGTAAGGCCCGCTAATTAGAATTGAAGCCCTCTGGTTAAATTGCATTTCTTGCATCTTGCCAAGTGTGTCGTCGGAGCGGGCAAGGTGCAGTAGAAATGCCGAGTGCAATCACTACACCAAACCACAGCTAGGGTTGTGGATCTAGCCACACCAACAAGAATCCCTCGCACACACCCACCGCCTCACCGTGACTCCCGTGGTACTCTCATTTACAACTCGCCGATGTCAGTGATACCAAGTTGTACGCGTTGTTGGAAAGCAGGGTGCAGTTGCCCGGTTGCAGTTGCGGTGAGAGACCACGTTCCTGATTAATTGGTCGGGAAGAAGACGGACAGCACGCACGCCTTGCATACCGCTGCACAAGTGGCCCAGAAGGGAGGAAGCGTTTGTTCGAGCGATCGAGCTGGCGGGGACCAAGAAACGACCAAGCTGGAACGCCGGTACAAAGTTTGGGGGAAACGGCGGATGGAAGCGCGGAGGGCGGAATGCAAGCCAGCTCAAACCTACGAGATACTATGACAGCTCTTTACAAGGTGGCGGCGACAGGCCAACGGTGTGCTGTATTGAAGTCAACGCACAGTCCCTGGGACCGTGATGCATGCTTTGGGGACGCGATAACAGTGCGTATCGTGTCGTGTGGTGGTGCCTGTCGTGGACCCACTCACTCCTGCCCAAGCCATAGGGGTGCGCAGGTTAGTTGCTGCTGCCAGCACACAGACAATTGTGCAAGGGCAGCCAGGACTGCGCGAAGCGGCCACTGCTTCTCTTCTTCGATTGCACGGCCAGCTATCTTTCAAGTACTGCTCGCACAGCCAACACACGGAGGTTGTCAGCGGTGGTGCAGCACGCGACGTCATTGGCTTGAGCTTTTGCCAATTATCTGTGCGCCGCCTTTGAGAACGTGACGGCCGTCCACACACAACCTCGCACAGTCGGAACGTGGGTCTGCTGCTGTCCTCACTCGCTGCCTGCAACGCTCAGCATCGCGAAGACCTGCCTGCCACCGACAACCTTCCGCCAGCGTGCCCGCCCGGCCTCGCTCCCACCGCGCCCTCGTAGTACGCTAAGCCGGCCGAATTGTGCCCTTGCCGCGCCCAACGACGGCGGTCCTGGCCCGCGGCGACGACCTCGAGGCCCGTCCGGCAATATCTGCCACACGGTCTGCCACGCCGCTTAACGAGTGCCTCACAGCGAGCCTGACCAATGTCACCCCCATGTCACCGCATTTGGACGCCCCAGGAAATACCTCACCCCCCGCATCGGTGAGGTCAAATGCGCCGCAGACCCCCGGCTCCAGCCATGGCACGCCCACGCCCTCCAGGCACGCTGAAGAGCCCGCTGCGTCTGCTGTGACACCGCGCAAGCTGTCCCAGACGGGCCGCTCCAAGACTGCCCCGAGCGCCCATAAGGAGAGTCTCTGGCAGTCGTCCTTCGACCGCCCCCAGCTGGACGAGCGCGACAGTATCTTCTCCACAACCTATCTAGCCTCCGATAGCCCAATTTCCTCCCCGCGTGCCAACGCAGCAACACCCACCACGGCCGCCAACGAAGATGCCCCCGAGCACAGCTTGTCCGAGATGGCTGTCCCAGTGCCGCTGCAGAGGAGACTAATTGACCCGCCCTTCTTCCGCCGGAAGGAATCTACATACCCGCCTGTTGTGCTGCAAGACCCCCAGTCCATCTTGGCCACCCAATTCGCTCAAAGTGTCCCAATTGAACCCGTCATGGGCCTCGAGGCGGCCCGCCAGAGCCCACCACCCTTCATGAGCCCCGTCGACTCCCCTATCCGCCGATCATCGACACCACACAACACGGACGCGCACTCTGCCCTACACAAGGCATTGACAGAAACCGAAGAGCGGCGCAGGAACAGGGAGTGGCGGGAAGGCAAGCCTGTGCCGTTCAGAGGCAGTGCTGCGCAGGACGATCAAACAACAGACGATCAAGCTGTGAAGAAAATAGAGGCCACTCTGCCTAAGGCCGAGCAGACCTCCTCTGGGCGCAGTCGAAAAGCCAGCCATTTTCTTCGCGTGTTCAAGGACGCTGAAGGCCCTGAGGAGCAACAAAAGCGCGACGGACGATCGAAGGACCGCCGAACTGCTGATAAGACGCTCTCGACACATATCGAGGAGGTTGATGCCGGTGCTCCTCCATCACTGCAACTATCATCACAGCCTTCGTCAATTGTCCAGACGCCGCTTGAAGAGGAAGGAGAGTCGTATTTCGAGGTACCAGGATCAGTGGCCAAGCCCAAAGACACAGATGTCACATCACCTGGTGGCTTGGGAAAGGACTCTAAGACCGACAAGCGTGAGCTGCCGAACTCGCTTCTCGAAGAGATCAGGAACTTCACCAATCTGACGCCTGGTGCTGTTCCAGGATCATCCATGTCGAGAAGCTTACCCGCTTCGGTTCTGAACAAGCTTCATGCTCATGCAACTGGGTTTCAAGGCTCACAATCCCATGAAGAGCCGAGTGACTATTTTCAGTCAAAAACGACTGAGAGCGCAGATGGGTCACCAGCATCGGAAGAGGACGAGGATTCTGAGCGTGAACAAATCTCATCCGCATTGTACTTCCCCCATCGCCAACATAAAGCTACCCAGCCAAGTACACCAGCTGAAGATACACGCCGACTGGAGGCGGACGCTAGTCGAGATAGGACTTCTATTCATGTGGGCAAAGTACCCAAAGGTTGGGATGCAGGAGAAGCTGTTCAGACTGCTGAAGAAGTAGAAATATCGCTTCAGTCCCAAGATACCAATCAATGCCTACATGGTGACATCGCTGCGACAGCATCAGTGCAGAAAGAGAACGACAAGCCATTGACATCTGCGTCAGCCGATGCGGCGTCAGCCGAATCTGAGTCTGAATACGAGTCGCTAGCAGAGTCTACGCAATCTCTTCTTGGATATGAATCGAGCGCAACTGATGATTTAGGCACCACACCCACCCCGACAAACATTAAACAAGAACAAAAGGCTGCAAATGTGCCGGCTCCGGCTGCGCAACCGCCGGCACCACTGGGTGCTGTAGAGCTGAAGCCGTACAATCATCAGGTTGGCGGTCACTCCACCGTTTATCGATTCTCCAGGAGGGCCGTTTGTAAACAACTCAACAATCGCGAGAATGAGTTCTATGAGACGGTTGAGAGGCATCACCCTGAGTTGCTGGATTTCCTGCCAAGGTACGATCATGCCATTACAGCATACTGTGTTGTAGCTGAACATCAGCAAAGTTGTTGTCCCCGGAATTCGTGTATATTACAAATTGCTAACATGTGACGCTGTCAATTTAGATATATCGGTGTGTTGAACGTCACTTATCGCAAAGCTCCAAAGAAGAAGAAAAAGGACAAGACCAAGGCAGACGTAGATCCAGCAGCCTTTAATGCACAAACCCAGGATGCGGCGAAGGATGTCGCAGCATCTCCCGAGAAGAAAGCAGAAGATCAGCCTAGGGTCGTCAGTCACTCGCAACAACAGATGCCTGCCCCGCAAGTCATCTTCGCGAACAACCGTCACATTATCCCCGATAATTTGTTTGGTGTTCCTCCTCGGTCTGCGACACCCGATCCGTGGACTGGTGGTGGCTCCTTTTCTTCCCAGTATCATCGAAGGAATCAAAGCTTTCAGGGATACACTCAAAACAATCCTGACAGACCCCCAATGAAACATCACAGCAGTTGGGGTGTTACAACCATCAATCGGCAACTGCAAGAAGAGGTTTTGCGTCAGGTTTTTGCACCTCCTACTATTCATCATCGTCAGCGCCACCATCATCACGGCATTGGGTCTCGTAGACTGGGAAATGATAGCTCACAGTCGATGGCTGGATCCGCGCCGTCGTTGAGACGCAACAGCACAGATGTCTCTGCTCTTCAGCCGGGCCTCAGGGAGGAGTCCCCACGCAAGCAGATGCTCAGAGCGAACGCAGAAGCGCGCCGGCAAGCTTCAGATGCTAGTGAACTTGCTGTCAGTTTTGGGTCGCCAGAAGAGTTGCGGTCGCGAAATGCAGACTCGCTGCAGCCACCGAGGGGCGACATGCCTCGTCGGAGACACTCGGGCAGCGGGCTCATGCGTAGACCTCTGAGCCTTGACTCTGATCAGAGACACAATCTCGAGTTCTACGAAGAAGACGGCTATGGTGGAGATGGTGAGGAAGAGGTCTTTGCTATGGACGAAGACCGAAAACCCTTATCACCCACCAAAGATATCCACAGAAGCGAACCCCCAGCTTTCAACAAAGACGTAGTTCCGAATCTTTCGGAACCCGATTCTCAAGGTATTATGCTGCCCGCACCGGTCACGCCAAAAAAGAAAGCAGAGTCTCCGGCGATGGAGGAACCTTCCAATCCTACCGAGGCTCAACAGCAGCCTGACGAGCGTGTACAGCATTTCATTCTACTCGAAGATCTTACTGCAGGCATGTCAAGACCTTGCGTTTTGGATCTGAAGATGGGCACCCGTCAGTATGGTGTCGAGGCTGATGAGAAGAAGCAAAAGTCGCAACGACGCAAATGCCAGATGACTACAAGCCGTGAACTTGGCGTGCGTGTTTGCGGCATGCAGATTTGGAATGTGAAAACGCAGAGCTATATCTTCGAAGATAAGTATTACGGGCGCGACCTGAAAGCCGGCAGAGAGTTCCAAGATGCGCTTAAGAAGTTCTTCTGGGACGGCAACGGCTACAAAGCAGCAAATCGGCACATCCCTGTGATTCTAGAGAAGATTGTTCAGCTTGAACGCAAGATCAGAAAACTGCCCGGTTATAGATTCTACGCCAGCAGTCTACTCATGCTCTACGACCAAGGCGATGGCGAGCAGAAAGAGAAAGAGAACGCCTCCCAGTACAACGGACGTGTAAACTCGAATGGAGATGACGTTTCCGCTACGCCATCCGGCCCAACGTCGCCTGGACCGGCGCCGCCGAAAGAGAGGCCAGAAAAACCGGAAATCAAGCTAAGGATTGTCGATTTTGCCAACTGCGTCACCGCTGAAGATACGCTCGATAACGCTTCTTGTCCACCCAAGGACCCGGACGAGGTGGACCGCGGTTATCTGCGCGGACTTCGATCACTTCGACTGTACTTTCAGCGCATATACAAGGATATCAACAACGAATGGGTCGAGCGTGGTGAGGGCGAAGGCATGGCCCGCGGAAACCACAACCACGGTCCTGGCCTCGGCGAAGCTGGGGCAGGATGGATGGACGAGCCTGGTGGTGAGGATACAGGATACGTTAGTTTTTGAGAGTATCTGTACGATGATTGCAGTATGCAGGCAGTGGAGCAGTATGTGTTTACAAGGATCTCGCATCCCGGAGTTTGGTGAGTTTGTCGGCGCATCATGGGGTGGGCGTTTTTTCATTCTTGCGAAGCATGGCGTTTGGTGTTGCGAGAAGACAAAGTATCGAAATCGTTTCCGTGGGTGGCATGCACACGGCGTCTGTTTGTTATTCATGGGTAGGGCGGGTTTCGTCCTGGGGGGTTTGGGTCGGGTTGGCATGGTGCAAGTTGTATAGTATAATATGGGGTGGTTACTCGTAGCACCTCTGTATAGTTCTAGCCATGCAATGCGAATGCATAATAACTTAAAGTCACGCGCTGATGCTGGGATGTACAGCACCTTGCATCTATTGATGGCAGTCCACGTGCCCATGTATACCAGAACCCTCTAACATAGGTCCTAATGCGTGTCAAGCGCCAAATCGATGCCTGTGAGCTAAGCGCCACCGCTGCCAAGCGCAGCTCTGAGTGGCCACTTGACAATTTTGAAGGATTCAACTGAGAGAGAGCACCAGGAATAGAGAATTAATTAACTGCGTAGCCATCTTGAGATCTATAAACTCTTAGAAGTCTGCTCTAATTAGCTTGAAGGCCTTCAGTATCTTGCATTACGCCAAGTGGCCACTCGGAGCTGGTAAGGCCTATGTAGTTCGGCTGATGACTACCTGCTCGACTCTCTCGTCGAGCTTCTCGAGACTCTCGGCCTCTTCAGGGGTCATGTGACAAAGCAGATCCTCCCCACGCAATCTTGGACGCTTTCGAAAACCTGATCCCTCGCCGCCGCCGTCGCCATTGTCACTGTCGCTGTCTTCACTGTATGCCTCCCACGGATGTTGGGACTACAAGGGGATATCGTCCAACCGACTTCAGGAAGAGTACCCAAGTAGGGGAAGTGGTCCACTCCCGGCCCATTTTCACCCAGCCCCGCATGCTTGTCAGTTGCTTGGTCGTAGGGGCTTTGCGCAGCTTGAAAATTTGCTGTATGTGCCTTGCAGCTTTGGCAAGCATTGCGGAACTGATGGGGGTGTTCACGTCGAAGAAGGCACGTCGGACTTCGGAAAAGTCAGCTGGTCGCGAGTTGGCTTCGGGAGTCTCGCGGAGTCTCGCAGTTCTCTTGGGGCCGGACTCCATCTTCTCGGCTTTCTGCTTCGCCAACTGGCTCTGGAATCGCTCTCTGTAACGAGCTTCGATTTCGGTCCTCCAGCCGACTCCGAGGCTGGCAATGCCAGGAGCCAAGTTCTCGGTGTCCAATCTCCGTTTTGAGATGATGGTGGACCCCGCGGCACTATTGTATGTCGCTGAGTTCAACTCCATCACCTCATCGGAATTTCTTTCGAAGCTCCGTGTGTACGCCATATACATGGGGACGACCGGGCTGTCTGTTGAGTAACCGACGAACACGCGACATGTTTCATCCTCCCACTTGATCTCGTCTTTGTCCTGGTCGTATGGGCAACATTCAACGATGATGCGATAATCGACTCACAGTGAGTGAGAAGACGTTCATGGACTTTCGGGTGCTGGATTGATGCCGAGGGAGCCAAGGTAGTCTAGGAAGTTGGTGAAGGGAGGCCTGGGGTTTAAGTAGACTGTTAGCCGACAGATCCTGGGTGAATTTGCAAACGCCGCTTCACTAGCAATACGATGGAGACCTAGCTTACATTTTGTTGCAGGTGAAAGAGCTCTACAATGCAAGACTCTTGAGGCTGTCACACTCGCAGTCACATGTGATCTCATTAAGATCTGGCGACAAATGAGAGCTGTATAATCCTGAACTTGGCAGCTTTGCCTTCTAGTTCCGAACAAGCGTTGATGCGTCCGGACTGCGTAATGACCGACGATGAACATATGGAGCTCATCTGGCTGAACACCAATCACCAAGGCGATGAAAACACTCGACGCAAAGGCCTAGTGTGCCCCTCGGGGCATGATCCTGAACGTGGCGGCTCTGCCCACTATGCAGGCTGCCCAGCAAGCCCACATGCGTCCCGACTACGGCATGACTAAGAAGGAGGAGCGTATGCAAACTATCTGGCTGGATATCGGTCATACAGGCGACGCTAACAATGCTCGACGTCGCAGTAACATCACGACGAGTCACCCTGTGTAAGTCTTGCAGTACAGCAAGAACGTCGTCGATCTGTAGTAAGTTCCGAACTTCATCTACTTGTTGATCTATTACTTATCATATTGCAGTCGTATGTTTCGACGAGCTGAGCCAGCAGAAGCGGTTGTCACTGACTATAAAGCCATGTGGATACATACGCTCGGGGCATCCTGCGACATTATCTGCAAGTTGGTCGCGTGGCCAGAAGTTGAAAGACGCAGAGGCAGTCTTCTCTCCAAACGTGGAGCACTAAGACGCCACCCAACGGTTGACTGGATACAGAAAGGCAGCAAATGACAAGATCTGGCAGCTGCATGTTGACCTAGGACACGACAATGTGGCTAAGTGGGGCACGAAAGACAACATGCCAGTGTTGAAGAAGATATGTTCTGTTCCCGAAAAGCGTGCAATTACTGCTGGTCAAGCGCTCGAATGTTACCAACAAACAACGGCGCAAGCCACCGCTAGTGCTGTATGTTGCTGATGGAGTGTGGTGAGGGTGGATGTGGAAAGCGCGCTAGCAAAGTGGGCACCACACCGCACCTCAGCGACAAGGAGCATCTCTGTGACGACTGTCAGCGCACGACAGGTCCCTTGCCTGCAAACTGGACTCACCATGTCCACTCCGCTGGAATCAGACCCGGTTCTACTCTCCGTGAGTTCATGTCTCGTTTCGTCATGACGCATCTGCGTCCCCCACCCTTGTCGTTTCTTTTCTAGCGATTGGCAGTTTGTCTAGCAGATGGATGGTGTCCGTATGCTGATCCTGTAGTTGCAATCATCATTGCGTAATGCGCTGGTCTCTTTCGGGTCCGAGAGTAAGCAGTATAGGGAAATTAAGTTCATGGTGGATGAGTATGTGGCGGCGAGGGTGTTGGAGGGGTTGAGTTTGGGGGGTGGGAGGGGTGGGGAGGGTGGAGATAGGATACAGGAGAGCTGACTGAAAAGGAGTTCAAATAATGTTGAGGCTTGCTTGATTATGACTGGGGAAGGGGGGCTTTGGGTGCTGGATGTAGATAGCGAGTAGTATCACCCCCACACGGTATGGTCTACAGTATCTTGTATCTATTCAATTTGCTAACCAGATCAGCGAAGAGACATCTTGCGACTTCGAAGTCCGTGTTATCGATCGGTATCTTGAAAGGGGCGTCGTGACCCAATGACAAGAAATGAGAAGATGCCAATTTTGGTCACTACCCCATCAAGGGCCATGAATTGAACTTTGCTGCCTCAACGTACATATTCTGGAACTTAGGGCTGACGCTGATGTTACTTTTGCGCTGATCTCACCCCTCAACCCAACGAGAACGACCCATTGCGTCCTCTAGAGGTTTATGAGGTGTGGATGTTGGGTACCGAGGTCCTTCCCCGCGGAGAGTGGAGATTTTGTTCCAATAACGTGGCTCGCCTCGAGGGATCCGTTCAGGGACCCATTGTGTAAACTCCATGATCGTCATCCAGCAGTCACCTGTCGACTCATGGGCACCTTCACGGTTGGCTCACGGGAATCCCGTCACCCGTCCCAAAACAACTCGTGAACGAGAGTCAGAGGCAGATCTACAGGAGCCTTGCATACCGCTCGAATGGAGGTCGAGAAGTGGCACATTTCCACCTATTAATGGCTCGTGCGAAATATCAACTTCAAGGGTTTTGTCTGCCCGCTTTGGCAGCGCCGCAGGGACATGACTCTGATGGCATCCGCCACATTGCCACCCCTCTAGGGTGCACACAATTGACGAGCGTATGTCAAAATTAACTGGCCAGTTCATGCGGATGTTGCTTCCAGAGCCACAGCTGCATTGGGATTGCAAACGACGCCACCCAAGATGCTGGGAAAGAATCGACATTTCCGTTGAATGCGAATTGCGATCATGGCTCGGCAAAGTTCCTTTCCAGGGTGCACCAGGCGGAGATCATGGACGGTGCGTGCTTTTCCGTATGGTCGACCCTTGTAGATCTCGCCGCGGCGACATCGGTTCGCTACGCTAATGACCACCCGGAGCTTAGTCCGGTGGCTCACTTTTCGCAGATCGCACGGCACGCTCAGCGGCGTCGTGCCTTAACAACGGCAACCATCAAGAAGGCGACTGGATCGAGGCGTCCCAGTGGATGGCCCTCTAGGGGCAGTGATTACGTTTCGGACTTCTCTTCCTCCGGCTAGAGTAGACGTCAATGGGTTTCGATGTCCAAAACTGAGAGAGGCCCACTTTGCGGCTCACCTGTCAATCCTGAATCCACTTTGAGCTACAACGTCCCCGTGAACGTCTGGGACGGTTCTTCCCAGATTACCGAGAACAGCATCCGTGAGCATGCATTTGCTTGCATGGCTTCTGTTCACTTGGGGTCTGGCCGTGCAGGCCACACCTTTGCAAAGAGATGGAGGACTCCAGGCGCGGGAAAATGAGAATATTCACATCACTACCGGCGAACCGGCGAGAGATCGAACCATCTTCGTACTGGTGTCGATAATCTTTGCCGTGGTACTCGCGTTTCTTCTCGGTACGCTGTGATACATACTCAACTGCGTACGATCGACACTAACCCAGTGACAGGATCTCGCGTGCACCGATTGAAACGAACCATTCGTTCGCGACGAAACCTCACGGGACTGCTTCTGCTTGGTATGTACATCACTGTCATATGCTACATCATTGTAGCAGCAGTGCTGGTCTCGGGGCAAGGGTTGTACACATATGAGCTTTGTGCCGCTGGCACCTGGGTATGCTTGATGTTCTACATCACTGCCAAAGGCTTCGTCTACCTCTTCCTATGCGAACGCGTCCACATCGTCCGGGCGCCCTTCGTACGCCGCAGCAAGGACAAGATCTACTTGGCTTGCGTCGTCCCTGCGATGATAGTATTCTCAGCCATCTCCATCAACTGTCTCTTCCAGCGCATCACTGCCATGTACGATTCGGACGGTCGCTGCCACTTCGGTATCGGCACCACTGCCTCAATCCCCGGGTCCACTATCAATTTCGTCACCAACTTCTTCCTCACTGGCGTCTTCATCTACCTACTACGACCCGTCGTCAAAATCAACGGAGTGGGCTCCATCTCAGCAGCATTCTCGCGGAAAAGCAAGACCGACGAGCCGACTTTTGATTCCCCGAATAACGAATCGGTCGTACAGAGGAACATCAAGACTTTGCTGCGGAAGAGTATTCTAGGCGCAGTACTGACTGAAATTCCTGTTGTGGCAAATATGATCCAGTTCATCGTCACTGGCGGCTCAGAGTTGGGCATGATGTGTCTGACCTTCTGCATGATTGACGTCTTCTGGGATTGTCTCGTGTTGCATTGGCTGACGTTTGGTGCGTCATCGGAGGCGGAGAGAGATTTGCTGCGCTCCACGACACAGGCGAGTTCGCAGTTTGGGCTTGTGGGAGATCGGCGGCAGGAGAGCGTGCCGCCGTCGAGGAGTAGTAGCCGTAGGGAAGGAGCGGTGCAGGGATTGAAGGTGCCAGAACTGGCCTTTGTGACCGCGCCGGATCTTGAAGTTGCTGCGCGGACAGATTCGACAAAAGTTCCATAGTTATCGCTATAATGTAGCGTGGATTCATACAAAAGTTTATACTGACTTGAAAGCTTTGGTAGTGTCCATCCCCTTTTACAGATGTTACTTGCATAAAGCTAAATCTTACGTCAGAACTTCAGCATGTTTTTCTCTACGGATGAAAAGACTCACATCCTCTGACTTAATCCCGATGCACTCTCGAATGTATGCCGTCTCTTTCCGATAATGCTCTCAATACCTTTAGTGAAGCCTGATTAAGCGTATGATAGCCAGGAATCCCATCATTTGACTTGGTGCATGCATGGTGTTGATTGTCCATCTTACCGACTCTTTATTTGCCAAGTTCAATTGTCGTGAAATACGCCGTGTGGTTCGAAGTAGTTTAATCTGAATTTCAGCATGGTTCTTGTCTACATTCTGGAGCTTTCCTTTTGATATGTGGGCTGTGGAATGTCCCATCATCTCGCGCCCTAGAGTAGCAATGAAACAAATCCGTCAGAGTAATACAGGCATTGCTCGTTGAGCAGAAATAGAGCGCCTGCCGCTCCAGTCACTGCGCCTCGCTAGTTTCAATCATACACTTGGTATGGTGCATGAAAAAAAGGCTACGCTGTGATAATCAATATTCAAGGCGAGTTGGTAGAATCCACGAAGTTCAGAGCTTTTCAGACGAGTACACGATTTCAAAGTAGTGTTTTATTTCATCTTATCTTTTCTTTTCTTTTCACTTTTTCTTTTTCATCGGATCCCCAAAAGTGCCAGGGGACTTGTCAAAGCTGATAACGCAAGATAATCCTTCAATAAAGTAAGTCTTAAAGCGCCATGTTTGGTTTACAATCTAAATACATGCCAGGTTTCAAGGATCGATGCGTCTGGCAACTTTGACGATTAGGTTGATGATGAGAGTTGCACCAAAGCACTGATGCATACTGTGGGGCTGCTCGGCATGCGCTTCTGCTCGAAAAGACGCTTTGCATGAAGCAAGTGGACACGTGACGGTTGATCTTGGTTTGTACCCCGCAGATGCGAATAATATTCGTGGTCACTTCACTTTCCTTTTTTTCCAAAGCTGTGGGATTCTCAACAGAAGAGTCACAACAGGACTTGTTGCCGTCACATATACGCTGCCGTCCTCTAATGGATGAATCGGCAATTTTTGCCTGAAGAATGGCCGCGATATCAAGTAGCCTTGGGGTGTGCACTCTTTGTCATCGGTGGATAGCTGAGAAGTATTTGAAAGCAGGCGGTGTATATGTGCAACAGTCTAAGAGAGAGTTTCTGCTCGCACAGAACGAGTGTTATTTCTGTACATGGCTAGGACATAGCATAGGACCGAAAGGGCTCAGGACACTGCCTGAAAATCTCGACAGGTATTTTAGTATCTCCTACGACGAGAAATTATGGCATGAGTCAAGCGGGGAATACAGGCGAAACGTTTTGACAGTGGGGGCCGCTTATCAAAATTTGAAGTTTTACGAGACCAAAAGTACAGGTATGAGTGCTTAAAGGGCAATCATTCCCTCGCGTATACAGCTGATATGACCAGATGTCACTCACTATATGCCAAGCGCCATTTCCGATTGTCTCGACTCCCAATTGAGCGTTTTTGCAGAAAATTGGATGAGAAATTGTCGGTTGAACCATGCAAGATGCAGGCCTCTGAATCAAGACTTTCGACCAAAAAGATTGGTTCATATTGTGGATGAAGACCATTGGAAACTCGTGTTTCCAAGAGATTTGCCCTCTGACGAAGTCATCGAATATGTCGCTCTATCGCATTGTTGGGGAGGAGATACCGAGCTCTTGAAGTTAACCACCGATAATGAACACCGACTCAGAGGTTCAGTGGGAGTAGAAAATCTGCCCCAAACATTCATGGAGGCCATTTCAGCTTGTGTACGACTCCAGTTTCGCCATCTCTGGATTGACTCTCTATGTATCATCCAAGACAACCCAGCAGACTGGCACGAGCAAGCTGCAGAGATGGATTTGGTCTACGGAAATTCAGCACTTAATCTTTGCATGGCTGCATCAGCAAATCCTTCGGAAGCAAGCTTGCTTTCCAGGGACACCCGCCTCACCTTGCCTGTAGCTGTAAGTCTTACTGGTCACGATGGGAAGGAAGCGATTGTTCATTTTGTCTGTAATGGAATGTACGAGGTTGACATTAAACAATCTCCATTACGGACACGTGGATGGGTCCTTCAAGAATGGTATCTCTCGAAACGCTCCCTGATCTTTGGTCGCATGCAGCTTTGGTGGCATTGTTGCGAAGAACTGGCGTGTGAAACCTTTCCAAAGGAAATTCCCGTCACTACCCTTGCATTAGAAGTGATAGAAGAGACGAGAACGATGAAAAACAGGGACTTATGGGTGTCACCAGACCTATCGAAGTCGTTCAAGCTTTGGCAGGACTTGATCAGTCAGTATGCGGCGACGAAGTTGACCATGGAATTGAAAGATCGGCTCATTGCTTTCTCTGGTATCTCAAGAGCATTCGGAAATACGCACGATATCGAACGGCAGTATATGGCTGGTTTGTGGAGATATCATCTACCGCATGCACTTCTGTGGCACCAGCATAAATCAATCGCAGCGTCTCGCTCACTGGAGGGCTACAAAGCTCCCTCGTGGAGCTGGATGTCCCTAGATGGCCCTATCGCTTTTAAACCCGACTTTTCACCGATTATGGTCAAACGGAGAGGACCAACTCTGACTGTGTCTGCTCAATGCTATTCGATTGAGCAAGTCCACTTGCCCTTGATGGATGAACACAACGTAATGGGCCGGCTAAGAGGCGGTTACCTCCAGGTTCAGGGCCATATTCTTGGTCTGGATGTTTTCACTACTTTCCGGGGCCTCAAAGGGTCTAGAGTCTTCGATTTTGCCGTTCAAAAAGAAATTTCACGCTTTCATTCTGGCTCAGGTTACGCTCTCCCGGTAGAATTGAACTGGGATGAGGTGGACAGTAATGGCTGTAAGGTAGTTTCATACATTGACAATATCGCGATGGATGGTGACCAAGGAGAGCTTCCGACAGGATTCACAAGGACCAGAGTGACTTGGGAAAATGCGAGCAACTCGTATTTCGCTCTACCACTTCTACGACAAGCTGGCGAGCCAGAGGCGCCTAAAATCTATGTTTCTGGTCTTGTTCTTTATCAACCTCCAGACCAATCGGACATCTTCCATCGTGTTGCCGTATACCACACATGGATCGAGCAAACCTTTGCGGCCTTCACGGATAAGCTCGAAACGCACTCTCCCGCAAGGTCGATCCGTATCTATTAGAAAAGGCACAATCTTGAACTTATGTCTCTTTAATCGAAGTCTTACACATGCCCCATATACAAGCAGACACACTTTATGAAAGACGGCTTCTTAGTCGTCGACGTCTGCTTTCTGGTCGTGGAAGAACTTGATAGATCTCTGAGTGACATGTGAGCTTCGCGATCCTGTGATCATGCTAGACGCAACTGTAGACTTCAAGCAAACGAAACCAAGTCTCGTTGCACCAAGCAAATCACCAGGAACGAAACCCCGCTTGAGATATCTAGTAGAAGGTCCACCAGACTCTACTCGGCTATAACAGAAGGGACGACGTTGACATGCAAGTGTCTTCGACCAATACCACAAAGTATTGTGGTTGAGATTTCGAACATCCGCTGACTACGGAGAATTTCTAAATGAAAACACGCAATTTGCAGACGAATTGTGATCGGTGTGTAATGAAAGATGAAATGATTAGCTATATGCTTGGGCATGTAGAACACCCGCACTGCCTTGCTCTCGAGGCTTCTTCAGCGCTACGAGAGCTTACATGATTTACTGTTGCACGGCATAAGGGGGATTGAAGTGTAAGACGGGTCATCAATTATCCTCTCAACAAATACCAATGTCCAACCGTTACCTGTCAGGCCAATGTGAGATCGCTATTGGTCTCTAGACAATACTGCTGCCTAGTAGTCCTTCAGCTCCTTACATCGTTTGCGCCCATCTACTCGCCATACGAAATGTTTGCCTTCTCAACAAACAAACGGTACGCGTATACAAAATGACGCAGAGGACTCCACAGACCTCCACTTAGCGACCGATCACGGTCGCGGTTTGTCAATGCCATGGAGTTGCCGGGATTGCCATGTAGCCGTTTCGCGAGCCGGTTGGACAGGCAACCCATGTTTCTGACTCACCGACTCATGGGCTTTACGATCAGCTAGACCGAGGTTGCAAGTGGAATGTGGAGGCGCGGAGGTAAGGTCCTTGTGAGAAGAAATGGGATCGTAGCGTCGTAATCTACTTTGTAAGGATCAGACGGTCTGAGGTCTATCACAATCATCACGGTTTACGAATTGCTGTTGGATCGCCACCAGAAGCGCGCGAGCTGAGTCAATGGTCAGGATGATCTTGTGATGTCGTAGCTCATAGCTTGGATCTTGCAGCCCGTAACCTCGATAGGAGGTTGATCAAGAGGCAAGCCGAATGGTACTACCAGCTGAAGAATCAAATATGGTGGCGGCAAACCCGAGCAAACCCACCTACTGAGCTGAATGTCGCGCGGCAAAGAAGGTGATTCGCGCACTGGAGGAGGCTGTGCTCGCCACATTCAGGCGCGACGTTTCGCAATGTTTTGTCCTGAGCATGGGGTGGCTCAAAGGACGAAACATGTGACCTAAGATCTTGCCATTCATTGCACCGCCACAGATATTGGCAATAGCGTGGTTGTGTATTCGGTCCAACACCAAATAACGTGCCGGAAATTACGAGCGTCTCGTTGGGCTGCAGCATATTTTCGGAGTACCATGATGCAAGCTGGCCAGCTCGCAGGAACACGCATTGCGCTACCGATACTCAGCCTGCGCTGGTGGTCGGCCAACGTGGCAGTGGCGCTACTTGCAGCACTGCAGCACAGTTTCTTACGCGCGGTAGGGCTGGCAGTGCTGCGTCAACAAGGTGCAACACCACGGCAACATGGCTTGTATACCCGTGTTGGTCTCATTTTACCAGTCAATACCCGCCTGAAGCTTGGACACGGACCAAACGTCGTTGTACTTCGGTCCTTCCGAGGGGTCCAGATTGTTTGTTGACGACAGATGTCAGGTTATGATACCATTTGACGGTGAGTTTTTGCTGTCGCACGCGGAGCAACGCAGGTGAAGAGTCATAGAACGCACGGCGCTTGGGAAACGCAAGGTGAGTTGTCTGATAACAGTGTGGGTGCTAAGACTATGATGTCGATATCCGAAATGCACTGTGCGGACTCGCTAGGAACGCACGCCGGGTTCAAAATTCAGGGTATTTGCAATTTCAGTCCAATGAGAGCAGGAGATGAAGATCAAAATTCGAGGTGAACTGTGTAGCGACAGGCTGCAGGGGACGCATTGACGGGCATCAAGAGCATCGCACGCACCAGACACCACGCTTCATGCAAAGCACGGGTAGAGGCGTTCCGTGCTAAGCCAGTAAGGGGCGACGTGCGGTGCAGGAGTTCTTATTCTGGTCTGGTTCTCGAGAGCCGGGAGATCATGTCCATGCAGCAAGGCCAGCTGCTTTGTTGTCCAGTTCCCCCGTCGAATCAGCGTGGCGCCGGAGGAGCGGTATGCAGCAAGAGTGGGTCGAAGTCAACGATACATGATGCTCGAACGAGGAGGGGTAAAAGTAGCGGTAAACAATAACATATTCCAAGCGGTGACTTGCACATATTGTGAGACATGTTGAAAATTTTCACGCGGCTGGGAAATTAGGCTTCGTACTGTGTGGAAGAGAGTTCCCTCAGGAGGTCTGAGCAGCTGGGCATGGTGTGTGCGGCTCTGAGATGATAACAGGGCTTCCCCAGCAGCGAAAGACGGCCGACTCGGGAAGACGTTGTGGAGGACATCCCGCTGTTTCGGAAGGACTCAGTTTGTTAGCAGCCGTGTGCCGCGGCGACGGCTCGCGTGTAGTCTCAGTGCTAGCCAAGGGGAAGCCCAGCCGAACCAAGAACCAGTCTCGAGGCAATCGTCCCGAGCTGAACAGGACGTGGTGATTTCTGCTGTGAGCCAAACGATGCTGTGTGCCATGACTCCCTCCTTCTCGGTAGCCGAACTGGTTCTCAGAGATTGACTTGGGCATGACCTGCATGCGGGCGCCTGTACCTACCCACGCAGAGGCCAGGTTGCGGCACGCTGTTGGGGGCTCTGGGAAGTGGGCCGGCGCTCTCATCTGCGCACTGAGCCTCGCGTCTGCATCAACAGGCCGTCACTGCCCAAGGCTGGCTGCCGGCCGAAGGACGTTTCTGGAGGGCGGAGCAGAAGGGGTGGATCATTCGGTGTCAGAAAACCGCCGGTGGAGGCCTGCGAGAGCAGCAAACGAAACGCGCTGGAAACAGCTTTAGGCCGTCCGTGCAAGAAGGGGACATGATTGTGGCACAGTGGTGTCTGTGAGAGTACAAAGATGGCCGTGAGGTGTGGTAAGCTGTGCCTAAGATGCATCAGCGGACGGGAAGCGATTTCCATGCTGCGAGGCTGGCCAGGGTTACGGGTATATTGCAGCAGATTTGAAAGCATGGTGTTCCAAATATTACCCATCCAAACAAAAGCGTGGTGACGGGTGGGCTGGCGCTTGATTCCCGCTGTCTGCCTCTAAGCCTGCTGCACTGCTGCGCGCTCGCTCGCTCGCTCGTCTGCGTCAGGCATCAACGAGCGTCCGCCATCACATGCGCCCTTGAGCGCAGCACCCTCAAACGCTCGCCCACGGCGACGGCCGCATAGGCAGAGCCAGAATGAAAGGCAGAGTCAGAGGCAAGATAACTCATACGGGCCGCACGCTGCCTATCGGGCCAGCGAGCCAGTTACAGCGGAGGGTCGCCGCAGCACAGACAAGTCCTGACCCGGAGGTCAGGAATGCTTCGGGGGCCAGCAGGGGTCGCTTGGGCTCTGCTTAGTCGGTGTATTGGCGCGACAGGGATGTCTCGTTGTGTGGCTGAGCTAGCTGCAATCCCTGCTCATGGCAGAGAGTCTCGTCCGCGCACAAAAGCCAGAGACAGCCCGCCGCCTGCGAGCGCCCTCGAACCGTTATCCCCATCTTACCAAGCATCCTGGACGTCACGTCTCCCCAGCAAACCACAGGATCCGCAAATCTGGATCCTTCTGGCATACTCTAGTATCCACCACACCAAATTACCAAATGTGCAGTAGTCAGGCCCGGATTTTCCTTTCCTCCTCTTGCGCTGCTGCTCGAACCTCCACCTCCACCCTCTTCTGCGACCGCACTCGAAGAACCGCCCTCAGTTTGCGCATTCCACGGTGAGCAGGCACTGGCCTGGGCTCTATCCCCTCTCGCACCACCGCAAGTCACCTTCACCTCACCGCGACCTCCGCAATCGTCGACGTCACATCCTCGCCATGTACGGCCCCCAGTTTCCCACGCCTCCCCCAGGCTATATGCCCCAGGACTTCCACCACCGCACCACCCCACCCATGTCGCCTGGCGCCGGCGCAAGCGCCAACTACTACTCGCCCCGCTACGGCATGCCCTCGACCCCGCGCGCCAGCCCCGGCGGACCCAAGGGCCACGCACGCCGCGCTTCGACCGCCGTACCACAACAGCATTATTCGCATGCTTCCGCGCGGGGCCCTATGCACCCTATGGCAGGCGCATACCCTACGCCGCGAGCAACGCCCGAATATGTAAGTGGTTTCGATTACGATTACGTCTATCCTCGCCCTTCTCGAAGGGCCCGCCGCGACACAGACGCCTCTCCTCTCAAGCCCTCCACTCGAGAGAAGAAGCGTCGCCCGTCACAGGCGGCCCACTACGTCCACCGAGTCTTCTACGACGACGGATATGGGGTCGAATACGAGGTGGATGTCGACGACGACATCTACCGTCAACCACCGCCACCGTACACTCAGTACGAACGATACGACACGTTTCGGGATGCTGATCGCTTTTATCATGGTCAGGTCCCAATTTTTGAAGAGCCCAAGACCTCTCGCCCACGACGTGCGTCTCACTCCACTCGCCCCACAGCAGCACCTCAAGAGAAGGTTCCCAAGCGCCCCGCGGCCACCAAGACTACGTCCAAGGCTACCGCTGAAGACGCCCGTCGCGCCGGAATCCCTGCAGGTTACTCGTACAAGAACTGGGACCCCACCGAAGAGCCCATCATGCTTCTCGGCAGCGTCTTCGATGCTAACTCGCTCGGCAAGTGGATCTACGATTGGACCGTCTTCTACAACGGCCCTGCCACGCCTCTCGCCGAGATGGCTGGCGAACTCTGGCTGTTACTCATTCAGCTTGCCGGCAAAGTCAAGAGAGCAGAAGAGAACATGGGCAAGATCAGAAGGAAGGAGAACGCTGAGATGGTTGAAGACTTCCTTATGAGCGGCGAGCGTCTCTGGATCCGATTCGCTAAGCTCCTCAAGACTTGCGAAGACTTCATGTGGAAGGCCGCCAAGAAGGAGAATGGCGGCGACAAGCCTATGTCCATGGGCAAGAACAGCGGCCGCGAGTTCGTCGAATCTATCTTTGGACGCGACCGTGAGCTTGAGAAGACCGAGAAGCTCATGACTGGCATGCGTCTCTGGAGCATGCGTTTCGATGCCAACTGCGACGAGATCCTGCAGTACCCCTCTGCTTAGCGCGTTTACATGCAGTCATTGCCTGGGAGCAATGGCTTTGGTGTTTGTCCCGATCCACTTTACAGCACTTCTGCGATTCTTTGCTTGCGTCCTACTTGCTGTTCACGCGAGATACCCTTTCTTGCTGTCTAATTGTTAATTCTGCTGCATCTTCTGCTCTGAACGATTCTCAATGTAACACTAGTTTCGGGTCGATACGGAAGGGTCACAGCATCTGGGCGGGTCACAGGAAAAGTCATTTTTCATTGCGACAATACCCCCTTTCTTACTTACTCTATTGGTTTTCTTAGGTATAGCAAGGTGTTCAGGCTGGCAGGGTCCAGATTTCCTTCAACACTAGATCTGAGATGGAATACATCTCTTTGGATTGAGCCTCACGGCCAAAAGTAGTATACCCTTTACTATTAGCTAGCATGTCATTTATCAGTATTGGTTTCTATCACATAACCCAAACTTCTTCTACCAATCCGTGACCTTCGCATCGCAGCACATGGCACTGAGACATGACCAGTAGTAGCGCGTTAACACAGTCTGAGCTTGGTGCCCATAGCTAATTGTCAACGGTATATTGGGACCCCACCGAACTTGCCTGGTGGAGCCGCCGCATGCTGTGACGAGCAATGCACCTCATCACATGGGTGATGTTGGCACTTTAGTCCACCAACCGCACGTCTGCATGCTGCAACCTAAATTCCTATTGGCCCGATACTGTTGAAATACACGACTTATGACCAGCCCTACGCGCTGTAGCCTGCTAGCTATCACTGATGCGTGGTAGACAGTACTGATCGATCGCGATTCTATGCCACATCTTCCAAGGTCCTCCCTTCGGCCGTAGACCCGGGGGCAAGTAGCTCGGTGGGAGGCAGCGGCCAGCCAGCAATGCACCTTCCTGTCCAGCATGCGCGCTGGCGAGAACAAAGGCGTACAACAACAATAACAGGACCTCTTCAATACTCGCATCCCTTCTGCGCGTCCTGATGGAGTCCCTTGCATTGTCTCCGCATTGCCCTGGCTAAGGATGCGGCTCTCACAAGTGCCCGCTGTCAATCCCCAGCTACGGCGGCGCACCGCCCTCCCTTGCCGAACCAAACAGTGGCATCGTGGGACCAACGGGTGCCCAAATTAAGAGGCGTCCTTATCTAATCAGGACAACCCTTTCCACGCAGATTTAAGCAAGGTGAAACTTCACCCATCAGCGAGTAGCACAGGCAGCAGCACACTTTCGCCATCGAACAAGCGAAGGTATGCTGTTGCCTTCGACATGTATCATCACACGTCGCATCTGACGGTTGGACGGCACAGCGCTACACAAACCAGTGGTACGATTCCAGAGCTGCTGGCCGCGATGCGCCATGCACACCAGGCTTCTGTGCTTGGAATGATGGTGTGTAGCACAAGCTAAGCATGGCCCAAAGATCTCGGTGTTGGTTGGCTCCGGCTGCTCCATCATGCGCAGCTGGACTGCCCTCACCGACCTCTCAACACCATCGTCTTCGAGAAGACTTGTCACATCTGTGATTCGATGTATCACTGCGTCGCAGAACACAAGCAAGTCATAGTCATATGCAGTTCCCCATTCAGCATCTGCGCCGGGTGGGTGCGCGGTCCTGGGTCCATTCCGTACCTCTGTGCAGCAACGCTACCTAATACAGAGTGACATTGGAATGTAAATCGATCCAGACAGCATCAATGTCACACTGGTACGCTCTGTGCGCAGCACCGGTCAGCCAGACGCCCGGCTCGGTCATCCTTCCTGAATATGCAATAAGACTGCTGGTGTGTCGCAGTTCGCAAGTCGTTCATGCACTCCTGCTTCGCTTCGGCGACGATGCAGGACCAACAGAACAAGGTTTGTTTCGAAACTGATCGGCGGCTTGAATGCAGAACGGTGGAGGAAGCGCCCCGTGCTATAAACGAGCCATCTGTGCGCCAGAAGTTCGGCATCCCGTGGCATGACGAACGCCAATGATGACCCACTTACGTGCAGCTCGTCACGATTACCCCGCAAAGAGGGGCGAACAGGTTGAACAACAACGCGGACGCGAGACGAAGAGCGCGTCAGGTCTGGCAAACGTAGACGCGGTCACTTTTTGTAAGACTGTCGCGTAGGAAGCATGACTGATTTGCATCAGCCAGTGGAGTACAACAACATTTTTCGGAACCTGCCGATTTTGATACACGAGATCAGAGACATGACACGTCCGTACGGTCCGTGAAGGATGTGATCTGATGCTGCATGCACTGGATCTTCTGGGTTGCGCTACCCATTGGGTCATGAGAAGGTCAGCTGGCCCTCATTCATTACGGCCCGGGTCGGGAGCGATTTGCTTGTTTCTCACGGCTGTAAGCGCTCGGCTTTGGCCGTGAAGAAGACATCCCGGCTAGACTGACCATCAGTCTGGAGATGACATCGACAAGAGAGTGGCATAGAAGAGGTCATAGAAGGTTTCTCAAAGTGTCCCAGACTCGTGCCTACATGCACGAATTTCATTCGACGGTGACACGAGCTTCCGTCATGTTCATCGCGTATCAGTAAATACCAATGACAGGTATAGCAGTATCCACCGCTAGACGCAGCTCAATATCAGTCCATACAACATCCATCCTTCACCAAACACCCTCCTCGACCCAACCTGCGACCGCACGGCAAGACCATACCACACATCCCCTAGTGCTGACAGCCCAACCCACACCCACGTGCCGTCCTCCCTCACGGCGATCCACTCAACGCTCGCACATAAGCGCTCGGGACTCAGTCCTTGCCCATAGCCCAAATCCCGCATGCACATCGATGTCCGACGCGATGTGTACTGCCCACCACCCGCGAACCCCCAACATGAGCACCATCATCACTCGTTCGCCGACTGGCTCCTACCCACCCTCCCTCTTCAAGCTTGAACCGCCCTCACTGCAGCACCTCCAAATCCGATCACAGATTGTGCAACGGGCTCCGTAAGCGCATCGCATCTGAGCCGCACAAGCTGGCCCACTCATGAGAGGAGACATGTTACCGAATTAGCACTGCTTACTTTACACAGCACCCGGGTACGCAGCTACCCATGCGCGCTACCTGTTGTGTAACGTGCAAGCGAGGCAAGGCTTACGAGATCGACGCTGCCAAGGCTGCGGGCGCATGCGGGTGTGGTTGCACGGCATAGGTGCGGCTGAGTGGGTGGATGGAGGCTGGGGAGGGGCAAGGATGTGTGATTCGTTGGATGGGTGGGCGAATGGGTTGTGGAGTGAGAGGCAGGTTTGGGAGAGGGGCAGGTTGTAGATACAGAAATGGGTGGGAGGGTCATGGGGAAATGGGTCAAACCCTGAGCTAAGGTCACAGGCTACTGCGATGCCTTGCTGTCAATTTTGCAATCATCGAGAGTCGGTAGTGTAATCTAGATGCTACTCTTGATGTACCATTTTGGAAGCGGTAATATCACCAACTTGAGAGAGCTATAGTTGATTCACCGCGCAAACGCAGCACATTACCAGCTTCGAGCGACCATTCTCCACTCCGGCTTCAATTGAGCAGGGCAACTGCGTAGATTATAAACCAACATCACCTTGCCAACTCCATCAATTCACAAGATGAATCGCGGGAAAAGGTATTAAATTGAAGAACTTCAGACCTAATGGGCGCAGTCTAAGGAGACGAAAAGTCGCTCAAGGTGATTACGCCTGCAGTCATCGCAGTGAAATGATTTGCTCGCCCACCATTGAATCCTTCAAGGATGATAAGTACTTCGTCAGAGCTGTCGAGATGCTGTGGTTTGGATGATATCCTTTTTCCTCCAAATTATACCTAGCATCGTCAGGAATATAAGGAGGCACAGTTCTTTACTCGGCTTGAGCGGGATGCGGTGTCTTGCCAGCTTGAGCAGCGAGATATGTGTCTGATCCAGTTCAATAGAGAAAAATGTACCAGTTGATGAAGTTAAATCGTCGACTGCTATCTCAAAAGTATCCATCTTCTTGACGTAGAACACCCATATCCAAGTCCAGTACGCCATCCAAATGACCCCACAACCTCCGACCAACCCTTCTAGCATCACGCTTACCCCACCTCTGAGCCCCGAAAGAGGGCAGTCTGATGTCGACTTCGCGGCGTCCATATGCCCTGAGGCACCAGCTCGGAGCGCAAGCGACGTGTACAAACAGCAACCCACTGTTGCTACTGCTAATCAGGCTCCCAGCCTTCTGCATGGATATCTCGCAACAGCACTGATATCACTTCACCACTCTCAGATTCCCCATCTCGCTCTCTATATGCCCCGTACCGAACGCGGTCTTCCTCATCCACCCAGTGCCCAGTGAACATCGCGCCATGCTATCTCCGCTAGAGTCTGGTAGACGGCGACACAATCTCGTAACTAAGCCCCTTTGCGGGCAGACTATATCCGAATTGGATGCATCCGGACGTCCTTTCTATGCACTGCATCTCCATAACTGTATAGATCGATAGCGGGTCGACAGCGGGTCGAGAGCATGTCAGTACGAATCTACATCGACCACTCGTCGACCCTCATTCGGTGTAAGGGTAAAGCCACATCCACCTTCACCTTCACCTCCATTCTTGTCACTTCCGCACACCCGCGCTCACAATACTTTCCTTCTTTCTTCAGACGGGTTGGATGGAAAGACTTGAGTGCAGATACATACACAGCTTACCACTCTCTTGCTGCCTGCCTGTCTAACGCAAGTTAGCGATGGGGAGATTCCGGGTACGCGGTGAGAGTGGACTGTTTCGACTTGCGAGGTGATCGGTGGGGAGACGTGTGGGAGTATTGGTACTGAGTAGGACCTTGCGTTTTGAGAGCCCCAGGAGGGAGGGGGGCGGGGGCGTTCCAGACTTCACGGTTAAAGGACGAGGCCACATTCGACCAAGCGGAAGGACGGATCAGCAGAGACTTCATAGTAATGGAGTAACGTACGCATCTACTAGCTGAAGATACGTACAGTGGAGCGTGTCCGAAAACAAAGCTCACTTAATGTCATAAGAAACTTATTCTCTGAGCCAATACAAACCTCGAACCAGTTACTAGAGTTTGTCCCTTCTCTTAAATCTCCCGCAACCGTAAAGCCGGCTTAAAGCAAGACCTTTTATTTATTGGGCGACTCGCAGGCGGAACAGGCTGCAGACATTGCAGCCGCAGTACCAGCCTCGCATTTCCTCCCAGTAGCCACGAGGCACTGGAGGCCCCTTCGGCGGCGGCTCGAGAATCCACGCTGGCAGCTCGTCATCACAGCCAGAACCACTGAAGAACCCCAATTCCCCCAAAACCTCACTCGCCTCCTTCACCTCGTCTCCGGTCACGCTCATCTTGAAATCCAGACCCCGGCCAAACTTTTTCTCCTCAACACCGAGTGTCGGGAGAACGGGCTGTTGCTAAGTACCCAAATCGTACTGCTTGTATTCGGTGGAGGCCATCTTGAGCGCCATCCAGACCCACGTTGCGTGGGTCACGAACTGGGTGGGGTGATGAAGGTCCTTCCCATAGGTGCTTTTTCGAAAGTTGCGGAGCAGGATCAGGACATGTAGCATGATTCTCCTCATCTCGGGTATATCCACGCCGTGTGAGCGGGCCTGGATCATGTATCGCGCGACTTGAACGCCTACACTCGCGTAGCCTGGCTTCGCGTGTCCCTGTTGTCGCTGTTGCAAGCTATTCCACAGCTGTCGCTTTCGTTGTACGACGGACCCGCGTTGGAAGAGTAGTGACAGTCGGTCTCCGTCGAGACTGCAGATGGCGAGTGCGAGAAATGCGGCGTGAGAGCAGATGCCAATGGGCCAGGGGTATCTTAGCTTTATGGAGAGGCGAAGTGCAGCGGCCTGCACGGTTTTGGACATGGAATGTTCGTTCATGGTTGCGGTTTGTTGGGTAGATAGCGAGTGACAGTGGGGCTAATCGTGAAGTGAACGGCTGTTGTGTCTGTGTTGAGGAGGTAGAGAATGGTAGTGTTGCAGATATTGCTTGATGACTGGGATAACCCTTTAGACAAATGCGCGTTTGTGGTAAATAGATGTTGTAGCAGTCGGAGTATGTGCACGGTTAATGTGTTTGCCGTGACTGAGTAGCATAAACAACGCTCGCCTAAGCGTGCGGAAGGCACTAATCGAAGCTGCTTCCCAATGAAATCCCACGTGTCGATATTGGACAATCGTATCTGTCATGACGAAACTGCGACCGCCCAAGACGAAGCGCCACTTCCAGAAGTGGCAGCGTATCGATCTCACATTTTACGTTTTCGTGATGCATTTTGATGGATTGATCAATTTTGCGTTAAACAACAGCGACTTCGTGACCGACTACTGTCAGTCCGTCTGTCAAGCACCATGTGAGTATTCAAGAATGAGTCTCATTCATTTTAACTGGAGGGCTTCAGCTCTGAGTAGCGCGACTTAAACAAATGTAAGGCTCTTTGTGATGGCTACACTGCTGGTTAGGCCTGTTAAATATCTGCACTTCTATTATTGAATTCTTCAAAAGTGTCGAGTGTCTGGTCGGAGCTGGCAGTAATGGAGCATCACATGTATGGAGTCGCGCTAGTCTTAGCTGGCAAGTTCACTGTTGGGATTCTCTGACGTTCCCAGAACGCTCCTTCCCTACCAGCAAGTCATTTGACAACGGCCCAGACCTCAAGACAAGCCTTCATGTACCGAGACCAGGTCGCCTCCAATGCAGTACCTCCGATACAGCCCGATGCATGCGTCATGTGGGGACAAGTAATTAGGCCCACTGAATCAAGCGCGTGAAGAGGTAGCGGATGTAGCATTCGGAAACGCCCACACCAGTACGTGCGCAGAATAGCGCGCTGCAAGATCGACAGTGTCTTCATCCCCAGAAGTCTTAATCGTCCTCCCGAAGAGCCTCAACTCTTGATTTCTGTCGACACATACGGTCGTCTTGCCCCGTGTGACCCAGAATCTTGACCTTCTCCACAGCACCCACCCATCACTAAGCTGTCCGCGACATGCTGCGCCTTGTCAGCTCCAAGTTCCCATTCGACAAGTCTGAAGGAAAGAATCAGAGGAGAGCAAGACAATCAGAGGACTAAGTAATCGCGTGGTCACCTCAAGACCTATAATTTTTTCAAAGTCTGTGCCCATCAACTTTGAAGACCTCCGATTAACAAAGCGGTTTCCACCACCCGCACACCACGTAGTATCACCTTACGTACTACACCATGCCCTCTCTCCGACCATTTTCAAGCCTCAAGCCACCCCAGTTTCACCCCGGTAGGAAACACTGCCCTACACGGCTAGCCCATTACTCCAACTCTCGGCTACACTTCCCCAACCACCACAAGCGCATCCCCAACCCCAACATCTCCACCAGACTAGCAAATTCAATCCCCAGCACCTGACGAACGCGCCGGGGCCAGATGCGGAGCAGAGCACCAAGCCGCACCTCGATTAAGTAATTCTCGTCGGGAGTGCCTGGGTATCGGGCAACTCCGCGACGCGCTCCGCGTTTTTATGCGTGTTTGATGTTACATTCAGGCCGACTGCTCGGGGTATTGACACAGATGATGCCCCTGGGGTTGAAATGTTGGAATCTGGGGGCCCGCCTTCTCCACAGCAGTCCGATTATGCGAGTCAGACGGAGCAAGACGCGTGCGGAAAAGGTATGCGTGATGTCGGTCTGCAGCAGGTGTCGCGTGCGGGACTGGGACTACATATATGACAGCGCTGATCCCGAGTTTTGACGTTCAGCTGTTTTTGTCAGTGTCTCGTTAGTGGTTCTTTCAGGAGGCTTGCTTTGAGTTCATCATGGATACTGTTCGTAGCGCTTCAGTTGCGTCTGCTGGACGTCGCGCCGATGCTGCAATTAAGAACCGATGGCGGACTCTGCTTAATAACCCCAAGATTCTCATCATTGCTTTCTTCGCCTCGTAAGCTTATTTCGCTTCTTCGCTCGAACCAGTCACTGATTGTGTGTAGTTTCGGCGGCTTCGAATATGGGTACCAACAGGGCGTGCTCGGGCAGTCCCTAGTCATGACACGCTTCAAGGGCAACTTCCCCTCTGTGGTCGACTCGCCATCTGCGACAGGCTGGCTAACGTCGATCCTGCAACTCGGCGGTATCCTGGGTTCCCTCACAGCCGGTGTTTTTGGCGAGGTTTTCTCCCGCAAGTACACCATGTTCAGCGCATGCTGCTGGGTCGTGCTCGGATCATACCTCTACATCGGTGCTTCGTACCACAACCCGGCATTGCTGTACGCTGGCCGTTTCTTCACGGGTATCGGTGTTGGTACCTTCTCTGGTGTTGGGCCGCTGTACAATGCTGAGATCGCGCCGCCGGAGCTGCGTGGTATGATTGTGTCGTTTTACCAGTTCGCAACTATCTTGGGTATCATGCTGTCCTTCTGGATCGGATATGGATCCAACTACATCGGTGGAATCGGCGAAGGCCAGAGCAACATGGCGTGGATGCTGCCATCCATTATCCAGGGCGTCCCAGCTGCGATTCTCGCCATTGGTATCTGGTGGCTGCCATTCTCGCCGCGCTGGCTGATCAAGAAGGGCCGCGACGAAGAGGGCCTCAAGACACTGTCCTATCTGCGCAAGCTGCCCCAGGAGCACGAGTCGATCCAGCTCGAGTTCCTCGAGATCAAGTCTGAGTCGCTGTTCGAGCGCCGCTCGTTCCAGAAGAACTTCCCGAACCTAGCTGCTAAGGAGGAGGGAAGCGTCTGGGTGCGCGAGTTTGCGCAGTATTACCAGATTTTCCGTACATGGGATAACTTCAAGCGTGTTTCTACTGCTTGGCTTGTTATGTTCTTCCAGCAGTGGAGCGGGTAAGTTTCCCTGATGTTTCTGACTCTTTAATACACTAACAAGAATCAGTATCGACGCCATCATCTACTATGCCTCCAACGTCTTCCAATCCGTCGGCCTCACGGGCGGAACCCAAGCCCTCCTCGCGACCGGCGTGACAGGCGTTGTCTTCTTCGTCAGCACGCTCCCCGCCATGGCCATCATCGACCGCGTTGGCCGCAAATCGATGTTGCAAGTCGGGTCAGCGGTGATGTGGGTCTCCATGGTCCTGGCCGGCATCTTGGTCGCCAAGTTCCAGCACGACTGGGTCGCGCACAGCGGCGTGGGCTGGACCGTCGTCGCCTTCATCTGGGTCTATATTGCCGCTTTCGGCGCTACCTGGGGACCTTGCAGCTGGACCATCATCTCTGAGATCTTTCCGCTCAGTATCCGCTCCAAAGGCGCGTCCATTGGCGCATCGAGTAATTGGCTCAACAACTTCGCTGTCGCCTTTTACGTCCCGCCTATGCTCAAGGCGTGGACATGGGGAACGTATATCTTCTTCGCGGTATTCCTTGCTGCGGGAATGGTATGGGTTCATTTCTGTCTCCCAGAGACTAAGGGCGCGACGCTTGAGGATATGGATAAGGTGTTTGGCTCCCGTACGGGTGAGGAGGATGCGGTTATGTTGGCGGAGGCGAGGCGGGAGATTGCCATGAGTTTGAATTTTGAGACTGATGCTGTCAAGGCGGCTATGCATGGAGAGGTTTTGAAGAGTGAGAAGGGCGATACAAGGGTTGAGGAAGTTTGAGTCGATGGGTGAGAGGGTGTTGGAAATGGATATATTCATCTGCTTTTATTGCAACTTATTTGTTCGTGATTGCGATGCTTGTTATTATGTAAACTGAGCGACGCTTTGCGGGTTTCCAAAGCAAAATCGACTTTTTTTGCCCCGAAACAGACAGAACGAATGCGATACGACGCTTGAGCTCGATACCAGCGTTGTCTGGCTAGTTGCTGCGATGTCGGTGTGTACAGAGAGGCTGTAGTTTGATTTTGGAATTTGTTTGAGCGTATCTCGCGGCATGATCGTGCCCATGGCCCAATTGGCCTACAACATGCTGATTTCATACGGCCGATTGTTGAGCTTGTCGAATAAGCGGTCGTGCGTGGCTGTAGAGGAGTAGTGTATTCCAGGTGATGGTAGTACAAGTCCAAGAAAGGTTCGAAGCGATCCGAGTACAACGTGGCAGCGGCACGTCAGCAGCGCAAGGAACGTCGGTGATAAAATGAAGCGGTAAACGTCGGTAGAAAGCGAAGGCGAAACGCGGAAGTGGTAGGCGTAGTATCAGAAGCAGATGGCGAGCGTCGATCGCGAGCGTCGATTGCGAGAGTCAGAAGAAAGAGCAAGACGCGAATGTATGTCGTGAAGTAAATCGCAAATGAAGGAAGCAGACCTGGGTAGCGAGAGCGAATCTTAGCAGCAAATGTGGGTAAATGGAAGTATGTCGCGACGTATATGGTAGAGATATGTGGCGAAGTAGATGTTAGAGGAAAGAATCACAGTCGCTAGCTGCCGGGAGTACTCTTTTTATACAGCTGCGAGGCTGCGGGGCTCTGCGCTAGTTGGCGCTAGCGCGCGCCGGTCCTTCGTTTAGTGGAGGTGAAAGTGAAAGGGAAGGCAAAAGTGGGCGCGAAAAGTCGCGAAACCCACCAGGTGGCGGAGCAACATCGAAACTCAGAGAGTAATGCGCTGAGCCGATTGAGACGAGCAAGTTGCGTAAAGTAAAGAAGCATCGCGAGCCTTTAGCTGTGCTGTGGTGGCAGTAAACTATCTTTACTAGTCGGTCGTGCAGAGAGAAGGGACTTGGACGCCGCTTGAATGAGAGGTCAAATTCACTATGTCTGGTACCAAGAGTCTGTCAAGAATGAGGATTTGTCTAATTCAAGTTGGCAATTTGCGATATAGGAGATGTGGCTTATTCTAACGTTTTTATTAAGCGGACGAGAGCTCTCTGCATTGCTGCTACCTTGTACAGTGCCTGATAAACAATGAACACAGACTTCCACCCTAAATGATATCAGAATTGTTTCAGGCTGTGCGCGCCGGATGTTAAGAAGAGGTGATTGTTCTATGCTGTATTATACTATGAGCTCAACGGCTAAATTTGGCACGATTGTTGCTTTTGCCTACTACGACTGGTCCTACATAAGTTTTTGTAGCTAGGAATAGTTCTACTGCAGCTTCGAGACATTATTTATGAAGAGAACGTTACAGCCAATCGTACAAAGCATTGGTGTTATCGGTCGCACGCCGAAACTGCCCATAATGGCGCGTTTCGGCCTTGACGCCTGGTGAGCATTTAATACAGGCTAGCCAACTTGGTCAACTTGAAGGCATACCGACCCGCACGGCCACTTTTAAGCGAGCGTAATTGGTTGATCGCGCTGCTACACGGACTCGTAAGTGCACGTCATCTGGCCAATAAAGCAGATTCTCTTTCTCTGTGTAAGTATTTTCGGGCCCCCAGGATCAATCTTACTTTAAAGATATAGCTATTCCGGCTGCTGCAATTTAGTCACTCTCTTGCGTCCTCAGTATTACTAGATTAAATCTTTCAAGTCAATATCCTCTTTCTGAATATCATTTTCCCATTTTCTGTCAGCGTTCCTGTTCAAATGTCCACCGAAGCTGCCGCCGCCATTGTGTTTGGCATTCTCCAAGTCGCCCTTGGTATCATTACATTATGGCAACAGCGTCAAGCACGCCAGCAACAACGTAAGCCTCACATTGATTCCATCAGTTCTTGCAAGACTAATCAATGATCAGGGCTTCAAGTCCAAGGGCAAATGTACTTAACTTTTGATTGAACGTACAAGCATCTTGACTGAACCACGTCACACAGCGTCGCTTCACTAGGGCACAACAATGGAGTCGACGACAAACTTCCGCGCCTTATCACCTCCCTGGAAAACGCTGCTCTCAAAGGCACTTACGCAGCCTGTTCTAGTTCAGTACCCCTACTGTTACATAGCAAGCTTTTTACTTGAACCACCAATCGATCAGACATCACGTAATCCTCGGTTTCCCTTTCTCACCAGCCAGCCTTCCGTGCGTCTGTCTACCTTTTATGTCTCACATCCAAGCTCCCCATTGCCCCATTGTTTGCATTCGTTGATAGTATCTTCGCTCTACGTGCATAAAGCTCTGTGTTTATGCTGTCATATGTTCACAGCTGTGCCTTCTATATCTCCGAAAGGAAACGGTTAAAGTCGCGAAGCTTGCCCGATATCAGGCAGCAATGCTACAAACTGTGTATATGTGTCACTGCTCGGTAGATTCGCGGTGTTATCTGCATGGTTATAGTCGCAAGATTGTCTATTCCTGCTGTACGGGCTCCAAGAGGCTGGTGGGTATGCAGTACCAGGGGCGGGGATGGGGACAAAGAGAAGGAAGAGAATCGATGACCGTAGAGAAAGGGAGATAATGCCACACCATATTGACAGCCCTCTCACAGAATGTGCCATCAAGACCCAGCCGTAGTGTTGCCACCTCTGTTATCATGAAGCATCCGAGCAAGCCAAATAACCTTATTTCTTCCAATCCGAATCTATTGTATTCCAACATAATCAAGTCCGCCTCACAATCTTCCGACAATATGGAGACTCAGTCGAGCCACTTGTGGCTTCTCATATTCCTAACATTCTTTTTGCAATTTCAACTACGATTCTCCCTACTCTGACTGTCTCTTGACACCACCATGCCCCTGAGCGAAGCACTCGCTGCCGCTGCAATAGTAATCGAGATCGCCCGAATCTGCGTCGGCCTTCTTAGACTTTCGCAACGTCCAGTGCGCCACCAAGGTATGGACGCTCCACCTACAGCTCGCCCTACTAGAGAGTGAGGGTCCAGAGCCGAATGTACCTTACTTTCAATTGAACGAAGTGTACGGATCTCATAACGACTAGACATAGCAGTATAACGTATTCGAGATCTGTCAGGCCTTGGAAGTCGATGAGAGCCTATACAGCACCTTGTCAGCTCCAGCGAAGCATTGAGGACTCTGGAAGGGTCCAGCAACTACAAGGTGAAGATCTGAGAAGACAGGTCATGTGCTCACTCCCATTCAGAAACTCTGAATAGATCTGAAGGCCTCCTATCGAGGCACCTCTTGTCGTGCATTCTACTTAACGTCTCCTAGAAGTTATTGGGGCGCTGTATAGAATGTTAGCTATCCTGAACGGCCATTGAAGTCCATCCATGGCGACTCCACGGACAAGAGATTGAATAATAGTTGACAAAACCTTTGTTTGTGTATGAAGATGCATACAAATACAGCATGGGATATGCCCTGTGGAAGTCCACCACTTACGATCAGGCGATTCCCATTACCCTTTACGGAATAGTCGCCTAGACCACTCACACGTGGGAGCGGCCGCATCTTCCAGGTGTGCGGGAGTGGATTCTCATTGGTAGATGTTATGAAATGCAGCAGCCGATCATCCCCATCGGCCCCTAGCGCGACGGTTGCTCTTGGCTCAGCCAAGCGGCGTCGAGATGTAAGATCACCCCCATAGTCGAAGCCGCTCTTTCAATTCTTCAGCAAAAACATAAAACATATTTTACACATTCTCGCACTTCGATTCAACCTCACATTCATTCAATCAGCGGATTTGTTTATACCATACCAAAATGTCATTAAGCGAAATCCTCGCCGCCGCCGCAGTTACAGTAGCTATCCTGCAGCTCGGCCTAGGTGTATACACTCTCTACCAAGAGCGCCCACGCCAACAACGTACGTCTCGCGAACGAGCTAGGCTGCACCGGATTAACACACCATCAGGGCTTCGACTTCAAGGGCAAATGTACCTCAACCTCGACTGATCATCGCCGCATCTGGAGCGGGATATACTGCATAGCGAAGCGTTGATAGACCATAAACGTCCATGAAAGACCATATATTAAAACGATCCAGACCACTCGCCTATCAACATCCACTCCAACACCTCCCCCCCCTTTTAAATATACTCCCTCTCCGCATAGCTCCTAATCATCCCCTTGGCATCCGCCTCATACTCCTTCAACACCACCTTCCCCCCCTCCTCCACCGTATTCGCCTGCACAAACACCTTGCGGGGCACCTTCTTCCTCAGCACCGCGGGGCGGACCATATTCTCATAAAACGGCTCAACATCTGTGATATCATCGTACAGCTTCTTCGCCTGCTTGTAGTCCGCCGTGCTCTTGTAGATATGCAGTTTCTGCAGATACTCCTCGACAGCGCGGCGACCGAGATCTAGGATGCAGGAGCGCTCGATGCGGATGGTGAGGTCGGAGAGGTCGTCTTCGGTCCACTCGAGCTCGGCGAACTCGACGCCTGCGTTGAGGAAGGTGCGCAGGATGCTGAAGCGGGCTTGCATGTGTGCTTGGCCCCATTTGCGGCTCTTGGGGTCCCAGAACTCGAGGGCCACGATGCCCGCGCGCGCCATGGAGAGGTACGCTGTGTAGAGGACGTCGCCGGCCGGACCGTCCATGTCGATGCTGCCGTCGCCGAAGCCGAAGAGTGCCAGGATGGGGAATTCGCAGGAGAGTGCCATGGCGACGCATTCGGCACGGCATTCCTCGTAACTTGCGGCGATGGTGCCGAAGACTGAGCCCCAGGTCTGACCAGGCTTGTACCACGTGCGGATCGGGGTGTGGGTGACGGGGGAGATGGGCGGGTTGGCGTGGTCGAAGTTGAACTCGCCTGGGGAGGTTTCCTGGAGAAGTTTGCCGCATCCGTGACCGAGGAGTTCGTGGAGGCCGACTTGGACTTCGAAGGCTTGGTCGGCGTTGGCTTTGTAGAGGGATTGTTGGGAGTCCTTGATGAAGGGGATTTTCTCGTTGGGCGCTTTGGCACTGAGGACGTTGCCGAGAGAGACATTCTTGAAGCCGAAGTTCTGTCGAATGTCGTCGTAGTTGGGAATGTTGATGCCGGCCGGTATCCTGGGTTGGTGTTAGAAGGAGTCGCCAGTCTCGTTTGACCTGAACTTACCCGCTGCCAGCAAATGTCAGAACCTCAAGCGACGTAAAGTCTGGACTGAGGAACTTATCCTTCTCGAACTCCTTGCCCCAGGGAAGCTTAGGAATGTACTGTGGTGCGGACTCTACGAGCTTGGAAAACGCCTTCGTTCGCTCCTTGTTCACCATGGCCACGAAGCCCTCCCATTCGCCACGAATACCGTGTGGGTCACGGTAGGTCTCAATAAAGCCAATATCCGACTCAACAGTCGGACCCTTGTCCATGATCCACGCCCGCTGGCTCTCCTTGAACGCCTCCAACGAGCCAGTCCTGAAGCTCTTCGCATACTCCTCCATCATCTTGGTCTCATTATCATTAGCGGCATATTTCTTCGCCTCATCGATGTGATGCGCGATCAACTCCATTTCCTTGGAGTAATCTCCAAACACCAACCTAACCTTCTTTCCATCATCCAGCGTCCACTCGCTCTCCTTCAAATCTCTCTGCTCAGGCGACGGATCACTCAACGCAGAAGCAATCAGGACCTCAAACCCATCCCCCGCCTTCCTGATCCTCGTATTCTCAGGCAAAAGCCCCTTACTCTCAAGAAAGTCGCTCACACCCGTAATCTCCTCCTTCGTAATACCGGGCGAGTCCGGGTAGTACGTCGACACATGCCCCGCACTAGGATACCCAAGATGGAGCTTTGCAACATCATCTCCCGCAAAGACAGCATCCTTGAACTGCTCGTAGAAGCCCAGCGCCTCCTTGGACGTGGTCGCCAGTGCCTTCAGCTGCCGGGGCTCGAGGCGCGGCACGAACTTGGAGTCGCCGAAGGACTTGTAGTTGCCGAGGTTTCCGAGGAACTGAGCGGCGTAGTTCAAGTAGGCTTCGAGCTCTTCTTGTGAGAGCCCGGCTTCTTTGGCGAGCGCATCGTAGTCGCCTTTGCTGTGCTTGTGCAGCGTGACGATGAAGTCGTAGATCGGCTCGGACTCGGGCGAGAGCTGGCGCAGTACGATGCGCGTGCCGGCGAAGCAGGCTCTGTGGGAGTGTGAGTGTGTGTTTCATGGAAGGTAGGAGTGGCTCACAGGGAGATGTGGTGCGCATAGAGCTTCTCTTTGTCGGTCAGCGCCTCGAAGTGGGGTTTGATTGCGAGTGGGACGACAGTTGGCGGGCTGTCGGCGAGATATTGCTTGAGAGTCTCTGCTTCTATGGTGGTGGACATGGTGTTGTTTATTCAAGCCTCTCGATCTCGTTCAAGGCGTTAAGTGGAGGTCCTGTGGCGGGGCAGAGGAACAATGGGTAGCTGGAGTGGCTTGCGCGGGGTTCGCGGAGTTAAGGTAGCACTAGTGGTGACGCAAGTCATTGTCTGATACGAACATGTGGAACGCGCATTGTAAACACGGACATTAAGTGTAACTAGATATGCCTGCTTTTGATTGTGATCGACCTCGCTATGCTTTACAGAACAAGACAAGTAGGAAATGCTATGGTATCTCATGCGCTACAACCCCACCATCACAGCGGCAGCTGCCACCGCCGCCAACAGTCCCCAAGACACACCCACGGCAGCAGCAGCGCTCTTGTTTACACTGACAACCTCAGGAGTGCCAATGTTCTTCACATCATCAATCTTGCAGACGACCTCGCATCCCTTCTTCTTCCCCCTCTTCTGATTCTTGCCCTTGCCCTCATACGGCCCACTGGTATTGAAAGTCATCTCAATCCACTGGACGTGGAACTCAGCGGAGTCGTCCACTGTCATATTCCCACTCCATTCACCACCATCACTCCACATATTCAACACCATATAGCTCTGCTTCCTCGGCACTGAGTACGTGTTTCCAGCCACCTGCTTGCCGTTGAGGTACCAGTAGCTGTGCTTGGGCAGCCAGTCGATGCGGTGCGTCTGCCAGTCCTCCCAGGAAGGCTGGTTGGCGCTTGTGACCGAGGCCTCGGCGACCTCGTTGCCGTCCTTGACCGCCGGCTGGTTGGTATAGCGGATAGTGTCGACAGGGTCGCGCGTCAGGATCTCAATGTCCGACTCGTTGTTGTCGTCGACGAAGGTGAAGAATCCCGCCACCGCGCCCTTGCTACCTATTACCCGCCCGTACATCCGCATCGACACATGCATGAGGTTCTTCTGCTGGTTCTCCATCTCAGCAGCAGACTGGAAATCCGGTTCGCGCGAGGTGCGCATGGCTAGGTAGCTGTTGCTGTCCTCCTCGGCGACGTAGATATTTGCGTAGGAATTTGTCATAGGGATTGGGAAGTCGTCGGTGGCAGGTTTGCTCCAGTTCTGCAGTCCCCAGTCGTATTGCCAATCGGCGCTGTTGAAGATGTCTGGCTGCCACGTTGGCTCCAGTCCGTCGCTATTGTTCACCTGCCCTGGCGGAGTGGAGAGACCGCCTGCAATGTTGCGGAAGTCGTAGAAGCGGTAGTACTGGAAGTACTCCGGGGTGGCAGAGTCGGCGCCGGAGGAGACAACATAGCAGTTGCAATCGGCATTGTTGTCCTTTGGTGTCTCGTTCTGAGACGATGTGTAGGAGCCCGCTGCGAGAGCACCGGCAGTGAGCGGCAGCAGCGAGACGCCCAGTCGAGTGATAGAAGGCATGGCTATGCTGCGCAGCGGAAGTGCTTTCGAAGAAAGTAATTAGACAATAGGATACGAGCGAGAGGATCAGAAGCGTATAAGGTCGTCGAACAAAGCCCACGTCACCTGCCAAAGGCCATAAAGAACCAGAGTAAACAGCTCAAGCAAGCCTGCAACAACAGTACCGGTACAACCGCAACACACTCACGCGGGACCACTAAGCTGTTATACGAGCTCGTTGTCGCAGTAAGCCGCTTAACACGGGAGCCAGGCTGAAAGCGCGCATACTATTCAATAGCGCAGCGGGTGCAGAAGATGCAAGCAAGCGCGTGTTTCGCGTTTCTTCCATAGCTTAGGCACAGGCTCCCGAATTCACCGCTTAGCCACAGTCGCATCTAGCCCACTAACCTCTCGCAGGATCTCCTGATCTAGCCGCCTCGAGCACCCTAGCGTGCGCGACACGAGCCTCACCAGTGTCTTTGAACGGCTCTTTCGGCGTGAAGAGCAGCGGGTGTTTCGGAGGCCCCCAGGACAACTGGCGGAGCTGCTCATTTGTCACTGCGAGAATTGAATCGTGCTCAAACGCTCCTCCCGATCGCGCAATTGGCGCGCGAGAAGACGGGTCTGGCCGAGATGTGGAGGAAGGCAAGGCATGATGACCGCCCTCAGCGAGAAAGGAAGACGTAACGTGAAGCAGGGGTGTGAAGGTTCTCCAGCCACAGCGTTGTGCCGCCAGCAAGTTAGTTTAGCTTGCTGCAGGCTGATGCTAAAATAGCTCAAGTAAGTAGCCAACACAACGGACGAGACGCCAACACAGTCGCAAACATTATCAATTCATGACGAGGAGAGCCAACTTGGCAGGACTCGTCCGGTGTCTAGCTATCGAGGGCCCTCGCTGCTTCATTAGTCTCGATCGACGGACTGCAGAACAAAAAAGCTTGTACCTCGCTCGTCTCGTCACACTGTAACCGCCACCCCTGCGTGCTTACTGTGGGGGAGAGGAGAAAAACGCAGAAAATATTGGGGAATCAGTAGCTCGTGTAAGACAACAGCACAGCGCATGCTACTCGCGCATCGCGTCACATCACAGTATTTTCCTCTCCGGACCATTAATCGAATGTGTTTCTGCGTGCACCGCCCCTTTCAGTGTAACACCCACCACGAGAAACAAAGAAGCAAGTAGAGCCACCCAAGCTTCAGCCACAAAAGCCCTTTTCAAAGGCACAGGCTCAGCAGCGGGTGATGCCGTGCCCAGCCACCCAGGCTATTTGCTGGAGAGTGCTGGGCTGGTTTCATCGTCTGACTTGCCTTGCGTAGGAGGAGGGGCTTTGGAAAGTTAATGAGATACTCTTTATTAAGAACACAATGGTAGCCGGTGATTACAATAGAAGAGGGGGCAATGCGTCAATTTGTAGCCGCGAGCTATAATGTAACATTAACTCGTTCTGACAGCATCATACACCTATCCATGCCTGATCAATACCGTAATACATATCCATACCCTAATCAACACCGCGGAAACTCCCACCCGCACCAATCTGAATGACATTGTAACCAGCCCAAGAAACTCCAATGTCGCTATGCATCCGAACACCCAAAAACACCCCGAACACGCCCATTTCCCCCATTCCCCATGCTTTTACCTCCTAGTAGTGAACAACAACAATCCACGTTATTCCCTGATATCAAGCACACCCCTACAACCGTCCAACCCCAACCCTCGGCCCAAAATCCCCACGGTTGTATCTCTTCAAGTCACATCCAGCCTTCTTAAACCTCTTCGCCTCCCACTCCCGCCTGCGCTCGAAGTCGTCGCCTGCTAACCGCTTGCGCACCGAATCCCTGCTTTCTGTGTCCTGCGTGATCGAGCTGTTTTTCTGTCGCAGCCCGGTCTCGAGCAGGGCCTCTGCGTCCGTCCACTTGTACGAAAACTCCTTGTGGAGCGGGTGTTGCTGGTTATTCGGCTGGATGGACGAGAAAGGGTTCTTGTGCGCGTACTTGAGGAGTTCGGGTGTATCGGTGGCGCCAGTGGGGGCTGTGGTGTGCTTGGGTGTTGAGGTAGTGAAGCTCGGTGATATGGGAACCACGAAGGTGGAGGAGGTCTGGGACTGCGTTGGTCGCTTCGAGGTTACGGTCTTGAAAGGATCGGTCGACCTAAGCTCAGGCGCAACCAGCCCGCCTGTCTGCGGGTCAATGGGGTACCCGCGCTTCGACGCGTCTTCAAGCGACACACTGGGATCGAGGCCGCGGATGCCGAAGACGTTGGCCTCGCGCTTGAGACCAGATGCCTTGCGCGGCGAGCGTCTGGGCGCAGCGGGCGCAGCGGGTCCGGGGATCCAATCGCCCTCGTCGTCGCTGGAGGCTTCTCTCGTGCGGCCGCGGTGCCGGGTGTTTTCTCTGTCCTCAACCAGCGGCGCGCGCGAGGGCGCCTTCGCAGAAGCCGGTGCCGATTCCTCAACTCTGCTAAACGTATCCTTGCCCTTGCCCTTGCCCAGCCCTCTCGTCTTCGCCGTGCTCGCTTCCCTCCCCCCACCCGCTCCCGTATCCTGCATCTCCTTGTCCTCCCCGCGCATCTGCGCCTCCCTAACCCCCTCCACAAGATCCCCAGGAACCGCAGCATGGATCTCCGTCATCAGCCGCGCCCGCCTCTCAAACCCCGCCCAATCCTCATTCGCCAGCTTCCCGGCCTCCTCATTCAGCGCACTCGCAGGATTCGGCTGAATCAGCAGACAACTTATCGTAACCAGCACATCTCTCAATTTCAACGTGCTGCTCCAGTCCCTCTTCAGCGTCTCAACGCACACCGCGCCCGTGGCCTCGTCCACATTCGGGTGCCAGCATCGCGTGCGGAAGAAGGCGGTGGGTGCGGACACGGGGTATGTGGGTGGGATGTCGAGGTGCAAGCGCCAGACACCCTGTGCGTAGGGTGTGCCTACGGGCCCGGCGAGAAGGACGTCGAGAGAGGTGAGGTCCGCGGAGGGGTCGCTGTTGGGCGGGAAGAGGTAGTTTGGGGGTAGTCCGGCTGTGTGGAGGGAGCCGTGGTCGCCGGCGAGGCGGCGCAGGGATTTGGAGTTCTGGGGTGTGTTGGTAGGGGCGGTTGGGGGTGGTGAAGTGGATAAACAACTTGCAGATGGGACATGTGCTTACCATTGTGATGAGTGCGGTTGTTTTGTCATGGATGCAGAGCACCTGTGTTAGAGGAGCTGAGGCATGCAGTTTGTGGTGAGAATGGTTGAGCTTGGCTGGCAGCTGCAGCTTGTCCGCCGCTTGTAGGTGATGGCCGCCGCTTTCATCGGTGATGTGATCAGACGCGTTCGCGACGCCCCACATTGACCTAGCGTGCACACGACAACGTTCACCTCACACCCTGTACTGGACAGAAGTTCATTATCACTACTTTCGAAAACTTTCTTTATTGGTATAGTTCCGATCATTCATGAACCGCCAAATGCTTTGTTTGACTCCCCAGCCCGCTATGCCTTTCTTGGTCCCATAACGCCGCGCTACAATGTATCTTACAATCACAGAATATCCATGTCATCCGCCGGATCAACAAACGGGAACTGTCCGCTCTCAATCGCTGCTACCCGGTCCAGTTCAGCCTGATAATCTTTCCTCAGTGTGTCGAGCGTGATGATCTGCCTCTTCAGCAGCTTCTTTGCCTTGCCCAACCCCCACTGCGGCGGACCGCTTTCGTCTATCTTCTGTTCGGCCAGGATATACGCATCCTCTTTGTTCACCGACGAAAGCGTGTTGATGATCATCAAGTAGCACTGGATCAATGAGTCGTTCGCAGGATCCTGAAATTTCGAAGATGTGGTCTTGAGCCGCTGCAGCCGTTCGTACATGATCGAGGCTGCGCCGCGGAAGTTATTGCGGGAGATGCGGAACGAGTAGAGGATCTGGTGGTATGGAGGACCGGATCCCATGTTGAGCGTCTTGTAGCACAGCGACGACAAGATGGTATCGACATCATCTGTTAAGCCGACAAATGGGAATTTAAGAAGGGCTGCAGCTTGCGATTGCCCAATCATAGAGGTAATCAGCGTCTGCAGAGATGAGAGTTTTCTAGTTTCAAGTTAGCACAATGCCGTAGAAAGCAGACTGTACAACTCACAAGGCTGCGTCGCTGTGCCGTGTCATCGCAGTGTACGCCTCCTGGTACCTTGCAGTCTGGATAGACGCAGAGAACAGGCGTTGCAAAAGCTCAGTCTTAGTCTCCTGATCTTCCCGGCCTGTCAACGACCGAAGGCCCAATTGCGCAAATTCAGCCACGTATGAGTATGCTTTGACTCTTTCAAAGAGACCAACGACGTGAGTGTAGTATTTTGCGAGGCCCTCAGAGAAAAGATTGCGATCGGTCTCAGATACAAGGCCAGCGGAGTCTGCATCTTCGACGCTGAACATACCGAGAGCTATTCTCATCAGTCTGCCGAATTCACCAGTCGGGGTGCATTTGTTGATCTTACCGAGCGTGTATGCCACCTTCTGGAAGTAGACAGAAGCAAGCGCACTCTCTCCAAGAGCGACGTGCAGTCGAGCCTTGAGATATGTGGCCCAATTGCCGTCCGTCAGGAACTTGGCGAAGTCCAGGGCCAGATCGTACTCCTTCTGATACAGCAAGATGCCCATGTTGTCTTCCACAACGGAATCGTACATCGACTCATCTCTAAACATAGACGCCACCCAAGCGCGGCCCCAGTAAGTTAGCTGACCGGTTTTCAGACTTTTCGGTAACGGCAAGTCGAAAAATCGAATCCCGTAAATACCCTCCATCACAGTCTGCGTAAGGGGAAGCTTTTTGCCAGACTTGAGATTCTCGCTGAGAGTACGGTTCACTGCTTCTGAAGCCGGTCCTGTGGAGGTCTGGTGTGACCATACTGTTCGGGCCATCCAAGACACGGTCATGTAGTCCCTGAACTGTGCCGCTAGCTCCACAAATACCTCAGACGCGTCAAAGCCATCTGGTGTCTCCCCTTCGAGCTCGACAAACATAACGAGTAAGAGCACCAGCAAGTCCAAGACTGCGTGATAATCTCGCTCGAGCGTTTCCTGAGCCACCCGTAGCAGCGCGTTAAGACCAAAGCGAGCAAGCTGTCTTCGGGGATTTGGTCGCCCTTGCTCTTCATAGACCAGAATATGAATAGCCTGGAGGAAGGTTTCTGTGCTGAGATCCTTGATCTCAGTTCCGAGTTCATCGACGATGATTGCCAGGTCCTCATCCGACACGTGACGCACGAGCTCACTCTGTGACTCAATGAGTTCCATGCGATCGATCACTGTGAGCGACCGACTCTGGAGCGCATCGGCTTCAAGCTCACGTTCGATCCCGCGCTGCACGAAAGAGGGGAGTCTTCTTCGGAATGATGATGCGGCGTTCAGAAGACGGGCCACATCAGGCGTCGATTTATCTAGGGCCCTGGAGATAGGGCCAGTCAATGGCTGGGTGCTGGTGAGCGCTGCTGCATTCAATGTCGTGAGCTCCAGCTCGCTGCAGGTGCGGATCGCCGAGACATAATCACTCAACACTAGCCAGGGCATAGAGTTCTCTGCATCGTACGCAAGAGACAGCGACTCTCCTCTCCGCTTGTGAAGATCCTTGACTAAGCCGTAGAACGCCTGCCACTGCGCAGAAACAGCGTCCTCATAATCATCAGCATCGCGGGCACCGTTGGGTACTTTGGTCGCAAGGAGAGACACTGCTGTACATATGCGCTCCTTCAAGGACCCTGTACTGAGCACTCTGCTTGGCCGCTTTCGGTCGATGCCCCTTGCGAAGATGTTCAAAGCTGTCTCCAAAGTGGCTACTGTGAAGCGCCCAGGATAGAACAAGAAGTCTATCCACTGTCCTGATGCATCAAGGTCGTCGTTGGCACTATCTTGTTGGTCCGGGAAGGTTGGGCTGCGCTTCAACCCGTCCACTGTCAATGGCCCTGCGTCAACCGAAACCCACTCGTGTTTCCAGATTCGTTCAAGGTTATCGGGATCGTCGTGGAGATCGAACTTCAACTGATAGACCCTGCTACTTGGTCCAGATCGTGCACGAATCCATAACTCTGTGCCTCTCCATGTGCCAGCTGGGCCAGGAATGAGATGGAACTCTTCCATAGACCATACAGTCGTGTTCATGAGTTCGTCGATTGGCGGGACAAATTCAACAAGCGGCTGAACGTCCACAATGCCGTTATGCATATCGTCACCATCTCGCACGCCCCAGAATCTGAACTGGTGTTGCTTCGGCGAGTATGTGACGACATGATAGTTGGCGCCCTCCACGCCACCTGGAATATCCATGACTGCCATGAGCTTCGACTGTGAGGGCCCAATGTAGTATGAGTTGTTACCGTTTCCATTCCCGTTACTGCTGCCATTGACCCTCTCCAGAGCACGGTCCGACTGGCCTAGCAAATCCGTCTGGGCGCCTGGCTTCCCTGATGCCACGTTCCAAGCTCGTAGTGTATGGTCCAAAGAGATCGATAGGATGTGCTGTTTATCTGGAGATAGCGCGACAGCTGCTGCTGCCGAGATGGCGAAGTCTACGTTGTCAAACCTGACCGTTGGCTGGGCCTTCCACGACAGAAGGCCACGGACCGACCAGTTGTTATTTTGATATCGCGAGCCTTCCCACACCTTGTTATCCCTATCCCACAATAAACGACAGATGGCGCCATCTTCGAGTGATACCAGCAGATCGTCGACAGCTAGGCTTTCGAGCCTGTAGGGAATGCGTCCGCTGAAAAGCACCGGCTCTGAAGTCTTGCACCAGTTCTCAATCTCCTGCTCTGAGGCGGCTGGGTTGGTGAAGAAGTCGCGGTGCAAGGTGATGGTGTACAGCTCGTTTGCGGTGGTAATTGCGAACACGGTGAGCGCATCACGGTCGTTGGGTTCTGCGAACGCGACACAGAACGGACGAATCGGCGACGCAAACTTCAGCAGCAGTGTGAGATTGGCCTCAAATCCGTGGCTGGAATCGTGGTCCAGGTCGGCAGCTTGGATCTCAAGGATCTTCCTATTGTCCAGGACGCGCCAGAGGAACGTTCGCGGGTATTCGTGATGTCGACGAAAGAACAGAGAGCCATCCATCGCTAAATGACGGCGCGTGAAAGCCTCTTCGTCCTGGTCGGCATACTGTTCGGTGATGACTGTGCGCTTCGCGGTGGTGCGCGTACCGAAGGTCGAGGTCGAATGCGCCGGGAGCGTGAAAGAGATGGTCGACCCTGGGAATGCAGGCTCAATGTTCAGCCGCGCCTCTTTGTAGAGACACGCGCCTCCGGTGTTGACCATCCTGCTCGCATACGAAGATTGTCCTGGCACTGCGCGCAAGCAATCGAAGGTTGTGCACGGTGGGGCTGCGGTAACGCGGAGGTGAGCTTGCGCAAACAAAAGATGCACTCTCGCAGCTTGTGCACAGACCGCGCTACTAGCACATCAACGCCAGCATCTAGGACATCACAGAAAATGTTCACTCGAAACATTCATCGGACGAAATATTTGATTGCTCAATAGAAAGACATCAATATCATCAACACTAGCTAATTAAAGGAGGAACGCCGCCCAATGCTCAGGTATCTGCGGAAAAAGAAACAGCATAATGATCATATGTGCAATGCCCATCGCGCATCGATCACCTGTTGTTCCTCTCTTCAAGGTCCTTCTCCTTGGGGTCGCCGATACCATCTTCGTTAATGGCAAACAAACAATCGCTCTCAGGCAAGCAAGGGCTATCATAGATCTTGCAAACTCGTGTCTCTCCCCTGCCCTTCCTTAGGCTTAGACGAGTTGTACTCGCGTGCGCGATGATGTTTCCTCCAATGGGCTTCTTGGGGTCAGGGTTGAACATGGCGCTTGGCCCTCCATCGACCTGAGCGACGACCTGGTTGGTAATGATTACAGCGATGCCAAACTCGTCGGCAAGGCGCTGCAATGTTCGCATGAACTTGGCCAGATGTGTCTGTCGGCTCGAGAGTTCTCCACGCCCGGCAAAATCTGTTCGATAGAGTGACGTCGCAGAGTCAACTATGAGTAACGAGAATCGCGTCTCTGTCATCATTTGTGCGGCCTGGTTGAGCAGCTCCAACTGATGGTCGGAGTTGTAGGCTCTCGCATACGCCACGTTATCAAGTACTTCTTCGCCGGACAGACCAAAACGCTGGGCAACAGCGAGACAACGGACAGGTCGGAAGGTGCCCTCAGTGTCGATGTAGAGGCACTTGCCTTCGCCACCACCCATATCGAAAGGCAGCTGGCATGTCACGGCGAGAGTGTGACAGATTTGACTCTTTCCCGTCCTGAACTCGCCAAAGATCTCCGTGATAGAGCCCGTCTCAATACCTCCAGCCAACAGGGTATCCAACTGCTTCGATCCGGTCGTGATTGAGATGAGCTCGCTTCGCCGTTGGTGCATCTCTGTCGCGGTTGTGAAGCCCATGGGTACTAGTTTGGATGCTTCGGCCAGAAGCTTCGATGCCTTTTGCTCGGAGATACCTTTGATCTGCTCCAAAGCACGTCGAGGTCTGTGTCTTGTCAGTCAATAATTCGCTCGCTGTTCCTCTCACAACTCACGTATAAGCAATCGCCTCAACAGTGTTGAAGCCACCTTCAACCACCAGCTTGATATCACGAGCTGTAAGACCGTTCACGCCCTATGAAACTGTCAGCTAGACTCCGGATACGAAGATTGGCCATGCATACCTCAAGCGCGGAAACGGGCGTGGGAGCACCAGGGCCTCCCATCTGGCTATCGTCTTCAAATTGCTGCTCTTCGGTACTCATGATGACTGTGGATGCGGCGGTAACAAAGTGTCAATCTTTGTACTGGAGAATGTAAAAGGAAGGGGAAGATGTGAGATCGCGGGGATGAAAGACGCGTCTTGATTGCCACTCGCTTTAGCGCCATCTCGGAAACGCGTCATCACGTGACCCTGACAAATCGCCCTACTCCCGCTAGATCTAGGCAACTGTCACCAGCCAGGCCACCACGAACACGTAAACATTTGCAACTCGCCTGGATACATGCTAGTTTGTACAAAAATCATTCTGAGACCAAGGTAAAACTTCAGCCCAGGTCGCAGCCTGGAAGATTCAAGACGTGTGTTGTTCAACTTTTCATTCATGTGTACTTAGGTGGTATCATAATATCATAAAGCCATTTCCTTTCCTCGTCTCGGTAAGACGATTTGCTTACTCGTCGTCACCGAAGAAGACCTTGACGGGCAACCAAGAGTCACCGCAGACCTTGAAGCGCTCGGGAAGCGAGTCAATGGTCTTGACCTCCTCGTCAGTCAGCTCCCATCCGTCAAGCTCGAAGTTGCCCTGGATGCGCTGAGCAGAGACCGACTTGGGGATGACGCTGGATCCGCGCTGAAGACCCCAGACCAGGAGGACCTGCTGGACGGTCTTGCCCTTCTTCTCGGCGAGCTTCTTGAGCTCCTCGTTCTTGTACAGAGGCGAGTCGGTGGAACCGAGGCAGGAGTAGGCGGTGGCGTGGATGCCCTTCTCCTTGAGGTAGCTCAGAAGCTTAGGCCTGCATTGTCGTGAGTACTATGTTTACCGATCTCAAGATCACCACTTACGAGGGGTTGTTGGGGTGGAGCTCAACCTGGTTGACGGCAGGTGTGATCTTGAACCTGGAGTCGGCAAACAGCTTCTCGAGGTTCTTAATGGCGAAGTTGGAGACACCAATGTTCTTGACGCGGCCGGACTCGGGGAGCTTCTGGAGCTCAGCCCAGGTGTCACGGAAGTCCCAGTCAGGGTAGTGCTTGCTGAGATCCTCAGGGTCGGTGGAAGAGGGCCAGTGCTTGATCTCGTTAGCATGTGGACGTCTCACTGTGTCAACCCCCAGCTTACCATGAGGTACAAGTCGACGTAGTCAAGGCCAAGGCTCTTCAGCGAGCTGGTGATACCCTCCTCGACGCGCTTGTGCCATGGGTTGTCTAGCTTCGTAGTGACCCAGATCTCCTCACGAGGGACACCGGAGTCCTTGATACCCTCACCGACCTCCTTCTCGTTGCCGTAGGCGAGAGCAGTGTCAATGTGACGGTATCCAGACTGAAGGGCGACCTTAACGGCCTCACGAACCTCCCCGGGCTTCGATTGCCATGTTCCAAGACCGACAGCGGGGATCTTAGCGCCGGTGTTGAGCGTGAAGTGCTCCTTAGTCCAGTTCTTAGGTGCCATTCTTGCAAGTGTACGAAGCATATAATCAAGACTTGAAGTAGAGTTGATGGGGGAATACTTTTCCAGAGACGAGGGGCAGCGACGTTATTTCAATGAGCATCCCACCTGACGTCAACTGCTTCTTCGGTCAACGCGCCGAGGAGGACGTGACATTTTCCACCGGATATTCATATGGCTCCGCTCTCCACCAATGATGTTGCAATCAGCCCGCAGTGGGCCGTTGGAGGCTGCACCGGCCCACAGTTGTGAGCCTCAACTGTGGAGGATAACTGGACAGCTTTAGTCCGAGACGGGTATCGCTTCCTTTACGCATGGGATTCAGGCAGTTCGCCCCACCAAAAGTTGCCTCCAGACGGTGCGACTGTTGCGCTTCCCTATTCTGGACTGCCGCTCTTCGCAATCCGGGTATATGCAGGATTGCCCAGGGGGTTCGCAATGACGTTTGCTTGAATTATCTTTCACTATCTCAAGGTGGCGTGCTTGCCGTGAAACTGGACCTTTCTTTGTCTTTATACGAAGTCCTTGTCTCTGAGGTCTGCAACAATTCAGGTGTAAGCAGGCACTGCATTACTCTTTTGAAGTATTCAATGAGCTTGAAGACCCGTAATGTAATAACTATAGCAAGTGCACTGATGTGAGTGAGAAGACGGAGGAAGAGCTGCATGGTGGGGCTTAGTCACTCGGAGCTAGCTTGACCGCCGAGGCTTGCAGCTCGAAAGCTGCGCGCAGATCTGCTCCGAGAACACTCCGCAATTGCGCAATATGTCTTCGGGCTTTGTTTCTGGGGGAACTGTCGATGCTCCAATCGAACGAGACGATGAATGGCAACAAGCTCAGCGAGAGATAGAGGAGAAGCGACGAGAGAGGGAAGAGCTAGGGAAGCAAAACGAGGGCAAGAGTCTCTACGAGGTACTCCAAGCGAACAACGGTGATACACATCCATCCCATTGTCATATTCTTTGAGCTAACATGTCAGGTTGACGTAAGCCGCCAAACAAGAAGCATTCGAACAAGCCGCTCGCTACAAATTGCACGTCACGCTCGACGACGATGAGGCCGAGTACCTCGAGGGCATTCTGGAGAAGAAGCGCAAGGAAGAAGCAGACGTAAAGAAAGAGACGCGCGAGCAATTGGAGTTGTTTCGCAGGCAGCAAGAGGATGCAGAGCGCAAGGCGTTGGAGGAAGAAAACAACGATGCACCCAAAGAGGAACAGGTGCAATGGGCGGCGCCTGCGCGGAAACGCAAAAAGGGCCCGGAGAGCACTCTCTTGAAGGGTGTCAAGTTGCGCAAAACCAGCTCAGCAGCTGAAGAGAAGAAGCCTGTGGATACGCCTGGAGAGGAAAAGAAAGCAGCGATCGGTGTACAGACAGCCGCTTCAGCAGCGCCGTCCGCTTCAGCAGCAGCGTCCGCTAAAGCTGGGAGTGTTCCAGCTGCGTCGCCTCCAGCTGCACTTTCGCTGGGTCTTGGTTATGGGTCTTCAGATGAAGACGATTGAAAGATGCGTGTTAGCAAAGCACTGATGCCGCGTGAGAGGTACAAGCCGTGACGCTCAATGCGAAAAATGAACAGGAAAAGCACACACTCCCAAGACAGGAGGGACTTTCAATTTACAGAATTAAGGTCTTCGCTACAAAAGGTGCAGATACGCGTTTGATTACATCTTTTGAAACATTCACCGATTTCGATAGAGCCATTTCTGCACATACCGAAGTATTTAGTTTATTATTATGCTTTTTCACCATGATGGTGTCTTCTCTATCAAAGCCACCCTGTAGTCGCAAGTTCACAACAGGCCTCTGCATTGGAAACGTTGATCAGGCAAAGAAATAGTTTTATGCATTATATCCAACCAGTATAGCCCATTTTATCATGACTGTTGACATCTAGTTCCGGCACTTTCCATAATTTCTATCGCAGGCCATTCCGCAGGCCACAAGGCCAGTACTGCAGCGCCCGAGAATCTTGTTGCAGCATTCGAGCGCGATGCCGAACTTGTAGCCAGCGCAGGTCTGGCCGTTCTGGCCACCGCACCTTCCGTCCTTGGAGACGGGCTTCTGGGGTGCGGGAGCAGGTGTCGACGAAGCGGTGGGAGCAGCGGAGGTCGCAAGGGTGGTCGAGCTAGTTACGCTGGGAGTTGTTGGTACAGTGCTCGGGGAAGAGACTGAAGAAATAGTAACAGACTCTGGCTTTTCTGTAGCAGAGGACGTGATGTCTGGTTGAGTAGAGACTGAAAGTGAAGTCGACAAAGACGAAATTGGCGATAAGGTGAAAGTAGGAAGCTTCTCTGTGGATGAAATGGGAGCCGAGGAAGCAGACTCAACTGAAGATGAATCAGAAGAACTTACGCAGGTACCCGCAAGAGGGTTGCATCCTGTTCCGCAGTGATCGGTGGAAGCACCGCAGTATCCGTATTGGGAGCAGCACTCGGACTTGACACCCTCATGGACGAAACCAACGCAGGTGAAGCCGGTGGAGGCGCCGCAAGTACCGTCAGTGGACGTCTTCAAGGCAGCAGTGGGCTGAGGGGCGGCAGACGTGGCCTTGGTCGAAGTGGGAGTGTTGGCATTAGTTCCACAGTTACCAAACAGAGTTTGGCACAAAGTTCCGCAGTGATCAGTCTGGGTAGATGTTAGCCGAAACCATGCTGATGCACACATTTTGACTTACGGAGGTTCCACACCACCCATACTGCGAGCAGCAGTTGCCGAAGGACGAGCCGAGGCAGATCTGGTTCTTGCCCTGAGGACCGCAGCTTCCGTCGGTGGAGACAGCGCCAGTAGGAGTTGCTGTAGGAGCGGTCGTGGCAGTGGTGGACGCAGGAGGAGCTGCTGTGGAATCACGGTACCAGTTGGCAGCGGGATCGTTCATGCACTCGCCCATGGTGACACCCTTAAAGCCGCGTGCCTGAAGGGTCTCGATCATGGTGACAGTCAGGTTGAGAGCAGTGAGCTCGTGGATGTCGTGAGCAATAGACAGCTTGCTATCAGAAGCCGGGTTGGCACCATTGACAGCCTTGCGGAAGTTGTTCTTGGCAACCTCGATCTTCTCCTTAGTGAGCTGGTTGTAGTCGTCGGTGTCCAAATCGAAGTACGAGATGACGTAGCCAAGCGCCTTCATGACCTTCTGGCAGACAGCAGCGGTGCAAGAAGAGTAAGGCGGGCGCATGTAGGTGGGGTATTTGCCAATGATGTTACGGATGGCCATCTCGTTCTTTACCATCTGGTCGTACACCTGAGCTTCGGTGATTTGGGAAAGATCCTGGTGAGACCAAGTGTGGGAAGCGACCTGGTGGCCCTCGGCGACCATGCGCTTGATGACGGCGGACCACTTCTCATCGATAGCACCCTTACCAATGTTGTTACCGGTGATGAAGAAAGTAGCCTTGAATCCGGCAGCCTTGAACTTGTTGAGAACCTCATCAGTGTAGATGTATGGACCATCGTCATAGGTGATAGCAACGGTTCCTGGCTTCTCGCAAGCATAGATACCTTCACCACCGTAAGGAACGCTGCCCTTGACAGTACGAACATCATTGCGAGTGCTAGCTCCTGCAGGCGTCTTGTTGGCGTCACAACCAGGGCCATATTCGAACAAGCAGTCAGGAGCCATGCAGTGATCTGGTGTGTTTCCACAGTATCCCTGTTGTGCAGTGAGTTCATGATCAAATGACAGCTCTATGGCTATATCATACCGCGCCGGAGCAGCAGTAACCAGCAGCACACTTAGCACCGCCGAAGTCTTTTCCGCAACGGTTGTTGGCGTTACCACCCTGACGAGGGTGAAGGAAGTGAGGGCCGTGAGGGTCCACAGCTGCAGCACGAGCAGCACGAGGAGAAGGAGCCCTGATCTTGATGTCGCTGGGCAAGCCAAAGAGCTTGGGAGCTCCCTGAACACCTCCATGGGCAGCGACCAGAGAAGCTGCCGCCGAAGCGGCAAAAACTTCCGAGAAACGCATTATAAGTGTGTTGTAATCTTTCTGTTTTTGGAATTGGTGATTCAAGTAGCGAGCGTAGTAGTCAACTTCAATTAATGATTAAAACAGTATGGTGAACGAATGACTGTCACTAGGGACGAGCAGGCGAGTGACGTGCAGAACGACTGAAGGTATAGGAGACAGGCACATGTTTGTACTTATATCGATGAAACAATAGCATGAGCGACAAGGCGAGGCGTGGCGCACCGATTCAAGCCATGGCCCGTCCGCTAGTTAACTGCCTGAGGTCAGCGCGCGATATCAGCAGCCAAGACCGCCCGCCTGGGGTTCGCGTGTACAGGCAATAAGAGTGGGCCTCTTGTCTCTGGAGAATGTGAAAGCATCGTTGTCTTTGTGTCATATTCAACGGTCACCCTCTGCGATCATGATTATGTTGCTCACATGCATCTTGCACGCCAAACATTCACAGTCTGCACCTCCTTCAGGACCGAGTAGAGGACGGCAGCGGAGAATACCTGGAACAAAAAAACACCGAAAGGAGAAGAATACTCTCCCGCCTTACGAGGGCCAAGACTAAAAGGCATGGCGGACTAAAAATATGACCCGGCATCGCCCAAGCTTCCGCGTCGCGCAGGGGCCGAAAGGGAAAGATCGCCGCGCCAGCCAAGAGCAAATCAAGGCGTTTTGTCAGGCAGCGCGTTCGTGTTTGCCGTGCGATGGCTGAGCCTGGCGGAAGCCGTTTGGTAAGAGACGAGAATTTGCAGCCGTCATTTGCTACAGAACATCGTAATTCGGCTCTTCACCCGCGCGGGAGATGCACACCGGTCCCAGGGATCCCTGACATGCAGTTATCGATATGACGCTTGACTTGGCTGGCGTGAAGGTAGCATTGTGCTGACCTCAGGCACAACAAAGCCGCATGAGGATGGCTTTGAGCAATGGTTCATACGAAATCAAAGACTTGGCTGTCCGAATCAAGAATGACACCTGCCTGTGTCAGCGATTAAATGCAGGTCATCGTCCCCTGCACAGCATTTCGGAAGAGACGTTTGAGAGAGCGAGATCCAAGTGACCGGTGTTACGGGCGGAACGGGCAAGCTTGCGGTCTTGGCAGCTCGAGCCAAGCTAATCCATGTGGAGATGAAAGTCAATAGGGGTCGCTAGAGCACAACCGCTTTCAAAATCTGGCACCCAAGAAGCCGACGTTTGAGCGTCCGCTTAGCATCGAATGATGTGTGCACGAGGGGTAAGGCTTGCTGCATTCAATAAATGACTACAAGCGAAGGATTAATGCCTGCAGGAACGCCTCATGCTTAGAGAGTGTGCGACGTGGCTCCACTGTGACACTTCTTGGAAAATGCGATTTCGACGGTGTTAAAAGTCATAAGCGAAAGCGACGTCAACGCGCACTCTGTTGTTGAGCATCGACGATCGCCACGTTGAGGTTCTAGAAATAAGCTTGCAAGTAGTGTAACGCTCGCCTATCGCCAAAATTAGCAAAGCAGTGGTTGTCGCAACATAGAGTTCGTGCTTTTACATGGCAGCTTCGCAACCTTTACAAGTGAAGAATATGTCCTGCATCCTTTTTCGGAGCATAGGCTTCTAGGCTTCCTCGAATTATCGTCTTACGGTGTGCTAGCTGAGATCACGGGAATCCACACAGCTCGTATTGCAATGCCAGCAGTCTCGTGTTGTAAGCTTCGCATGGTCATGTGCAGCATACTCCAAGACGTACCTGGAACGTGACATACAGCCGGATTGCTTGTCTGCCCAATTCTGAGAAAACTCGTAATACCCCTTACGAAACTCAGTAGAGAGTCCGAAAGAGCAAATTTGGCCAATGACTGTGCAGCCATCTCAGACTGCTCTCGATCGTAAAACTATGCCAAAAATGTTATGCACTCCGGTAGACTTGCGCATCTTGCATCGTATCTAGTGGCTGCTTGAAGCTTGTGAGGTTTAGCATTGAAAAGTGGGTATCATTGAGTATAACGTTACATCATGTTCGCTTGGATACATGTGCCCGCATTGCGGATGGAGCGCAAGGTACCGTCTAAATTACTTCTTCACCGTTCGCAGTAAAGGAGCGATCCTTGCTCGCTTACTTAGCCCCACACGGTAGGGCACCTTTGCCCTGTTGCTCGAAAGCTGCTCTCGATGTGTGGGCTTCTTCACACGCTCCGGAGTAATCGGCTCCATCTGGGGGCGGTCGGGAAGAGCAGCTGGCTCGGGCGTCACCTTGGTGGACGCTACAGCAGCCATTGTGCTTTCGGATTCTGAACATTGCAATTCTTCCCTTGATTTTGCTATTGATGCATTTTCCAAATTCTTGTCCTCTTGGGATTGCACAGAATCGAGTTGCGTAGTTTTCTCCATAGACGGAGCTGTGGACTCCACTCTGTGACCTTGCTTTACTGATTGTTGAAGGCCAATATCCTCAACGTGAGATGTCTTAGCTACCTTTTTTGGACGGCCGCGACCCCTCTTTTTCTCGACCTTTATTTCTTCTGGCACAACCTCGGTTGGCGCCACTGTTCTTGATGTGGCCTTCTTCTGTTTGGGGTTCATAGCAGGATTCGGTGATTTGGCGGGTATGACAACCTGCACCCCTGAAGGACTCTTCCTCTCCATATCAGAGAGTACAGTAACACTCATTCCAGGGGCCTTCAGGCTGCCTACACTAGCAATGGCGTCGGGAGATTCTGAATTAACATTTGTCTTGAGTTTGTCGACATCACCCCCGGATCGCGCATCCTCTACTTGCGACATCTGTGAGGTATGAGAGAGGAGCTCATCATCAGCGACCCTATTAGTGATGAGCCAATTAACGGTCTGCGTGACGTCACCGTTATTTTTTCGTAATGCTCTTGCGCTTGTAGAAGGCGTAAAACCCATCTCGCAAATCTGACGAATTCTATCCGGTGTACTTAGCGAAATTTGATCGTATGAAGAGTCAGGAGATGGTTTTCGGCGCCTGGTAGTCCTCGCAGCTCTCTCAGGTCTGACAGAATAGTCGATGCTCTCTTGCGTGTCAACCCTTGAGGATCTTGAACGACTTGGACGGGGCTGATATCTGCGGGTATGATGTTACTTGAAGTCTGAACAGCCAACCTGCCGAGCTTACTGTTCTTTGGGTACCCCTAACTCCGCCAGGTCGTCGTCTGAAGCTGATGCACGACTCGGGCTTCGTCTCTTCTTGACCGCTTGTCTTGACGAACTTCGAGGCCCCTCTGTCGCGAATGACGAGGTCTGTCTTCTTTGCGATTGTACATGACCTAAGTTGTCTGGGAGCTCTCTTTTTGAGATGGCGGTGGCATCTTGAGCGTCGGTGACAGTCTGAGGAGCTTCCTGCGTCGAAAGGCCGTCCATCAGTAAGAGCGATCCTTGACTTCCTCCATGTAATGTTGAGCGAGTTGAATGGTCGTTGTGCAGTGGTTCCGAACCTGGATCTAGCAAATCTTGCGAGATGTGTACACCTTGGGTAGACGACTTCAGGTGTTCTGCAGTATCTGTGGGTGACTTGAGATACTCAGACCAAGGAATAGAGGCATCCGGTTGAAAAGGAGGTCTTTCGATTTCGAGGTCAGATCCTAGGGACGCTGGTGCTCTGATGCCGTTCATCAAACGTTGCTGAGTGAGAGTCGCATTTGGGATAGTACTCGATGGTTCAGGAAACATTGCAGGATTGTGGGCAGCATATGCATCGCGCATGGTGCCATCCAGGAGCCAGTCAGCTCCATTAGCAGATTGACTTAGGTGGGGGACTGCATCAATGACAGGCTCCTGATGAGCACGCATGCTGTTTGAACTTCCTCCTAAAAACATACCGTTGGTGGCAACGGTTGTTTTAGAGTCTTCAGTCGTGGCGCTGTTCGAATTGAAGTCTTCTGGTAACTTTCTCTTTTGGGCATGTACTTCAGAAGTATTGCCACCTAAAACAGAAAATTGACTTTGCAAATGAGCACGGTGGGCGGCTTCAATCTGTCGCCGTAGAGCTTCTGTTCGACCGTAGTCAGCAGCTGCATGAGCTTCAGCGTATATCTAGACCAACCTGTAGAAGAGGCATCACTTGTAGAGTGCTTGGGCGACGCGTCCTTCTCAGACTGATGTGTATCGACCTCTAGCTCATCATCCAGCTCGTCGTCCGAATCCTGTATCACCCGTGACATGATGCGCCATCGATGTCCAGTCTTGACGCGCGACCGATGTTGTGGCGACAAGTCATTGTTAATGTTGATTGGTTAGGCATTTCCAGTCTGGAGCGCGATAACGCGCTATCACATGATCGAGCTTTCCCTTTCCTGCTAGTGCGCATATCATACAAGGCGCAACGCTCCAGGTCTGTCACCACAAACTCGAAAACATCGACTATGGATAAGTTTGGACCGGCTGGTGGTAGTTCGGGCGGTGGAGGCAATGCGCGCTTTGCTTCGCAGGCACCAACTGCGGAGGACCTGCTCAAAGCGCAAACTGTTGGTCTTGTGAATCTTGACGACTACCGAAAGAGGCGCGCAGAGGCCATGGAGCTTAAGGAACGAGGGAGTCCTGCTGTGAGCTCGGGCGCTGATACGCCACTTGAAGGGTACGTTTGCCTCCCACGCTTTTGGTGCGCATGCTTATTTGCCAAGTACAGAGCATCGACACCCAAGCCTGTGTTCAAGAAGAAGCGTAAGATAGCTGCCAAGGGCAAGCTGTCGTTCGGAGTCGACGAAGACGAAGAGACCGATTCGACCGCATCGAAAGCGCCCACACCACGGGAACATACTCCAGCCGAAATATCTACTGTGAGCTCAGGCACTGAGAACAAGCCCATTAAAAAGAAGCTCAGCGCGAATGCTGGCGTTGGAATGAAGCCACGGGTGATGACCAAATCAGCTCTTCAGCGGGAAGCTCAGCAAGCGGATGTTGCGCGACAGGAGTTCCTGAAAATGCGCGAGAGTGTGAAAGCCACCGAAGTTGCAGTTCCTTTCGTATTCTATGATGGCACAAACATCCCCGGAGGGATATGCAGAGTCAAGAAGGGCGACCCCATCTGGCTGTTTCTCGACAGAGCCAGAAAAGTAGGCGCTGAACTGGGTGTGGGCGGTGACAACAGTAGAAGGAACTGGGCAAGAGTGAGTGTAGACGACCTGATGTTTGTAAGAGGAGAGGTGATTCTTCCTCACGTAAGTCCTAGCTTACCACCACGACTCTGCAATTGAGCTCATAACCTACTAGCATTACGAGTTCTACCATTTCTTAGTCAACAGTATCCCAGGCTTTGACGGTCCTGTATTCGACTGGTCTGCACAGCCGACAAAGGCTACGCCAACAATCGGAGAACCCGAGGAAGAAGTCAACATGGACGATTACGATCCGCTGAACCCGAAGAAAATAAAAGAAAAGGTGTCAGGATTTTCAAACGAAGAGCTAGAAGGCTTCCACGACGATCCTTCGATGACCAAGGTAGTTGATCGACGGTGGTATGAGAAGAACAAGCACATCTTCCCTGCAAGCGTGTGGGAAGAATACGGTCCCGACAGAACGTTCACAAAGGCTGGTCGCACGGATGCAGAGGGCAATAGGTTCTTCTTTACCTGAAACCAAACATCTTCGTACCTCAAGATATGGTGAGTAGATTGCAGTATAAATTTGCAGTTCGTAGCATCTTGTGAAGCAGGCCCAATTGAGAACACTCGCTTGTCGACACGCCGTGTGGGGAACAACCATGCATTCCCCGCATTCGAAACGGCGTGTTCTTCCTTCGGGGAAGTGCAAAGGCGCCCTGCATAATGAGATCGACCCGACCAGTGTCACGGTCAAGCCACCATCTATACTAAATTGCCTGCGTGATGCTCAGGGTCCGAAGCGGTGTGACCCGCCAAGCACGCACCGAGATCTTTGACCATTTTCCGGCCGTAGGAGGCTGAATGATCATGTCGCGTGAGCAGTTCCCCTTGCCAGAAACTCAGCTTTTATGCAGACCATGCTACGAGCCGGCTTCCGCTCGAAAGTTGTGCGCGCGCATCACCTTGTACATGCTTGCAACAGCTTACAACAGCTTGCAATGAATACTCTGCATTATTTCTTGTTACAAGAATGGATCAAAGAACTAAGGACCATACGGCTTTCGCCGCTAATGACCGCGGCGGTTGTAACGCAAAACCGTGGGATCGGCCTACCATGGCGACTGGACTGCCGACAATGGTCCGAAAGAGTCTGCAAGCCACCCAAGCTTTGACGGGTGGAGCAAATATTGCTGGGGACGAATAAATAATGGCAGTGGCCCAGCCTGGGGTGAACGGGACAAAGATCATATCATCTGTCGTCATCGGTGCGCGGAGTTTGCGACTTTGCGCCGTGGACTATCAACCATCAACACCACCTTATCAGCGGACGTCCAGTACAACAACACACGTCCTAGCGACCGACTGCGCTCCCGTGTGCTTACCCCCCTGCTTAAAGCTGCTGCGGCTTTCACGTTGAACGCATGTTTAACCATGTTACAGGAACGGTTTGCACGAGTTCGGGCTTATCCAATAAGAATCAGCGACTCGTGCACACCCTGAATTACCAGCATCCAACGCGTCAACCCAGTGGGCTTGGTCCGGTTGCGCGACTTGACCGTCCTTGCGTAGTCGCATATATCTTGTGAATCGCCTGCACATATCAGCAAGCAAAGGCCGTCAGGCTTTGCTCAAACGATTCTATCCTTAATTTTTTTTTGGCGAACGATAGCGATCGACCATCATGAAATTCGGGCATGATCTGCCACGCAACCAAGTCCCTGAGTGGGCTTCGTCCTATATCAATTATAAAGGCTTGAAAAAGCTGATCAAGACTGCGGCCGAAGCTTCTCAGCATGGTTCGGAGCCTGACCTTGCTGGTACGTATACTTCTATCTGAGCAAATTCATAGCGGCTGGGAGAGCTGCCAGACAGGTGGTAGAGCTTAGTCACGGGTGGAGAGTCTTCTCTTTTCAAGTGAGCCTGTGCCTTGCTGATGCAATATGTTAGAGTTTTTCTTTTCCCTCGACCGTAATCTCGAAGATGTAGACACTTTCTACAACCGCAAGTACGCCGAATATACTCGCCGATTGAGACTGCTGCAAAGCCGCTATGGGCGAGTAGCTCAGATGCCAGAGGGCATAGACAAGGACGAGGCACAAGATCTTATAGACGCCCTGTTAGAGCTGCGTAGTCAACTGCGCAAGCTTCAATGGTACGGAGAAGTCAACCGTAAGGGCTTCGTCAAGATTACGAAGAAGTTGGACAAGAAAGTGCCAACTTCATGTACACAAGAGAGATATCTGGTCTCGCGAGTCAACCCGAAGCCTTTCACACGCAATACATCCTTGAACCAGGACATGAAAATTGTCAATGAGTGGCTGTCTGGACTGGGTGACATCAAGACTTTCGACGACAGCGGCTCTACCTACTCAGCGGCGTCGTTGGGAAGGGGCCCTGGTCGCTCGCTGAACCTTCCTTCGGCTTTGCTGGACGCCGTGGAGGATGCAATACGCGGTGATCATGCCGAGGACCTCAGCCGCGTCCTCTCCGAGACACTTGTCAGCAACGAGCGAACAGATCCCCTTTTACAACAAGTCCTTCTGAACTTCGTTCAGCGCGCCATCTCTCACAGAGCCAAGTCATGCATTACGAGACTCCTGCAGGATATTGTATCCTTGGATGAAGAAGACGATATCAACAAGCGCAATGTCATCCACCGGCTTGTCATCAGCATTGGCCGTTCGAAGACTGGCGAGACATTGGAAGGCGAGGCCCGTCTTCCACAGAGTCTTCTGGATGCAAGGAATTTCATCGTCCCGGCCGCAGCGCCGAACAGGCAACCGCGGCCTTGCACAACCACAGAGGAAGAGTCCGCGAGAGTTTTGAGCGAGAACGACGACTCTGTGCAGCTATTGATCTTTTTGCTTGACCAGTTACAATCGCATCAACGCATCGCTCTGCAGTCGCGCGATGCCTTTGGGCGTCTGCCACTTCACTATGCTGCGGGATATGGCTTCGTGGTCATTTGTCAGGTTGTGATAAAGCATATGCAGGATTGGGGCCAATTTAACGTTAGTGAGGGTATCGACGCCAAATATTGGCAAGATGACGAGGGCGACGCACCGTTGCATCTCAGTGTCAAGGGAGGCCACCCAATGACTACACGGGCGCTTCTTGAGGCGGAGAACTGGCGCGGCTCGACCGAGGCGAAGATCACCTCAAGAAAGACAGTTTCTCAATCTGGCGAAGCATTGGCTCTAGCGACGAAAGCAAATTTCGTTGCTATCGTTAAATTGCTGGTGGATGCAGATGTCGATGTTAACTACCAAAACAAGCAGGGAGAGACTGCTCTGCACATTGCTGCGCAGTATGGCCATGTCGAATGTGCTACGGCAATTTTGGAGGGCTCCAAAAGCAACAGGGTTGACTTGGATGTTCCTGAAAACACCTTCGCGTGGACTCCGCTGTTCAATGCTTGTGTTGATAATCACCTCAATATTGTCAAGCTCCTTGCTACTGCTGGAGCGGATCTGCAACGCTACGATAACTCTGGATGGACTGCAAAGGAGCAAGCTGCACTTCGTGGTCATATGGAAATTGCTCACTACCTTGCGGAGCTTGGTCCTACGACAGGCTCTCCGCCACAAGCAGCCGCGGACACTAGGATTGCCCGGGCTGGATCGCCACCTCAATCATCCCTGGATGAGAAGACGTCCAAGAACATATCGCGTGAGAGCAGTCAAGTCATGCAGAAAGTACCGGAACCTGTCAAGACATTTGGGCATCGATACTTGTCAAGCGATACTATGGTTCTGGTCAGCTTGGGCTCGATGGATATGCGCAAGAACGTGCCAGCTGTTGCACTTGACGATATTCCCATGACCGATGCGCACGCGACTCAGCTCGATACTGCACTGTCAGTCTTCGTCTCGGCCACAGGCGCTACAGGAGAGACCTATCCTATCGATTTGCCTGTTCAGGATGTTGCTACAGAGCCGATCACATTCATGACAAAAGATGTCAGCAAGGTGCAGCTGCTCTTTGATATTTGTCCAACCTACGCAGGATCGAAGGATAGTGTCGTCGGCCGCGGTGTTGCTCTGCTTTCTACTGCCTTGACCCACATTGGCTCAAAGCGCATTCCTCTGCAAGGAGATGTGAGGGTCCCAATTATGGCAGCCTCAACACTGCAGGTCATTGGCACCGTAAACTTCAACTTCTTAGTCATTACGCCTTTCCAGCATCCGAACATGTCTATCACAGAGGAACATACCTACTGGAAGAAAATGGCGTCGACCATGGTCATTGGTCACCGTGGTTTAGGCAAGAACACCGATAAACAGCGAACACTCCAGCTCGGCGAGAACACGATTCAATCCTTCATCTCCGCTGCAAACCTGGGAGCAGAGTACGTTGAGTTTGATGTGCAGCTGACAAAGGATCTTGTACCTGTCATCTACCATGACTTCCTCGTCAGCGAAACTGGAATCGATGCGCCTGTTCACACGCTTACTTTAGACCAATTCCTTCACATCGGTGAGGGCCAAAAACCAAGGTCGTCGCGCTCCGGCTCCCCCGAGAACGTTACGCCCGTCAATGGCATTGCAGGTGGCGACAAAGTCACGAACATGAAGAGGCTGCGATCATATTCCGTCGACAACTCGACTCAGCGCAACATTCATACTGAGCGTCAAGATGAGCTCAGAGAGCGCATGAAGTACACTCGCGACTACATAAAGAAAGGCTACAAGGGCAACAGCCGTGGCATCTCAATTGGGTCGGACTTCACTACACTCGAGCGCATGTTCAAGAGCAAAGATATCCCAGCATCTGTCGGCTTCAACATCGAGATGAAGTACCCCATGCTCCACGAGTCCGAGGAGGAGGAGATGGACCAGTACGCCGTTGAGCTGAACACCTTCGTCGACACCGTTTTACGGGTTGTATACGACCACTCGAACCAGCGCAGGATAGTCTTCTCCTCATTCAACCCAGATATTTGCTTGATGTTGTCTTTCAAGCAACCCTCCATCCCAGTCCTCTTCCTCACCGACGCAGGTACGTCGGAGGTTGGCGACAAGCGCGCAGGCAGTCTGCAGGAGGCAATTCGATTTGCCAGTCGCTGGAACCTGCTTGGCATCGTCAGTGCCGCGGATCCTCTTGTCATGTGTCCGCGATTCATCAGGATGGTCAAGGAGAACGGGTTGGTCTGCATGACTTACGGTGTGCTCAACAACGACCCCAAGAATGTCCGGGTAAGTTCTGCAACTGTTTTTGCTCCACTTTCTCCTACTGACTGCAGCTTAGTTACAAGAGAAAGAAGGCATCGACGCCGTCATCGTCGACAGCGTCCTCAGCATCCGACAAGGTCTTCAAGCTCCAAGCGAGATCAAGTCGAACTCTGCAAACGGGATTAACGGTACTTCGCTGCCGATTCATCCCCAACCTATTCATATTATCGAAGAGGGCAACGAAGGCGTGCCAGCCGTGCATCTCAACGGGCACTCGTAGGCATGCACGACGTCAATCAGCAAGGCACAGGGACGAGAACATATTGCAGTTACTGCATTGCATACGCATCGGCGTTTTGGAGATCCCCTCAACGGGCTTTGAGCATTTCAGATCGTAGGAGATCACTATCCTTATACATAAATTAACACAATGCAGTTCCGCTCTTGAACGAATCGCTAACGCAGGTTGTGTACTGTGCTTCCCAAATAGAACCCATGTCGAACAACAGAAGGCAAGATATGGCGCTCGATGTTTTCTGTGGACTGGCATATCCTCGAGTTGTAGTGCGGTATGCAGCGTGCAGTCCACTCGTTCGGATCGGCGTCGGTCAGTTGTCACTCAAGCAAGCTGTCGCAAGATGCCTGCGCAACGCTCAATCGAGATTGAGAAACATTTGCCCTTGAACTCGTATCCCTAGCAGCGTATCAGCCTTGGAGAAAAGAAGGTACAAATGAGGCGTACTTTGTTGTTGGCGTGTCTGGCGCTGTTGCCAAAGGGTGAGGATCCCGATAGCTACTTGTAGCACACCGAATACTGCGGCGAGGATTGCTTCGGTACTCATTTGCACAGAGTTTTTAACATGAACCTGACGACTGATATTCGGGTTGAGAGTGCCCAATAACTGTTTCGCTTGCCTTGAAGCAGGACGTGAAAGTGTATGTGACTTACGTTGTAGAGCAAATCTACAACAACCTTATTTAGAGATGGTGCTTCGGGCCTTCCGGAGCAATCACCATTCGTGCAGCCAAACGATTTTGGCGCCACCCTAAGCAGTGCGCCCCACATCGGTCCTGTAGCATCCTTGCAAAGCAGTGCGCCCCGCATCGGTCCCGAAGCATCCTTGCAAAGCAGAGCACAGTCGCAACACGCTCAAACATCCACTTGCCTCTTTTCATGCAGGGCTGCAGAATTGTAATCCATAGAATGGTCACTCGGGCCGCAGAAAGATGCTGTATAGCCTTGTATCAAATTCCAAGGCCTAGCGGCGCTTCACTGTATAGTATAACCCAGTCTAGCCGGTGCTATGTTGACTCGAAGTTGAGATCCATCTTCCATGAAACCCGCAGTCCTAACAGTACGTCAGCTTGATGGGGACTTCAATTCACGCACGTCGTACGCTACTGGTGTGTTTGGCATTGTTGCCGTGACGTGAGAAGACGTGTCTTGAGTTGAAGTACACCAGAGCTGATCGAGGCGGCTACTTCAGTGGACATTGTGGCGCAAGCATGGTCGCTCATGGTACATCCCTAGATTGATGTTGTGGAACAAAGCAGTCCAGAAGTTTTTCTTCTTATTTCGAAGGAGTTGCAAAAGAGTGACTCTGGTTTTATTGCAAGATTAGGATTCCATTGCAACCGTGTGGTGATACTCAGCCTGATAGCAGTGTTTGCGCGACACTTGCAGCCTTGTCGGACAAGGCCGTATTGTCAGCCTATGAGAGCTCTTTTCACGAGTGCAAGAAAGCCTACACGGTTAAAAGATTGGCCCTAGACGGTCGGCGTGTCGAGCGTAATGCGTGGTCGTGCATGCATCTGCGTGGCCGTGTATGCAATGTTGTCGCGGCGGTATCTTCACTGTGTGATTAGTCTACCTCGTTCCGATCGCTTCTTTCTTCCTAGTCACACGTCAGGATAATTCCGCTATCCCGCCATCCCGTCTGCCAGTTGTGGGTTCTTGCTGCCGCGGCGATCAATGCAGCTTAGTGATCCTCGCAACACCTTCACATTTTCAGCTCATCAGTATCCGCGCGCCAGGAACAGTTGGACACAGACACGGATGCGCAATTGGTACTGCTCAAGATTGCATGCGCGTTGCAAAAGGGCGGAGGAGTCTCCAGCAGGCTGGCGCACGTGTGAGTTCTCGACTCCTTGTGTTCGCAATGGATTAAACAATGTCTTTCGTGTATTAGAGCAGAGGCATCGTTCTGCATATCTAGAACCTGGAACGTCCTTGATGGACATGATGGCGACGCCATTTTATTGATTGACAACCTGTCTAGAAAGCCGCATGAATTTCGCTAACGAAAGTGGAGCATGGAGTTACCTTCTTACTTTCCTCCTATTCTCGTTGCTAAATACACTTGCATTTCGATGAATCCTTTGTAAAGTGGGTAGTGTATTGCATTCTTGCTATACTTATAGAGTTTCTCACAGCAACGAACATGCTAGTAGTATCTCTTGTGAAGCGTACCACACTCGAGTACTTAGTCTAGAAGCAAGGTCTACGAAGTATAATCGACATTCATCTCGCCCACATCTAGTCCTCACGATCTGAACTTCGCTCAGACATAACCACCGCCGGCCTCAATCTTGCAAATCCCACCCAAATCAGCATCGCCAATACCGACTGCACCAGCACAGCGTACTTGAACACCCCAATCCCTAGTCCCTCCACCACAGCCCCAATTCCAAACGGTAACAACGCACCCCCGACCTGACCCAAAGACGCCACGAACGACACCGCCGCAACATGCAATTCTCCCGGCAACAACTGCGTTAGCACAATCACGCCTGATGGGAACAACGGCCCCATCAGAACCCCCAGCGCCACCATCAACAACACCGAAACCACCACATCACGCACCCCCACAAACAAAGCCTCCGTCACCACCGTAAGCCCGAAATACAACATCGTAGCTCTCCTTACGCCCAGTTTATCTGTTAGCGGCCCCAACACGAGTCTCCCGATCGCCATACCAGCCCAGAATCCCGAGGATGAGAGACCAGCGAGGTAAGGTGAGGCGGAGCGGCTTCGTAGCATGAAGGACACGATCCAGCCCGAGATAGCGGTCTCGACGCCCACATCTGCGAGGAAGTAGGCTGCGCAGACCCATGTGGCGGGGTACCTGAGTGCTTCCTTGGAATGGACTTTTGTGGCCTCAGACGGGTGCGTTTGGCGATACACTGCTGCTGACTCTGCCCAGAACGCGGAGACTAGGGCGGTGGTTTCAATGACGGAGAGAGTGGCCTTCACATCGCCGTTAGCTTTTACATTCGCTAGACACCCCCAGACCAGCAGGAACGTACCAGCACATAATACCACTCCCACCAACCCCTCCCCTTCTCCACCAAAAGCGTCACGACAATCGGCGCCACCGCCGCACCCACCGAATAACTCCCATGCAAGAACCCAGACACCGTACTCGCCCTCTCCATCGCCCCCGCCCAGGCGCACCAACTCCCATCCAACAGCCCCGTACCCAGCCCCTGCACGCCCGCACCCAGCAGCACGACCCAGAACCTCGGCCGCGAGGCCAACACACTTGCAGCGCACAGCTGCAGCAACGGCCCCGCGAGCGCGATCCCAAACTGGCCGAACCGCAAATGCACTAACGAGGCCGTCTGGGCTGCGAGGATGTAGCCGAAAGGCGCGACGAGGAAGATCAGGGAGACGTGGGTGTCGGTGAGGGAGTAGAAAGTGGAGAGGGAGGGGAGCAGTGCGCCGATGGAGGAAGTGAACAGGCCGAGGGTGAAGAAACTAAACATTGCCGCCGAGATCTTGAATGCAAGCTGCCGAGAGACATGTTGTAATGGTGGAGATTGAGAACCAAGCAATGAGGGTGGGAAGTCTGCAGAGCGCGGGCTGCTGTTGCTGCGCAGCAGCGGAGCGGTTTCTGGGGCGTGTGACATGAGGGAGGTTTGTGGGAGAGGAAATCGTGCGGAAGAAAGATGAGATTAGCTGTAAGGGGAAGCGCTTATTTACATTGCTTGTGTCTAGACGGTAAGAGTTGGGGATGCGGGATGATGCAGGTTGACTGTTGTTGTTCGCAAGAAGTCGCTACAAAGGGCTACTGCAGCCGAGGTTATATTCACTACGAGTAGTACAGAGCCAAGTACCCGGCGTAGCTAAGAGACTAGCGCGAACTTGCGTGTAACACTACGACTACGACCAGGCCTTCCGGGTCTGAGGAGATACTTTCGGCGGGTTCGAAGGATGAGATGATGGGAGGTTGAATAGTCAATGGGGCTATTTGGTTGCGAAGTGTAGTCGTTTTAACGAGAAGTTTGTCTATTTGGACTGCCCTGGTATGAGCTGCAGTCCTCCGGCCATGTTGATCGTTAGAGCTGACATGGTAATGTATATAAGTCGTTTATGTAGCGATTGCGGTCTGTATAAGTTATGAAATTCTCATATCGAATTGTACTCGTTCCCCGGTCTTTCCAGGCAGAGCATTTATAAACACAACATCTTCGCATATCTCCCTTAGATGTTTCCCAAAATATCTTTTCCCAATAATCCAAAACGCCGTATATATGCAAAATCTCACTCCATTCAAGTCTCCCACCAATGCTTCATCTTCACCCGCCCCGCACCCGCAATCTCCTGCCCACCTCTACTCGTACTCCGCGCATTTCCCCAATACCCCCATTTATCATGCTGATCCCAGAACCACCAGCGGCCCAATTCTTGCGCCAGTCTCGCCCACTCCTTCGCCTTGACACCGTGTTTCACTTTCACAATCGCGGCCAGCTCGTCCATCGTCCACGCAATCGTGGGGTCGGATTCAGTAGGGTCGGTTGCGATGTCTGTAAAGCGAAGCGGGATGCTAGAGCAGAGCGGAAACGCGAGGCGGAAGGTCGAGGATGCGTCGCTGATGGCGAGGAGCGAGCCGCCTGGGTTTATGGCGGAGAAGTGGAAGGGCTGGAAGAAGGATTTTGCGACGTCGCCTGAGGCGGTGAGCACGGTGTAGTTGAGGTCCCGGATTAGAGAGTTGCCCTGGTACTTTGGCAGAAGCGTTTTGGCCACCTCCACGGCGGGGTCAGGGAGAGAGTCGGTTTGGAGGAGGAGATCGAGGACGGTGGGGATGATGGATAGGGGTGTTGTTGAGGCTTGGAGTTGGAGCCGGGGGAGATCGGGGTGCACGAAGAGCATCGGGATGGCGAAGTTCGAGATGTGGCCGTTGTTCACGGCGGATTGTGACTTGTCTAGAGAGTTGAAGGCGAGCCCGTGGTCGCCGGTCATGATGATGAGGGTCTCGTTGAGCGCGCCGACTTCGTGCAGCATCTGGAAGATGGAGGAGATCCAGTCGTCTTGGTATTTGATCGTGTTGAGGTAGCCGTCCAAGGGGTCCTCAGGCCGCCACCGCTGCTTGCCCATGTAATCCTGATGACCAGCCCAGTCTTTAGGTGTGGCGAAGGGGTGGTGAGGAGAGCTCGTGAGATGGGAAACGAAAAGTCGTTTCTGCTTCTGGCGGGCATCGACGAACATGTCGCGCAGGTAATCGAGGCTCTCTGTTTCGGGGTAGCCGAAGTAGTTCACCCATGGCTCTTTCGGGGGGTAGTGTTTCGATTTTGGATCCGAGAGCACGCGTTCTGAGATAACGTTTCTGAACCCCATCTGCTCATCCAGTACATCTTGAGAATCGAACTGGTCCGTCACCGACTGCACCATGGCAGATTTCCAAGGCCACGAGCGGTGATTTTGAGTAGAATCCTTTTCCCCTCTTCGCAGCTCCGTTTGTGACTTCACTGCTTGTCTACTCATTATGTCCAAAACGTGTGGTAGGCAGAATTGATATATCGATCCTTTGGTCTCTTCGGTAAAGTCTACTGGCAAGGGTTCCACACCGCAGTGGCTGCTGAGGAGACTTTTGAGTGTGTATGCAGCTTGCGTTACAGCACCTTGAACATTAATGCTGCCCATGCCGTCTTTGAAAGCGTGTCTCCAGGACGACTCGGGAATAGTCTCTGCTGCCGTCTGGAATCCATTGTCTTCGCCAGAAAGGAAAGTCGCAACCTTGGTAAGATCCCCAAGCTTGGCGTCCAGCTCCTGACTTGCGTTACTGGATGAGTAAGAAGATAAAATTGTCTCGTAAGCATGGCTATTCTTCTTCAGTGGATACATGTCTTTACGGGTGCTTTCCAGGGTCAAAAGTAAGACGTTCTTGATGTTAGGCTTCTTGGTTTTTATACCATCTGCCAAAGCAGTGAGCACATCAGCATCAAGATTCGAGATTTTGAGTGGATCGCAAAGCGGATTGTAGCCAGCGCTGAATCCGTGGTTGCGGTTGACCTCAGGTCCGTCGTGGTAATCAGCCGGTGCGAGTGGGGGAGGCGGAGGTCCGTGGTGAGGATGATGAGGGGGTGGAGGTGGAGGGCCATGTTCGCCATGCGGGTGTGGATGCGGGCGGTGCCCTGGAGGCGGCGGCGGCCTATGATCGGGAGGAGGAGCATTTGGAGGCGCACAGCTATCCGGAGCTTCGCAGCTGGGTGTTGCGATCCACGGTGGAGGACCGAGGCCGTTTGTCCTCCTGCAACTTTGGGACTGCGGCATCCATTCTAGAGAAGCAGGCTGTCCAAAGTACTCCGCAAATTGCTCGAAGGGAAAAAGAACGCGCTCAACAGGATGAGCCAGACAGAATTCGGAATTGATGGGTTGGAATAGCGCCGCTTCGATAAGCGTAACAGGTAGCGATCCAGACATATGAGCGTACGGTGGGTGCGCCGGTCGGACCATCTGCAGGATCAAAACCACAGTACAGCAAGTCAAGGTCGTGAAGCAAACGGCGATCATTTTGGACGTACTAAGAGCAGCGGCACGGCCAGCGACGCGCTGCTCCTGTGTTCCTGGAGATCGAGGTTGGTCTTCTAGTGGGATGAGGAATTCTTCAGCTTCCGAAGCCTTCGGTGATTTTTTTGTCGATCGGTAGGCTTGTCGGAAAGCGCTGCCAACCGTATTCAAGATATAATCGACAGCGTCGCAGAATCTCGGTGCAATAATACATGCAATGATGTATAAGATCGCAAAGGCGAACATCAATGCCGGCAGCCCAGAGAGCAAGAGACCAAGACCTCCACTGCCTCCAAGGACCCGACTAGCTGCCATCCATTGAATTTCGCCACCCGTTTCGACGTAAAATGATATCTGAGCGGAGGAGCATCCTGCTGTGAATAGCCTGGTATATGGTTAGCAATCGATGTTCTAGAGCCAGAGCTGTAACTTACGCAAGAGCCGCTCCAACCCATTTTCTAGTGTTAGACGGCTGATTGCCGCTGTGTCTATAAAGAAGAAGCCTGCTGCCAAGGAGCAGGAGCAAATCTGGAAGAAGGAATGTTGGAAAGTAGAGAAGATACAAAAGAATTGGCAATGACCCAGCGTGACTCCCAAGATGCAGTAATTTGGCGGTGAAATAGCTGACAAAAAACAAGGCAAACTGATTCCTAGGTCTCAGAACGACCTGGAAGGGCGCGACAAAGTTGACCTGCATTGCATTGGGACAGCATGCGGCCGTGGGATCGTAAGTCGTGTAACGTGTAACAAGGAGGGACTGTCCCCACCGAGGTGGAAGGAGATGTTATGAGAAAAGCTTGGGACGATCAAGATGCAAGGCCACCGACAGCGATCACCTCCTTGCGAGACATCACCGCCTCAGTAATACGGGGCAGCGCAGGAACAGAGAAACGACGCTCGGGGTGTCGCGTGCACATATCAAGGGACGCCTGGAAAATCCCACACTGGAAAAAGCCATTCCACTCCACCGCAAATGCGTCCCGCTGCCCAGCGCTCGGGCTCCATAATGACATTCGGCACACGCATTGAAACCGAGAGTGGAAGGGTTGGCGGCGCATTTACTTTGGAAGCTCCACAATGCTCGGGATAGAAGTTGACAGGTCGACCAGGGACCGCGAAGCGTTGCCCGATGTGGTTGGTCTCCTTCAAAACGGCGCGCGGGTCAGCCTCGTGCTTGCGCTATTATTCAGTGTAATGACAGGCGCGCTTCGAGGCGCACACAGCCTTTACGGCGTGAAGGGGTAAACGAGCACGTGCGTTTCAGGGGTCCTTCAGGGGTCTATGGAAGACCATATTTGACCTATCGAGCCCGCGGGCACCGCGGCCATGCACGAGCTGAACAGCTGCCAGCACACCCAAGGATTCCGGCTGGCCGAGCTCACTTACTTCTGCGCCGTTCAATACGAGATGGGATGGGTGCGGCGCGGGTGGTGGAGTCTCGAGCACCAGCAGCTGCCAAAGCTGGCCATCGCGTGGAGCCGCCGGTGAGTATCCGTGGCTTGCGCAATGCATCCTTGCGACATGGTCGGCGTAGGCGGTCCCTTCTACGCGTGCTGAGTCGCGTGCGGTCTTTTGTAATATTAGACCGCCTTGGGATGGCGTTGAGTTTGGCTCGAACTTCAAGCCTCGAAGCGACAAGAGTCTTGGAAGAAACAACCTTGCAATGTTCCGCGGAAGCACGTGCCCCAGGCCATGCACCCCACAAAACTCGCTCAGGACTCAGGTTCTGGCCGCGATCTCGTTTGCTCTCGGCGTCAAGCAAGCGGCTTTGCTTTTGATTTCGCGTGCAGAGTGCTTGCGGTTATTGCGGTAACCCATGCAACAAGTGTAATATTCAATCTTGTGGCGTCCGATCCCGTCAGGTAGCCAGTGTGAATGCAGTGTGCCGACCAGCATTGCAAGAACCGAACCGCGGGCCTTGACCAACAGTCTCTGTAACCGAGTAGCAACAGCGCGTCTCGCCCTTGTTGCCCGAAGCGTGAGAGTTGTTTGTGGACGATCATAGAGATGCCGTCTCATCGAAACAGGACTCAGTAGTATGCGCGTCCATCATACGATACCGGATTTCCTCCAAAGGATGAGGCAGTGCATTCAAGGTAGCCGTCTTTTACGAGGCACCTCCGCGAGAGGAGCTGCAAGGCCACCTCGATCGAGCTGTCACGCTTGGGCTGCCTATGCGGAATGGACAAGCAGGGTGCTTTACCCGGCTCACGGTGCGGGATTGCCGACGGCAGCAAGCCGCCTAAAATGTGAAAGGACAAATCCTGTTTGGGTACTGCGTCGAGCCGTAGCATTGTAGATGATTGAACTGATAGACCATTCAACTCTTAGTCGAACAGAGACTATACACCTAGAAGCTCTGCTCACTTACTTCAGCAATGTAAGGGCGTACTTTCACAGGACAACCTGACGGAGACGGTTTAGGGAACTTGTTCCCACATCTCGCACGGCGTATTGCAAGGCTCTCTCCGAAGATTCACCTATACATTCCTTTTTGATTCCACCAAGACACCTGGCAGAATGCAGAGAAGGCGTTCTGATTGGAGGACGTCAGGGCTAATTGGCGTAGTCTTTAATGATCCAAAGTCTATCAAGACGACTAAGCAAGTGATGAGTCCTGCTGGTTTTTTTCGACTCTGTATCGACAAAATAATCAAGAGGGTCAAATTCCTCGTAGAAGCTGGTAAGGTGCTCTGGTACTGAGGCCGCCCGACTAGATTGAGGGCACGTGTTCACGCGTTCAGCACGACTCTTGACGTCATTACTATCTCACTACTCAGTGATGAGCACATTGAATAGAGACAGTACTTTTTCAATCAATAAAACAATACAGAGCCATTTCACTCCTCTATTCATGTTCGAGATGTCAGTCCCTGTCACAGGCAAATCCGGCAACGAGACGCGCGCCACAGCGCTCGAGAACGAATTCGAAAAGCGCCCCGATCCAGTAGCTCTGACACAGAACCCGGATCCCTCAAAGAACTCATCTTCGGGTGTAGACTACGAACCTTATCCGGAACAGAGCATTAGACTCGAGCCAGAGAGGGAAAGGATCGTGCAGTCAATATGCAACCTGTACTCAGGGAGTGCGAGTAAGGATGATATGATGGTGTACGCTGAAGAAGCCATCTATGACGATCCTTGGAGTTACTGCGATACACGGTACAAAATTGCCGGACAGTGGTACGGTACGTACACTCTATTTGCTGAGTCAATTGCGACATGCTTGTCGTGGAGAAAGCTGTCGGCAACGGGATTTCTGTTTTCAAATCATACGCCAGTGCATGCTGAGTAAGGTCCAGGTATACCAAAGATCATGAAGACGTCCAGGACCATCAAGACGCAGGTGGTGTCGTCGAAGCCAGATGAGATCATCTTCAAGCTTCAGCAGGAGTATACTCCGAAGCCGATGCCAATTGCCAAGAAAGTGAACAGCTTGGTCACGCTGTCTCTCGATCAGAACGGAAAGATCAGATACCACAAGGACATGTGGAATGAGAAGGACTACAGGTAAGTTTTCGGTTGTGCTGATATTGCCTTTCTGCCATTCTAATCTTCAAAACAGCCATGAAGGCCTGGGGAAAATCATGAAGGAGCTGAATGGCGACCATTTGACGAAGATTACCAAACCACCAGCGGATTTATAGAAAGAGCACACAGATAAGGAACAAACTACTACTTCGAAATATTTTTGCCAAAACGAATGCGATCACAGGCGTGGCAGATACCATCTTCTGTACATGTTAGCGTAGCACACTGCTCGTAGGAAAGGGTACTTATAGAAAAAAAGGTTGCCGTTCCGACTCAGGGAACGGCTGCTCAGACCACCCACAGACTTCCTTACGCCACAGACGCCCTCCTTGTTACCACAGCCAGCAAGAATGGTTGAGTTTGAAATGATGTTGCTCAAGCCCCCGAATCCCAGCCGGCAGCACCTGACGCAAGTGAATGGGTCAACCATCAAGAACAGAAATGTATGCGACACGGGTAGTCCGGCCAAATGCTGCAGATGATGATCATGGACAGGCCTAAGCCTTGAGCCTCACTCAAGAGAGGTCCCACTCTCAACGTCTTGTGGTGCAAATTGCATCTGACCGACCCTTCTCATGCACAGCAGATACGTTCATCAATGCCACTGGTCACTTGCTCGAGCACTGCATTTTGAGGCCGTTCTTCAGAAGCCTGCACACCACAAATCAAGTCAGGTTCCTGTAGACAGTGTCAACTGAGAAGACGCGACTCCTACCTCGTAGAGCATTGCCAACTCTAGTCACAACAGGCGCTCGACCATACGAGCTGCACCCTAGCCCACATTGTAGAAAACTGAAACAGAGTTATCCCTCAGCATCATCATCTCGAGGGCTAGCCCTCAAGACCTTCTCTCTGTGTGTAGTGGCATAACTCCCTGAGACAAGTTTTTGTTTCCGCCCAGTCCAAAACGGGCTGGGGGCATTCATATGCGGACAAAAGACATCATCAAAAACCGCAGTGAGCCTCGTAACACGGAGTGCGTGTTCGAGGCAAAGGGTGGACGCTTGTCTGCCACCGCATGCTGAACATGCGGCTTGACAATTGACGCGACTGGCCGGACATCACTTGGTGTGACGAGTGCTGGGTTGCAGAACCTTGGCACGGACTCATAAGCTCTTCAAACCACGCAGCTGGTTGGCACACTGGTCAGGACTCGCGTCCTTGTAGGGAGGATGCACGGAAACGAACGTCGAGGCGGTGTCTTCACGCACTGTAGTTGTCACAGAGTAATAGCGCCACTGGCACAATCCAACGGAGACACTGTCCCTCGTACGTTCTCACGCAGGCCGAGGTTTCGACTCCGGAGCGTGACGGGCTGCCATAGAGCGACAACGCCAACCTGAGACGCGAGGACCTCGCTGGGCTTGCGCCGTTCCGACGAGTGGATCCTGCGACGACCGAAGCCAGACAGGTTGGCATGTCTGAGTGTGAGGCTTTCATCAAGACCGTGCTCTGTCTACACCATTGACCTGCGTCGAGTGGTCGTGGAGATACATCCTTGACGTTGGTATCCTGCATGGTAGCTCATCTGCGAAAACATCCAGAGGGTCGAGTCAGCCTCATACGCGGTTCGATTTCCAAAGACGATCCTCAGTCGAGGCGCCCGGCATCTGCCACCAGCGTGCTCCAGCCAACGTGAAAGAAGCCGCACTGAGTTGTCCTTGTTGACCAGAGTCTGTTGCACGGATGAAAGTGTCGACGTGGTTCTCGAGGAACTTTAACGCCCCAACAGGCACATGACACAACCAATTTGAGCGAAGCTCCCGTACCTCGAGCCTCCCTTTGACGCAAAGTCTCAAGACTCACACACTAGGCGCGATATCAAGCAACTAAGGCTGATCGGAAGGTCGGCGACATGACCGCGAAGCTTTTCACCGCGTAAGCGCAGCAAACACCAGAAAATGATTAGGGTTAAGGTCCGGGTCCGCCCTCCTCACTCGCATGCACGTGTCAACAAGCCGGTGAAGCTGGGTTAGGAGCCTCAAGTGGATGTCAGGCGTGCAAACAGGTGAGGCGCAGCAAGCTGCATTCCAAATGAAAGACAAGTGGAAGACAGACGTCGGTAGCTGTGGGGGAAGTGACATGCGATAAAGCTTGTTTCCAAGAGAGAGAAGACGTGGTGCTGAAGGGCCTTGCATGAGGATCCTACTGTCGGAGGCATTGTCAGATGTCAAACTTGTGGTTCAAGACGGCCGCCTGTGTGAATGAAGTAGCTGAGCCCAGAACGAGTTGAGAGCGTGGTATGGCGGTTGGCCGTCGGGGTGGTGTTTGGGACAGCGAGCCAGGGCGGCCGACGCGACTACCTGCATGGACGCGATGACGCTAGTACGCAATCACGTGATCTTGACTAAGCACAAGGTATCAATGAGTGTTTGCCTCCATCTTCCAAAACTTTTGATAACTCAACATCATCCTGACCGTCATGGGCGCTGTCGAACAGGCAGTAGACGCTGCCGCAAATTTCATTGGGCCGTTCGTAGATGTGAGTGCGAAGCAGACTACTCGAGATGGCGGCGAACAAAATCTCGACAATGCTATGCTGGTGCGGGAGGCTATAGGGCATCTGCAAGCCATCAACACCGCAGATCTGGCCGCAGATCCGGACGCTCCTTATGATGCATCGCTTGCTGGCGTCGTATACGGTCTATTAGATCTTACCGTTACGCTCGGTGTTCTTCCATATTTATCCTCTGGTGTTGCATTCAGCCAACGCCCACGGTCTGTCCTGATAGCCACATTCGCAGTCTCTTCAGAACAGAACCGAGAGCTCTTGCAAGAAACAACACCTTCGTTGCTCTCAATACTGGGACAAAAAGAGGGCACCGGTCTACAGCCTCTCCTTGCACAGCGCTCCCTACCAGACATCATTGCTGCACTTGCGGAACTTGCATTCTCACCTCAGCATGACGAGCGAACTCACTGTAATTTTGAGCCTCTGTTCGACAATCTGCTCGAGCGAACGGCTACATCCCGTCTGCTGCCAGTGCTTACCACCTTTTTACAACAGCCGCTTCCACCATGGTTAAAGCCACGCCTAGGTAGAGAGCTTGCGACGGTCCCTGTTCGTGAGCATGGCGTCAGACATGTGATCGAATTCCTCTCGCTTTCTTATTTGTCGAAAAACTCACAAGTCCCGAGGGATGCTTCCGGGCCACAATCGCGAATCCCGATACCTCTGGAAGCTGTGACCCAGGCATCGAAGCTGTTAATCTCGCCCCCAGCCGGCAGGAGCCAGGAAGACTGGATTCGGGCATTGAAACCCCAGCTGTTGAGTCTTCTGGACGGCAAGGAAGGCAGAGAGCTCAGTAGAGCGGCCGGACAGGTCATCGCAGGAGGGATCCTCAATAAGAGAAGTACTGGTGCGCCCGGCACGGTTGGATGGAAGACGTTCGCTGAGCCAATCTTTGAGACCCTCAATCCAAGGGGCGGTGCAACAGCAGTGAAACGGGAGAGCACCAGAGATAGCGTGTTTGTCCAGGACCAAGACTTATTGCTTGCTGCGCGACGTCTGGCTGTCATTACCACATCGTACTCACATGCAGGTCTCATCAAAAGGCTAGTCGGGCCACTACTACTTCCTCTCTGGGCCCTACTTAACTATGCTCGATCAAAGCGAACACTCGACAAAGCGTGGGCCGAGCTGCCCCGCACCATCATTGCGAGATACGTGGCTATCGCATGTGATCCAAGGCAAATTGACACGATCGCAACCAACCTCTTCTGGGATGGACCTTCTTTTTGGACCCTGGGACCGGGTAGCAAAGGCGGCGTTGAGATTCGAACGCGGCAGACTGAGAGCGGCGATGGATTCGGGAATATGGAATCGATACTCTCACGCATCAGTGAGCTTACTGGAAGGGTCGATCTTTTGGTCTCTCTTCTCGCTGATGGCAAAGTGCCGGACGATGCCGTGGGCCAAATCTTCCTCCAGACAACGAAGAGATGGCTCGGTCCCAATAAGGAAACCAAGAAGACCCTTCTCCTTGAGTCTGACGACGATCCTCTCACAGCGTTGACCGACGCGAAACTCTCGGAGGCGTTAGCTTCCAGGTTCAAGGAAAGCTTTGCAAAATCTCCAGAGCACATTATTGCACTTATGACTCAATTGCTGCAGAACTATGTCTCTGATCACCGGGCGAAGTCAGATTCTGAATTCAAATCACAGAACCCCAGCAGATCCAACCTAGGAAGCATAGTGAAGCCGAAGCAAGAGCATGGTGATCACAAGAGCGGAGATGACACCTCAGAAGACGATCTCGCCTCCTTTGCAATCAGCATCATTATTACACTGATATCAACACCAGAGTTCACCCGAACACCTTCAACTGACTCCCTACTCTCCCAAGCCACAGAGCACTTGCAGTACCTCATCCGTGTCAAACATCAGCCTCCCATCTCGCCAGTTATCTTTAACTCAGCACGCAATCTCCTTGAAGCCCTGAACCCAGCAGTGCTCACCGGAAATCAGCAAAGCTCAGATAGCGACCCCCTGGCCTCCCATCGCACAACTCTACAAGCCGCTCTCCAGGACCTCACATCACCCGAAGCCCCAAACCGTACCTGGTCCCTTCACACGCTGCACAAACTCATCGAGAACCCTTCGTCGTTTCCTGTCATCGATGTCCCCGCAGCAGCCCACATGGTGCTCTCTGCGTCCCTCGCAGATCCAGAATCGTACGTCCACAGCGCCGCAATCCCAGTGCTCGTCAGCCTCGCTCTCCGCGCGCCCTATCCCACGATCAAGATCCTAGTCGACGCCTTCCTCGACGTGGACGAGCGCAGTCTCGCGCTATCGAGGGGCAGAATGACAGACGAGAAAGAGCGCGAGCTGCAGGAGAGTCTGGACTACCGGTTGCGGGTGGGCGAGGTGGTGAGCAAGATCCTGGACACCGATTCGTTCTGGGCAGAACGCAGCGGGCGCAGCGAGAAGTACACAGCCATCAAGCACATCTCCTCCGCCTGTCTGTCACTCGCCTCGCGCCGCGGCCAGCGCAACAAGACACATGCGTCCCGTAACGCAGTCTCGCTCCAAATCGTCCAGCAGCAGCAAGAAGCAGAAGCCGCCTGGGGCGGCCCCATCCCCAACATCCTCGAGCCCGACACCGACGCGTCTGCAGCCGACCAGGCGGACTACGAGGCGCTCAATAAGATCGTCAAGGGCTGGGAAGACACGGGTGTGGAGGAAGACGTGCGGATCCGAGCCAGCGCGCTGAGTCTGCTAGGCACAGTGCTGGAGAAGCGGCTGGGCTACGTCACGCAGCACACAGTAGACGCAGGGTTGCAGATAGTACTGCTCGTACTGACCATGGAGACAGGCCCAGCGCTATTTATCCTGCGGCGCGCAGCGGTGCTCGTCGTCATGGGGCTGCTGCGCGCTCTGGACGCAGCGCTGGACACGGGCGTCGAAGACAGCAGCGGGCTGGGACCAAAGCAGCAGCAGGAAGTCGAGCGGGTGCTGCGGTGGGCGCGCGACGAGGACGGCGACGAGCTGGTGCGCGACCACGCGGCCGCCGTCATAGACGGCATGGAAACACTGCGCATGCGCAAGCTCTTCCACCTACACAACACTTCCACCTCCCTCACACCTGATCTGGGACTCGAAGTCAGTGGCGGACTGAGAGGGCTCAGTGTCACCCCCGCAGCAGCAGCGAACAAGAAGAAACTGGTCGTGGAAGAAATCGAATAGCACAGCAGCTACCTTTTATATAGAGGCCCATGAAACGAGACAAAACCCCGTCCCATCTTTCATCCTCACGTGCTCCGCTGACCCGTGCCGGGAGCGCAAATCCCACAATGCCTTTCGCATCAATCAGGTAGGTAGGTATATCGCGCATGTGCAAAACCACGCGTGTCGTCGACAGATAAACACTCTCATCGACGCCGCGTTTCGTGTCTTTCTCCCTCAATCTCCATTCCTCAACCAGTACCCCAACCCCAGTCCCCAGCAATCGCATTCCCATGGCCCACAACCCAGCAGGTAAGATTCTCCTCCATCATCTCCCGTCATAGACCTCAACCACTCATAGCCTGGTCCCCTGCACTCTTACTCTCGACCCCACTCGCCTCCCCGATCCACAGCACGTTGTTGCAGCGAATCAGCACCTGGCCGAGCGTACCGGAGCTAACGCCGTTGACGAACTCCTCCGTGTTGGACAGCTGGATGTTCATGTAGAGATCGACGGAGACGAGGCGGCCTTTGTATTCGGTTTCGCCCCACTTGAGGCGGACGACGATGTCTTTGTCGACACTGCTCGGGTGTTAGTATGGGATTGGACGGCTTGCGAGGGGGATAGGGCGATGGTGGTGTGGAGGTGGAGGTTTTGGAGGTGAGGTTGGCGACGTACAGGCTCTGCAGCAGCGGTCTGGGGTTGAAGGGAGCAACGGCCTGTCAGGAAGAGTCAGCTTCTGCGTCTGCGCTGTTGCGTTGGTGCAGGACTTACAGCCATGATTGTGTGCGACTGGGTGGTTGTTGCGGCTTGAGATGGTCGTCGTCGGCGCGATGCACCGCGCAGCTTCGCGCCCAGCTTTGTCGCCGCACGGATGCCGTTGCGTTGCGTTGCGCCACACTTGCACCGCCACAGGTAGACGCCACAGCTGAGAGAGCTCCTCCGAGAGCTGTGTGTTGCCCCGCCCCCGCTCTCACCTGTACGAAGATTAATTAACGCCGTCAACGCGTTTCGTTCGCGTTTCCCAGAGAACCCCCATTTCTTAGATACCCAAAACTCCACCACCCACCTTCACCCTCGAAAACCTCGCAGACACCACTCACAATGCCCCTCGCCCTCGCCCTCCGCGCCGAGCTCTCCGGCGTAACAGACCTGCGCCCGCTCGACACCGAAGAGTCCCCCTTCTACTACACCTTCAAAGTGCAATGCACATCGTGCCGCGAGACGCACCCGAACTGGGTCTCCGTGAGTCGCTTTGAAACGAACGAGGTCAGCGGGAGTAAAGGGGAGGCGAATTTCGTGTGGAAGTGCCGGAACTGCAAGAGAGAGCATTCCGCGAACATCAAAGCCGCGCCTGCGGTTTACGAGAAGAGCGATCCGCCCAAGACGAAGAATGTTCTGGAGTTTGATTGTCGGGGGTTGGAGTTTGTCGAGTTTAAGGCGGATGTGAGTGTGATGCCCTGTTGTTGCACGATTTACAGTCTGTGACCTTACAAGGTCCTGCTTTCAAGAGAAAGGATGAGGACATAAACGCGATGACGAGAAAATACGGAGCTAATCCGTATCTTTGATAATAGGGCGAATGGCTGGCCACCGGCGAAGAATCCGGGACGAAATTCGAGAGTATCGAACTGCACGAGGGCGAGTGGTTTGACTATGATGAGAAGGCTGGGGAGGAAGTCAGCATCACGAATCTGGTGTGGGAGGTCAGGCGTGCGTAGGATTGAGGAAGAGCAAGAAAAGAAGGGGTGAGCAGAGGCGGTTGAAGAGAGGCAGGAAGGCACGAAGGCACGAAGACAAACGGTGGGCATAAGCTGGACCCGTTAGGTAGTGGCTCAAGGCCTCACATGAGAGGTCCGCCCTTCACGAGATGTAGCTCTCTTCGTATGACTGCGAGAGCAAGCGGCTGGGCCATTGCAGCATACGTTGGGTGCGCTTCAGTGCACAGCTGGGTGTATGATTGGAACGTACAAGCACGTCTCAATGCCTCCTCAGAGACAATTCCGCCCGAATACCAAGTCAGATCAATTCTCAGTTCTATCTCTGTGACCTTGTTTGTACTTTAGTGGGAATGATTCGAAAAGCTCCAGACCGGGACAACATCCACAGCGCGACTGAGCCTGTGAAAAGTCTATTAATTACAATCTAGTACTACATCCCAAACTACCCCCCTTCTACAACTCATCATGATAATCGCCCATCTGCCTCTTTTGAAAGTTCAAAATATGCGTCAAAAACCTCGGCTCAATATGCAAGAAATCCACCAGGCCCAGGAGAATCATCAACACAATCCCCACCGCAACCCCAAACGCCACAGCATCCCACTGCCTCCTGACCCTCCTCAACCACGCCTTCGTATCCACAGCGGCAAAGTTCTGATCCTGGGCCTGCCTCGCGCTGCGCAGTCCCGGCAACCCATCCATACTGTAGGCATTATTCAGCTTCTGGAAATCCATCATCTCCTTGCGCTCAATCTTCTTGGCAGCCCAGGCCTCGAGCGTCTCGCGCGCCGCCGTCTCCCTACCACCCTCTTCCTCATGATCCGCAAACGCAGTCGCATCGCCTCCCTCCTCCACGCCAGGAAGCGTACTGAACCCGCAACTCGTCATCACCTTCTTAATCTTCAGCACGATAATCGCCCGCGCGCCGGTGATATCAACAGTATCGCCGTTCTCGGACGCCATCTTCGCGCGCAGCGCGTTGAAATGCTGGTCCCATTTCTCGACAACCCGCGCGGAGCAGAACAGGCGCAGCGTCTTGGCGTTGATCCCGCTGGACGAGAAGAGCAGCGTCGCCCGCCCGTTCTCGTACACGTGCGCAATGGTTTCGCACCCGTGGCCTGTGGCGTCCAGGTAGGCCACTGTGGTTGGGTTGAGGATTGAGAAGGTTTGCGAGGGCTGCCCCTTGGGCGAGATGTTGATGTGGTCGCCCGCGTAGGGGGCGCTGGCGACGTAGAAGAGGGGTTGGGCGTTGATGAAGTCTACGTGGTCGTTGTTGAGGGCTGTGTGGAATTTGGGCATGTTGGCGGTGGTTGTTTGGATATGGTTGTTGGGTGTTGGTGTGGGTGTTTGCTCTGGTGGAGGAGGAGAGTTGGGATGGCCGGTAAAGGGGCACTGGCGGTGAAATATGCGGTCACAGTTCGATCTTCATGGGATCACCAATTGGTCCGTCTCTTTCTTACTTCAATTGTTCGCTTGAGGGTTTCCGGGCGTTGCCATCTTTTTGCGACATTTTGAGGATTGGCTGCTGATTAAGCCGAGCTTACTGCAGCTGGTTAGGATGCATCTTGATTGTAGGGCCCCCATGTTGACGATGAATGTTGCAATTACATTAATGTCACCGGAGATGAGGGGTGCGAGCATTCAATAGAACAGGTTCTCGGTCTGATCAGTCTGGCCTCCTGGAGCCCGGTAGCTGCCGCCCTGCTGTCTACTATAAACTACATATCCAATGCCAAGACTGAAGTTATCGGCGTTCTGATAATCTCCGATCGCACGATATTCTCCAGCACCCCAGCCAACACGCATTGCACGTCTACAACCGCTCGTTTTAGCTGCCGGCGCGCAGCAGTAACCCCCGCGACCTCAGCCCTCACTCCACGTCCCCCAAAGTGCGTCGAATCGCCCCACGTCCCGCGATTCGCATCGCCGCCGCTCCGCACGCAGTGCAGCATGCTCCGGTAGCAATGCTGGCTCTCTGGTCCCGGGCAACACAGACCCCGGGATCCTGCCGATGTCTTGTTTGCGGCTGTCGGGCAGTGCACAGCAGTTCACGAAGCCCTCGCGCGGCAGCTCCGACCAAGGCCCGCACCACGGCTGGAACTGCCATCAATGCGCAAGGACGACGGGGCGGCCGGCCGTGGGAAGAGGCTGTGGACTCGCTGAGGGAGGCTTTAGAGCGCCCTCCTCATCCTGGAAGTCAGAAGCATGCTGACAGGGAGTCGATCGCCCACACGCCGCTCGAGCAGTTGCCGCTGGATCTGGACTGGGCAAAAGTCACTCGCGCTGCGGGCATGGATTTGGTGGATGATCAGAGGCCAGCGCACAGGATGCACTCGCGGGCGTACGATGATCCTGATGGCGCGTGGGAGGAGCTGCGGTGGGACTCGAGATATCCTGGCATGCAGCGGCTGCAGTGGCCGGCAAACACTGGCTCTCGCGTGAAGCCATACAACCTCCCCCCGCAGTCGCTGTGGGCACCTGACACAGCGCGGCTGGCGGCCATGCGGCGGCGACACACGTGGAAGAAGCTCGCCATGCAGGAGTTGTGCACCGCAGTGCTTATCCACTCGCTCCTCCAGCGCATTGAGATCCCTCGACACTCGTTGCAAGGTCTTTCGCCGCAGATAGCGAGGGTTGCGTCGTTCAGCGACGGACAAGCAAGTAGAGCACGGAAGGATATACTGGCCAACATTGTACGTCTGCATCTGGTGCCCGTGGACGCCGCCGTCGATGAAAGGGCGCAGGCGCAGATCTACCCTGATCAACCTGCAATCCCGCGCTACCACCAAGACTCCGACGGCGACTTCTATGAGACCACGCAGCGCCTTAACAGCGGCCTGAGGGAGCTGCTGCGCCACGAAACAAGAGAGAGGAAGGATGACGCAGAAGCTGCCATTGCACTTGCCAAGATCTGCCACAACCTCCTCGTGTCCTCAGCACCACCAGATGTGCAGACGTTCAACATCCTCCTTGCAGGCTTCAAGCGATGGCGCCGCCCAGAGATGGTGGACGATGTCATCCTCGCCTTCCACGGCTCCAAGATACGGCCCAACGAGATCACACTGCGCTCCATCCTGGGTCACTACATCTCCGAACGGCGCCCTGACGGCTTCTCTCGCTTCGTTGCATGGATGCGGGGAGTCAGCGACGCCTTGATGCTCGCGGACCCCAGCATCGCCATCAACGAAGCCAGCCAGGGCCGTCTCGTGCGCATCAGCGAGCAAAAAGTCTACCAAAAAGTCTACCCCACCCCCATGGTCTTCGGCGCCCTGATCGGCGGCGTGCTCAAATTCGGCGGCCTCGAGCGCGCCCTCGACATCTACTACGAGATGAAAGCCGACGGGTGGGGGCTCGACATGGCCGGGCTCACACGACTCCTGGGCGACTGCATCCGGCGAGGCGACTGGCAGTGCGGGATCTACATCTGGGCGGAGATCAACAGCATCAAAGAGGTCGCGATGGCCAAAGACGTCGCCAAAGCCTACGAATTCATGCTCAGCCTGTGCAGCGTAACAGGCAACACCAGCGCATTCAACCAGCTCCTGCAAGAAGTCGCCAGCAGAGGCTACGACCGGCACACCATCATCACCGGCGCGCTGCGCACCACGCGCTGGGCGCAGTCCAAACGCTCCAACCTCGCCCCCGCCTGGGCCGCAGACAACCTGCTCATCGCCGTGAGCGGCTTCGTCCAGGACATGAAACCGCCCCACGACAGCGGCTTCAGCATCGACGACCTCCTGAACAACCACTCCCCAACCGACAGCGACCCGGACCTCGCCATCGACAACCTCAGCGACTGGGACGACAGCGTGCCCGTCGCTGTGTCGGAGCTGAGGCCCCTCGACCGCACGGAAACTTGGGCCTCCTGGGTGGAAGCTGAGTTCGGGCAAAGGCCTGAACACCCGGATGCCCGTGACTGGCTGGCGGAGGGTGAGCGCCAGCGCGTCGACGAGCCGCAGTCCACCGCGTCGAGGGAGGTGTGGGAGAAGTGGCTGCAGGCGGAGTTTGGGGAGGGGGAGGGGAAGGGGAAGGGAAAGCCATAGTAGATGGCAAATAAAAAGAGCTTGTATTGTTGTGTTGTATTGTATAGTATAGTATGTATATATCCGCATGGAAACGGCGTTATAGACGAAGCGACATTGGTCGTCTACTTTCCACCTCGCGATACTCGAACGCACGTGTATCCCCACCATCACCATGCCGTTCCTCAAGCACAATCATCCCCGCGTCCAGACGAGTAATCTAGCGAATGAATAGGCAGCATACAACGAAGGTCTAGACCGCTGTTGTACAGTACGCGCATGTATATTAAGTAGGTATAACGAAGTCACACCCCTGTACTAAAAGCATGCAAGACCCCATTTAGCCGCGAAGCTTAAATAAACGAGTCTCATACAACTTCTCGCTTTGCCATGTCGCGAAATCTGTGCCCACCTGCCGTATGCGGGGGTGGTACAGATGTCACTGTATTACCTTGGCGTACTCTGGCGCAGGACTCTGATATAGGCTAATTATGCTCGACTTTGTGGACTCAGCATCGAGACAGCCCGCTCAGTGCCCATCGTAGCACGGGAGCCTGGCAGTGGAGCAAAGGGGGATTGGGACAACATGTAGCTACCTCTAGACAATCTTCCATCTCAGCCGTCTAGGTTTGCAACCTCAGAAGACCTCCTGCGCTTCTCTCTCGACTTTACGGGCATATCCTCCCATTCAGCATGCCCACCTGCCTCGTCGCCAGAACCGCCCAAACTCGCCCGGTTCGCAAGAACAACAACCAGACAATCAGAGCAAGCATAATCCCAGCACCCGAATCTCAGTCCTATCTTCTTGTACGCCGGGGTGCGTAACCAAACAAATCAAATAATACCCATAAGCTACCCCGGATCCCATCAGCACCTGTGTAAACTAGTTTACCCAAACCCCCTTGTCACTTCTCAGCACCCAACAGGTCTCCAGCCCCAACAGTTCGCACATCAAATATCCACAATGCCGCGCCAATACTCTGCCATTCGCAGCGTCCAGAACCCCCGTCCGGGCGTCTCGACCATCCCATATCCAGCACTGTATGTAGATGTGCAGTTCGTATTGCATACGGGGGGCCCATGGCCAGACCCGTCCGTTTCCAGAACAGTAGACACAGACTCGGCGTATTCACACGTGGTAAGGGCAGGCAGGGTGGAAACTCTACATATAGGGTCCCTACGTCTCGATCTGCCCCATCCCATCCCATCCCATCACATCTCACTCACTCTCCCAGGACCAGCCCACTCATCAACAAACAACAAGATAACTGCCACAGAAGTACGGGAAAGCAGATAACCATGCGCTCCACTGTCCTCACACTCGCAGCTCTGGCCGCCAGCGCAGTTAGCGCACTGCCTGTCGCTGTACCAGCTGTACGTCTCGCAACTTCTCTCCCTTTGTTGTTTCTTCCCCTTGACCTCTCCTCATCGCAGCCGCTCGCCCCATGTCCCCGTACCCACATGACCACATACCCATTGCCTGACACAAACTAACCCCCCCTCCAACACAGCCCCAGCCTCAACTGATCTCCACAACCCCGGGCTCAACAATCGAACTGGGCAAGCCGTCGTCGGAGACTACTTGGGGCAAGAAGAGGGACATCATCGATGTGACGCCCGGTTCAACCGTGGTGATCGGGGATCCATCTACAGGAACAACATGGGGCAAGAGGGATATCGTCGACACCCCAACCCCTGGTTCCACCGTCGTAATCAATGACCCATCTACAGGAACAACATGGGGCAAGAGGGATCTGATTGACGCAAAGCCCGGCAGCACAATCATTATTGGCAAGCCCTCATCAGAGACCACATGGGGAAAACAGTAAAGTGGACCAGACCAAGCCAAGCCCAATAGAACGGGGTGGGGAGACTGAGTAGTCATATCACATCATATCCATATCCAGTAGTTATTAAGTCTGTTCCGTCGTAGTTCATATCGTATTATTCGCATTTGCAGACAAAAAAGCCCACGCTTCTGCTCGCCTTTTCGCCACTTCAATACTGTACTGTACTGTGCTGAGCTGAGCTGTGCTGTGCTGCGTCCCTCCTCCTGCGTTCCTTTGCTGGACTAGCGATACTGATATCCGCCCACTTTCATTAACCCAACTATTCATGGCCCCGTTTGCAAGCACACAAACACACACATTGTATGCAACCCTCTGTATACATACTCGAGGTGCTCTTCGCCATTATGACACCGAGGAAGAGAATGCCGTCATAACAATGCTGAGAACCACCACGTCATTGCGCGAGTCGTACGGACATACTGCGTTGCTTGCTCTGCCCTACTCATTCATTGCTTAGGTTCTCCCCGCCCAGGCCACCACGGACGGTTTCCTTTTGTTGGCAAAGATCTTTCGCAGAGAGTGATGCTTCGCTACACTGCGCTGACACGCCTCACGTAGCGTTACCAGCGGCGGGAGCTGCAGGAGCTGCAGGCGCCGTGGAAGCTGAAGCAGGAGCACCTCCACCAGCACCACCAGCGTTGGCACCTCCCCTCGCACCGCCACGCCCACGGCCGCCCCGGGCTGCAAAGCCTCCGCCACGGCCGCCGCGCGCTGGCCCAGTAGGCGGGCCATGTGGCGGGCCCTGCGGCGGAGCGTTGAAGCGGGGCGCTCTTGCTGCGGGCGCCTTGCGTTCGAGCACCTGCACAGCGCCCTGTGCGATCTTGATCGGGCTCGCTGCCATGGCTTTCTGCAGACCTGAGGGCTCAGCGAAGTCGACGTACGCGAAGCCCTTGCGCTTGTCGATCTCGACCTTCTCCAGCACGCCGAACACCTTTAGCGCTTCTTCAATAAGCGGCTCCGTGATGCCCTGTGAGGGGTTGGCGTGCTTGAGGAAAGCTTGCTTGCTGGCAGCGTCGGGGACGGGTTTGGATTGTGTCGATCTGGCTGCGGGTGCAGTCGGGGGAGCTGGAGCCTGTGCCTTCGCTGGAGCAGGCGCCCGCGTCGCGGCAGGCTCGGTCGGTGGAGCGCGAGATGCTGCTGGGCCTTTGGGTGTGTTTGGTGTCTGCGTGTTCTGCGGCTTCTTCAAGATTTGCGGAGCTGGTGTCGTGGGCGTCTTGCCCTGAGGCTGGGGCTTCGCGTCGCTCGCCGCAGGCTTGCTGTTTGTTGTGTCTGCAAGAGACGCCTTAAATGCCCGTCGTTCAGCACGTGTTGGCCGTTCCTTCTTCTGCGAGGCTTGTGGTGCCTTGTCAGGTGTAGCGGCCTGAGCTGTGGGTGCTTCTTTTGCCTTGGGCTCCTCCTTTGCCTGAGCTGCGGCATCACCACCGCCGGTCTCGCGCTTTGTTCCACGGCGACGGTTGGTTGCAGGCCCGGGGCCAACACCAAGATCGCGCTGCAGCATCGACTTTGCAAGAGCGACGTTCCCACGCTTGCGCTCTGGTGCTGGGCTGGCGGACGCTTTCTCTGCACTCGCATTCTTTGAAGCCTCCTTGTTCAAAATTTTGACAGCCTCTTTCGTCACCTGAGCCTTGTCGCCCTTTGCGGATTTGCGGTTCTTGTCTCCTGCGCTGGCTGCGTTTTCTTTGCTTGGCTTGGTAAGAAGCTTCTTCTCGGCCACATCCTTCTCCCCACGCCCGCCTCTTCCCTTGGAGCTCGGCTTCTCCTTGTTCGCCTTCTTCTCGCGGAGAGCCTCAATCAGTGGTGTTGTCTTCACCTTGGCGTCCTTTGCCTGCTCGCCCTCTGGCGCGGCCGGCTTGCTGATGGGATTCGTCAGGCTCTCGAGGAAGTCCTTGAAGTCCTGGTCCTGATCGATGGTGCCCTGGCGATTGTCGTTCCGACGGCGACCGCCCGGCATCTTAGGATACGGTGCGTACTCGAGCGTAGGGGGGCCGACCAGAGCGGGGTCCTGCCATGATTTGGCAGCATCGTGGAAGGTGAGGGTGCGGAGGTGGTCTCCAAACTGGGGAACGAATTCCTGCTTGGTGACATGGAAGTATGCGCGAGACGGCTTGGAGGGTTTGGCGGCGCTGTGTAGGAGTCAATTATGAACCTAGAAAAGCGAAGCGCGTACAACATACTCCTTCGAAATCTTGCCCTTGCGATAGCTGAACCAGTCAACCTTGCCCGCACCGACCTTCCATTCGGGGCCAAGCACAGTCTCGAATTCGACCTTGGTCAAGCCTGGAGGCAAGCGGCGCGCGACCAGCTTCAGTCGCGGTTGGGCGGCCTTGGGACCGCGGGGCGTCTGAGCAGGAGCATTCCTCTGCAGAACGGCGACAGGCAAGACACCGTTGACGCCGGCCTGAGGGGCCATGTTGAGAGCAGGTGTGTGTGGTGAGACAGCGGTGCCGATGGGATTTTGGTATGCTGCAGCACAATACAGTACCGTGGACAAGGGTCTAGCTATCGTGCCCGGAGCGGGACCTTATCGAGGGAGCGTCCCACAGTGCGGTGAAGAGGGGAGGGAGTGGAAGCGCAGTGGGGAGTCCTTGTCTGGACATGAGGAATTCACGGGCTCGAGGCAAGTGAGAGCAAGGACGGCGTGCGCAATTGCTGCACTGCTCCAGATCACCAAGTCAAACAAGCAATGACGCTGCGTGTGGGCGCATCGCCGGCAGTGACGCTAGCGCGAGGGGCGGTTGCACTATTGCTGCAGCTCTGGACCGCGAACCTGAACCCTCCAACATGCCTGTCCGCTTCCGCTAGGAGCTGTGCCTGGATTTACTGCAATACCAAAGAAGCGTGCTGCTCGTTGACCCCCGCCCGCATTGCTCCTCCGCTGCGCTACGCCGAGAACTCCCCCACCGTCACACGACCGGCCACCCTGCTGCCGCCGCCACAGCTCTCACAGCGCCTCGACACTGACCCCAAGTCCTTGCCTGCCAACGGCTCGACAACATCGACGACACACACAGACCCGCCATGCCGAAAGACAGTGACGTCCCTCAGCCGGGGCCTGCGCGCCTCGCCAAGGGTGCTGGCCCTGACGAGTGGCTGGAGCAGGCCAAGCAGTGCAAGTACCTGCCCGAGGCCGACATGAAGCGGCTTTGTGAGATTGTGAAGGAGTGTCTTATGGAGGGTAGGAAAACGCTGTTTTGTTTGAATGTAGAGCCTCCTCTGATGTCCTCCAGAATCCAACATCCAGCCCGTGCGGACGCCCGTCACCGTGTGCGGAGATATCCACGGCCAGTTCTACGACCTGCTCGAGCTCTTCCGTGTCGCTGGAGGGATGCCCAACGACACACCACAAGCGCCCCAGGCACCCCCCGTCACACTGCCCAGCCAGATCAACCCCGCCGACCTCGAGCCCCCAACCAGCATCACAGACCCCAAAGTCAAGCGTAAAATGAAGAGGCGGTTCCAGCGCGATCCAAACTATACTGGGCCCGCCAGTCCCCCGGGAGGCGACGGCGACGGCGACGATGTGGAGGGGGACGATGAAGAGGAGGAGACGCGGGGCCGCAGCCGGAGCGTGCACGACAGGCGGAGCACTGGGTCCATGTCGGATGCTGGGTCGACGCGCAACACAGTGGTTGGCAACGGCCAGCAGAACTTCATATTCCTCGGCGACTTTGTCGATCGAGGCTACTTCAGTCTGGAGACCTTTACCTTGTTGATGTGCTTGAAGGCGAAGTATGTATCTTGCTGCTCTTTGATATTACGGTACTGATCGCGTAGATTCCCCGACCGAGTGACTCTGGTCCGCGGAAACCACGAGTCGAGACAGATCACCCAGGTATATGGCTTCTACGAGGAGTGCCAGACCAAGTACGGCAATGCGTCCGTCTGGAAGGCGTGTTGTCAGGTCTTTGACTTCCTCGCCCTCGCAGCCATTGTCGACGGCAAGGTGCTCTGTGTCCACGGCGGACTGTCGCCCGAGATCCGCACTCTGGACCAGATCCGCGTTGTAGCGCGGGCACAGGAGATCCCCCACGAAGGCGCCTTCTGCGATCTCGTATGGAGTGACCCGGAGGACGTCGACACATGGGCCGTGTCGCCCAGAGGTGCTGGATGGCTGTTCGGAGACAAGGTGTCGTCCGAGTTCAACCACGTCAACGGCCTGCAGCTGATTGCACGAGCGCATCAGCTTGTCAACGAGGGCTACAAGGTAAGCCAAGCTAGGCTCGATGGCAATGAAATGCAAGTACACAAGCTGACTGCCCCCAGTACCACTTCAAAGACAAGGACGTGGTCACGGTGTGGTCCGCGCCCAACTACTGCTACCGCTGCGGCAACGTCGCCTCGATTATGAATCTCGGCGAGGACCTGAAGCAGGAGTTCCAGATCTTCAGCGCCGTGCCTGACCACCGCCGCGCAGTGCCTGCTGGCCGCGGCGGCCGGGGCGAGTATTTCTTGTAGTATGGCATGGTATGGCATGGTATGGTATAGGCCTGAGGAAGGAAGGGAAGGGAAGAGAAGGGCAGGATATAGCGTTCGCGATTTGACAAAGCATGACACCACGAGGCATTTCTACGATGTAAAGAAGCACGAATACCCAGGGCACGAGATGAGATGAGATGAGATGAGATGAGATGAGATGAATTGAGATGGAACGAACTGAAATGGAATGATGTACATTCAACGCTGTGGTTGGTAGTCGGTCAGTGAGCTTGTATGATACGATACGTTCACCATTGCTGTTGAATTCAAAGCCGATGAAAGACATATACATTTCAAGGGATATCTACCAGTTTCCCACCGAACGCACATGCTGATGCAGTCAGTCTCTTATATACAAGCCACTCTTCCATCCCTACACAAGAATCCCGCGCACATGTTATGTGTGCGCACTTACAAACGCCTTGAACACCCATGCGCAGCCTGTTGCACAGCATTTAAATACCAAAGTAGAACTTTGCCCGTTCGTACACGAAGAAACTCGTCGCCACCATGGGCACAACCTTGACATAGCCTATCGTCAGCCCGACAAAGTAGCCCCTCCATCCCCTCTCGGCGTAGATCCGCTTCGCCACCTCTGCAATCCCCAGTCTGTGGCCGTCGCCCACGACGCCACCAACCTGCATCCGCCTTCGGATGACTTCGAGCGGGTAGGACACGGTTTGTGAGACGAACCCCGCGATGCCGCCTGTAGAGAGCTCGGCCCAGTACCGCAGCTGCGCGGGCTTGGCGCTGGACTCTGACGTCTCGGGCCGCCCTGTGTTGGGGAGAACGGTGTAGGGCGCGAGTACCGGCCAGCGCATCACGTCGCCCAGGGAGTCGTGGGCGAGGAAGGAAGCGCCGGCGTAGGGCACCATGCCCAGCAGGGTTGGGGTGAAGCCGCGGAAGAAGTTGCCCAGGCCGGACTGGGGCGTGAGTTTCTCGACTGCATGGGCGGCGGACGCCTCCACTGCGTTGCGCGGGGTGTGGGTCGTGGGCGCCGACGTCTCGCTGTAGATCTTGCGCACAATGGCGCTCAGGTTGCTGCGCTCCCCCGCGCGCGTCTCGAACGCCAGCCGCACCCGGATCACCTCCAGCGGGTACGTGAAGAAGACGCTGACCATCCCCGCTAAGCTGCCGGACACGAAGCGCCGCCCGGGAGTCTCCTGTGCGGCGGAGTGGATCACGCGCGCCCGGATCTGTTCGTACGCGAGGAACTTGATCCCCGCGTAGGGGAAGATGCGCAGCAGAGTGGCGCTGTGGCCTTTGAAGAGCCCCGCGGTCCCGGCCGAGGCGTAGATGTCGCGCACCGCTTTTGGGAACCCCGTCCACGAGCCTGTGTATTTCGCGAACTGCGGGTTTTGCGTTTGGAACAGGATCTTCACGCGGTCGAGCGGCCCCACGACCGTTTTCGCCGCGCATCCTGCGATGCCGCCTGCGATGCCGCTTTTGATCAGGTATTCGGGGCTCTTGCGGTCGACGCGCCGGGGGGTGCTCGGGGTGGTGGAGGAGGTGTGGGCGTGGGCATCTTTGCTGGACCGTGAGGGGAGGATGGCGTCGCTGTCGGTGGGACACAGCGGTGCCGGCTTCGTGTTGTGCATGTCGGCGTGGCTGTCCGCATGGCGGATCAGGATGTGCGTGTCCATGGGGGAAGCATCATGGCGGAGGGCGGGCGAGGACATGCCAGGGCTCGGGACTACCGCGACATGGGGGTTTTGTGTGGACGTGGATGTGTGAGAGGTCGTTGCGCCCGGGTCCTGGGGGGAGATAGGTAGCGTGCAAGGTCTGAGGAAGTGCGGGACGCTGTGAGTGAATGTGCCAGGCGGAGCCGGAACGTGGAGAGAGTAGGGTCTTTGTGGGGGATTAGAAAGCGCCGCCCGCGTGTGGTCGAGATGCGGCTCTGGCCATGACGTTAAGTTAAGCCGAGGATCTCTGAAACTCTTTCCGGATAAGCGGCGTTTGACCGACGATACGCGGAAAAGCTCCACGCTTAGTGGTCACACGACAGGACAGCTTTTGTTGACCTGCATTTCCGCGCTTTGGTTAATGTTTGCAGTGGTGTTTGGAGAGTGGCGATAGTGAAGGTGAAGGTGAAAGTAGAGCATTGGGGTATCAATCGCATCGTTGGCACAAAATTATTTCTGCAAACTGCCACACCCTGTCCTCCAAACCATATCATGTCTCGTGAAGCCTTACAATGCTACACAACCAGCAAAGCGCCATACTCTACCAAAGCGCCGACCGTGAAATCACACTAATCGACATACCGCTCTCCATCGCCCTGGCCCAAGGCCGCGACGACACACTCCTCTCCACACCACCACTGCAAACCCCCATCCAAACAAAGGAGGACTACCAGCAAAAGCCCGGCAAAACCAAACCCGCCCAATGGACAGACACCACACACCATGAGATCTACAAGCCGCTGATCGAGCAGGCCCTGCTGGACATCAAAGCCCACGTGTCAGGCTCCTGGTGCCTTCCGCGCCAGATACTGCCAGCCGACAAGAAAGATGCGGAAAAGGAGCTAGAACAGCGGTTCAGAGAATGGGCAGCCGCTCACGAAGAAACCAACACGCTCGATCCATCCTTCGACTTCCAAACCATGATGGCCTCGCTTGGAGCCCCCGACGCGCAGGCCCTTGAAAAAGAGAGCGCACAATGGACCATGACCACCTCTCCCGCCAATGGCACCACATCACAAACCACGACTTCGCCCTGGAGCCCCTCTTTCTACAACGCCTCACCCACGCACCTCCACCTCTCCCTCTCCCACCCAACAAACCTCACCTCCCACGCCTTCACGCTGCCCCCCTTCTCAGCCTACTCCCTCACAAATTGCGAGAACCCAGACTCCTTCCGCACAGCTTTCCGCGCCCTCACGCGCTCCCACTCCCTCCCGCGCTCCTTCCCTCTGATCCTCCTCGACCCCCCTTGGCCGAACCGCTCCGCAAAGCGGAAACACGCCTACGAGCAAATCGGCGGGATGCCGTATCTCAAGAAACTGCTGCTGCGCATGGATATCGATGAGTACCTTGCGCCCGACGGCGTTGTGGGGGTCTGGGTTACGAATAAGGTTGGGGTGAGGGAGTGTGTGCTCGGTGAGGGGGGGCTGTTTGAGCGGTGGGGAGTCGGGTTGTGTGAGGAGTGGGTGTGGGTTAAGACCACGACGGGCGGGGAGTGTATGTTTGATGTTGAGGATCGGATGAGGAAGCCGTATGAGGTTTTGTTGTTGGGGAGGAGGAAGGGGAGTGTGTGGATGGGGGTGGGTGAGGGGGAGAGTGTGAAAAGGAGAGTGGTGGCTGCGGTGCCGGATGTGCACAGTCGGAAACCGTGTTTGAAGGAGCTGTTGGAGGGGGAGAAAGCGGGGTTGGGGTTGCAGGAGGGGGCGCCCGTGTTGGAGGTGTTTGCGAGGTATACGGTGGAGGGGTGGTGGAGCTGGGGAAATGAAGTGTTGAAGTTTAATGAGGTGATGTATTGGGCGAAGGAGGATGTGGAGGCGTGTGGAATTGCTAATTGACGTACTGCTTACTACACGAAAGATTCGTTGCTTAGCGTCGAACTCTGGGTTCTCTTCGTCACCATCAGAGTTATTTGGGAGAGTATGACTTGAATAAGACTTCAATTCTGATATACTTCTTTGACATCTCAATGAAGAGCTGTGCATGGTAGCAGTGATCAATGTCCATACTACACCACCATTTCAGATGAATGGTCCTTCATCCAGCTTCAGATGCGATACCTACAAGCGGCAGCCAGACTTCTATCCAGTCTTCTCCAGCCGTGTCTCCTTCTTCGCAATGAATTTACCAACACTGTCCATTATCCTCGCAAACCCAGGTGAAGACGCGCGTGCCAGCTGCAGCTCCATAGGGTCAGCCAGCGCTTCAGCAGCCTTCAGGTAGTTCCGCTTTATCTCCTCGAAGTGCTGCTGTTGCAGCTTACTTTCCTTAGTTCGCTCCCACAGCTTCGTTCCTGGAAGTATCCCCCGTTCGTTCTTTGTCTTCTTCAGAAGAGCGCGCCGACGCGTCTCCTGTTCAAGCCTCTGTGTGTAACCGGGGGTCTCTTGGTACTTGACTAGCTTTGCCCACCACTGGTCTCTCTGTTTGTTATTTATGGTACCTGTCCGGATGTGTGCCATGCTGCCGCTGGCTTGCCCGATGTTGAGACCGCCAGCGAAGTAGTAGGCTCGCGTCATGCGGCTAAGAAGCATTTCAGCAACAGGGCCAGATACATCTGCATTGACTAGGAACAGAGGATGCGTTGACATGTGAGTAGACATCTTCAACGCCTTTGTGATGGCTAGAACGCACTGAGTGAGCCAATTACGGCGCTCACCACCGGCTTCATGTCGCTGCTTGCGGTTCTGCGGTTTGGTGGCGTAGCCTACATAGTGCATGACGGGCACTGTTGACTTGCCAGCGTTTTCGGCCAGTTCAGCGATCTTGAAGAGGGCATAGGCGAATCTTCGCAGGATTTTGCAACGATTGATGCTGACGGGGCTGTAGTCTCCAGTTTCGTTTTTGTCTGTGTGCAGGAAGTAGCGTGCGCCTTCGCGGGTCCAGTTCTGTTGCCAGTCTGAGATATGGGCGCGATCGATGTCGTATGCCAGCTCTTGAGAGTCTGGATAGACTTGTGCGTGATACGCAATTTCTCTAGCCTCGTTGACGGTGAAGGGGGCAAATTCTTTGCTTTCATCGTGGGTGAGTGCGCAGCCGTAGACATACGGCTGATCGTTTAGGCCGCTCCTCTCATATTGTTCAAGCGTGAGCGCCACAGCTGGATCAGTAGCTATCAGTTGGTTCAGATTACCATTAAGTGTGGTGATGGCTCTGAGAACGGGCTCCTCGATTGTGGCAAGCACATCGTCTGCCGCAGTACCCCATTGCCGCTTGCTGACTTGCTGTATGAAATCCGACTTGACGTCTTGTTCTTGAAAGTAGGCCAGGCGTTGGGGTTTCAACCAGCCGAATTTTTCCAACTCCTCGCCAAAGATCATGTACTCTTCATAGTCTGTGTCGACTGGATCAGCGGAGTCCCCGGGATCAGGGTCGGTTTTCTGGTCTGTATCATCAACGATTGGGTCAGGCTTGGGCTGTGAACCAATATCGTCGTCAAAACCCCGGCGCATGGGAGCCTTAAGTGAGGGCTTCTTCTTTTTGAGTCTTGGTGGCATAATATCGTTGCGCTGGTGTTACTCTGTGGATAGCAGAAAAGAGTATGGATTTGCTGGCTCTCTGCCAATCGTGGGGATCCTGTCTTCATAGACGGGGCGGGCATGCGCTAAATACGCAAAGTGCTCTTTCACTGTGGATGGTGTATCTTGCCTTCGCACCTCAGGAGCGCCGCCAGATCATGCTTTGCCTGTTGGTCGTTCAGCACGAAGTGAACCTCATTCGTGCAGTGAATTTAAGCAGTCCGCAACACACAGGCCACATAGGTAAATGCAACGCAGTGAAAAGTACTATCGTAGTGATTTTAGATGGAGATCGTAAGTATTGATTGTTGCCTGGTGGTCCCTTCCGATATAAAGATCGGTGGTGGCTGCTCCTGGACAGTTCTCGATTTGGGTTAGGCTTAGACATTGTTTACTAGTACACTCCTACTGATAGCTCAGAACTATGACATCCCATTTCCAGGTATTGTATGTCGGCTGCCCGCTTGAGTTCCTCGAGAAAAGCGAAGAGCAGGGACCTCGCAGAATGATTATTTGATTGCCTTCTGCGACTTCATTCTCACATTGTCCATTTCGAAGAAATGAAATGTTTCCGACATCAGTAAATCGACGACAATGCTTGTCAGCAGTTGGAGGGTTGAACTCACCGAGCCACATTACAATGATCTTGGTTTGTTGCTATGCCGTCTTCTCCACTAAGTCATGTGCGGCAGTGAGATCGTAATCGGAAAGTGAAACCTACAACTCACGGTGAAAGCAGTACTTCACTTCAGCGCTACTACTGATAGCGCTTCCAGATGACCAGATAAAAAGCTCCCCCCCGGCACTCTATACCTTCCACCGCGCTCGGCCAACCTCGACCTTCCACCAACCTCAACCTCAACCTTCCACCACAATGCCAGACTCTGACTCTGACTCAGATTACTCCCTCATCGACTTCCCTCATACCGACAGTGGCGGTGGTGGTTCTGACCGTCCCTCATCTCGCAATGGCCTTGACGTTCCCCCACTCGGCGAAGAATTTGAGTTTCTGTGCATCTACGAAGGCAAAGGTAAAGTCGACTCCCAGAATGTGCGCAAGCCAGACAAAGGCAAAGAAGAATTAGGCGGGGAAAAGACCGGTGGCTTGTCTCAAGCTGAGCGCTTGCAATTGGACGCAGACACAGCTGCTTTCTCAAAGCCGTACAAACAGGCACATGAAGTTCTCAAGGAATTCGAGAACGAGCATGGCAGCCAATTTACGATTACCCCGGGGACGATAACGAAGAAGCTCAAAGACAAAGACAACAACAAGACCGCCGATCCACCACGCTCGGGGCCATTGGTGCCAGATCCAGGTCAAGTTGATGTCAAGAGCCAGCTACCTCAAGCAGAACTCCCGGTCAAAGAGATGTTATTCGCGAGACGTCCGATAGGGAAAAGGATCGCTCGTAAGGAAGCCATGACCCGGGAGAAATCAAGCCAGCATACAGGGGACAGTCTCAAGAAGCATCTCGAGGAGCCGACAAAGAACGATGTTTCATCCAATATTCCTCGTCCTTCCGACAAGATCAGAGACTCAGGGATCAGGCCTCCACGCGTCGCAATTCCCAGGTCAAGTGTTGCGCCCGAAGGCACGGACACCGCAAACACTTGGAAGGCCTTATTCAAGCCAGTCAATCTGGACGATATTAGCGGTCGCACTTCAAGTGACTACGAAAGGCCTCCACGCGTTGCAATTCCCGGGTCAAGTGTTGCAGGTCCCAGGTCAAGTGGTGCAGGTCCCAGGTCAAGTGTTGCATGTCCCAGGTCAAGTGTTGCGCTCGCAAGTACAGACGATGCAAACACGAGGAACGCCTTATTCAAGCCAGACAATTTAGAAGGTATCCATGCTCACCCTCCACGTGGCTATCTATCCCAAGCTTTTCCAAGAATTCCGAAGCGGGCTTTGGGACAAGACGAGGAAGACGCAGAAGCCAGCGATGCCGGAGTCAAGGCAGTCACCGGGAAGCCAGAGCCAATATCAGAGCTCAAGGCCAGTCATGTTCCAATCACGGTTAGGAGGACTGAGACCCCAAAGGGCCCCGTCCTCCCTCATCTTATCTGGAGCGAACAGGGTCAGCAGTGGGTAGTGTCCAACATCTCCTATGTCTCGCCAGAAGTTGCAACCGAATTGAACCTGCACATCAAAAACATGGCATCAGTCTTCGTGCAGTCCCGTGAAGTTCGCGACCGCTTCAGAGCCATCGTGCACAGCGGCGTACGAGAGCTGGATCATCCGCAGCATTCATGCTTCGGATGTTCAGTCCTCTCAGGTAACCGCGATCTTTGCTCCAATGAGCGAACTGACAAAACGGCCTGCGATGAGTGCGTACGTCTTCGCCGCCCCTGCGGCCGGCTGTGTATCGACCCTCGGGATCGTTCATGCAAATCTTTTGCCTATGGCTTTCTACCGCTGCCGAAGGAGCTGCGCGAGGTCGACGATCATCGGGAGCTTCGGTACTACGTTCGTCATACTATGATGGGCTAGGACAGGGTCATGGCATCAGATTGAGTGGGGGATGCAAATATTTGTGTTCAAAAGGAAGGAAACTCGTCTTATTGGCAGGGTCCGGAGACCTGCGTGTGTGTCTCTGACGGAATAGAAGCTGCACCGATCAGTCAGAACGAGATGGAGACGTTACGTGTTTCCGTCTTCGTACAGGGGTTCAAATGTAGTACGTATCGAAACTCTGTCGAATTTTAACAGCTATGGCTGTTCAATGAAAATTGTATTTGAGAAGTAGGCTATACGACAGAGTAAAATCGGTGAATTGATTTTTTATCCACCAAGTGCTGTATGCAGCATGCATTCAATATCGACCACCCTTTCGAGTCCCTGATTGATAGTGCGAGACCAAGTATGCTCATCACTGTGCTTCTCATGGGCGCATCCTGAGAGCTAAGCCCTTGTTACACCAGCCAGAAGGCTGTGGCGGAACACCAATGTCGACAAGCCGGTCTGGAAGGTGACAGAACAGAGTGCGCCAAAAGGATAGGGGTAACTACCAGGGTATGACAGCACGAGTATTTGGGCGAAATTTGCGGTTTTTGCGCAATAACCTTCAAGTTTAAACCCTTGATGGAAACCAACTTGGCTCATTTCATTTGCCATGGCATACAAAGCGGCACGTACACTATCCAGCACCGCTCCCACCCCCACAACCCCAGCAAAAGTGGCAACGCTTCATCAAGGCCACTCTGGATCCTCTCTCCTCCTAAAACACGCCACATACTTCATACCCTTGTTCCTGGTAACCTTCTTCCCCTCCTCAGTCTCACTCCGCATCAGCCTCACACACTCATCCATGCCCTCTCCATCCTCCCCCTCGCCCTCCTCAAACACCCTCTCCACGCGCTCAAAAGATGGGTGCTTCTCGAAATGCCCCCTCATCCATTCATGCAGATCCTGCACATCAGTAATCGTGTACACAATCGCACCGGGTTTCAGCACGTAGGCGTACTCAGAGTTGAGCGTGTAGGACACAATACGCGCCTTGTGCTTGCGCTGCTTGAAATGCGGGTCCGGGAAGCACAGGAAGATCTTGTCGAGCTGCCCGCGGGTGAAGAAGTTGGGGAGAAACTTCATGGTGTTGGCGCGAATGCATGATGCATTTTGGAACCCGCCTGTAGCGGCGTTTTGCACGCGCAGGGCGCGCACTTTCTCTTGCACGTACTCGGTTACTGAGGTGCGGATCTCCATGCCTGTTGGGGGAGCGGGTTAGGATTGATGAAGAAGGAGGGAAAGAGGTCCTGGGAAACGCACCAAGGATCAATGTGTCGGGAAACTTTGGTGCCAGGGCAAATAGTAACCCGCCGAAGCCGCAGCCAATGTCGGCGATTTCGACGTTCTTGGTGAGTGCTTTTGCGGAGGTTGAGGGCGAGTCGTCATGTGATGTGGTTGGCTGCTCGACTGCGTATCTTGGGTACAGGCTCGCCCAATCCATGTCTGCGGGGCTTGTTGGACTACAAATGATCAGTATAATATCTGTATGGGAGGCGAGACATCAATTACTATGTCAAAGAGTGGTCCGAGAACGGGTTGGCGTGGGCGCGCTGCCTGTAGAATTTCTTCTTCGGAAGGGCGGCGTCATTTTCAATCAGAGTCTTCTTATACTCTTCGCGCTTCTGGCGCTTTGCTGGCTCGCCGGGCATTGTGTCTGTTTTGCGTTTGCTGCTCATGGGCGTCGTGCTGATCTGCGGTCTTGATTGCTGGGAGAAGTTTCATGTGGCAGGCGAGAGTGGATTGGCTGGTTTGCACCAAGCGAGGCTGAAAGTGGAGTCGGGCTTTGCACTAGCTTCCACTACGATTCTGCGGAGACACAATCCACATTGCATGTATCAAACATGACGTAGTGTTCAATTCCACTTCTGCTGCAGCTCTTGACGATTGCGATGGAATCGCCAGAAATACGATTTATAGTAAGTCACGTCCTCGATCGCGCACTGCGTAAGGAACGGTGAGGTGCAAAGTGAATACACGAAAGTCAAATCAAGCCCATACACAGCGCCCAAGTGCTAATCCCAAAGTATGCCAAATCGTGCAATCATAATCAACGGAACTCATAGGCGCCCTGGCACCCGTGATCTTCAATATGCTCTAGTTGGAGCTTCTGAAATCTGCGGTTCATTAGCGCGAGATCCGCAAACGGAATGGGACGCGCTCACCTCTCGCTCTTCGCGTGGAAGTAGATGCCCTCAATGCTGCCCGAGACCTGGTTGAAGGAGATGTAGTAGAAGCCCTCAAAGCTGGCTCCACTGATCGTCTTCACTCTATGATCGGGAACTAAAAAGTACTCTTTCCAGCGCATAAACAGATGTTCCTTCTGCATCCAGTCTTTGGATACAGCATCTGCTCGCGATGAGGGCTTCGAAGGCTTGTATGCTGGGAATCTTGCCCAGTGCTGCCGGTCGACTTTCTCGTTTGAGCCCCACTCCGGATGTTGTGTTATGAAGTTGTACTTGTTTCCAATAATCTCGCCCTCGAAGTACGTAGTCAGGCTGGGGTGGTCATCCGTTAGACCTGGCACTGGTTAGCTCTGTCTTTGTGCAGGGCCTTGTGTTCACGCACCCTGAATGCGCAAATATCCACACATGAACGACTCGCGCATGTCCACATGCTTTATCTCGACGTCGACTTCATACTGCTGCCGGTCGGAGGTCTGGCTGCCCTTGAACCTGCTGCCGGGGCGAAGGAGTGAGGAGGACGACACGGGGAGGAACTGCGTCGCGGTCAGTGATTGGTGACTCGAACAGAAGTCTGCTTGCGGATCCTATAGAAGCACATACCCTGTGGGTGGGAAATGGCGCAGCGAGATGGCTGGGGACGAATCGAATAGGCGCCGGCGCAGTTGCGGAGAGCGGCGAGGCTGAGGCGCGCTGATCGTCGACACTGTCGTCTGTCACGGTCATTGGCGTTGGCGTGTCTCTGTTCGGCGCTTCTATACTGGCATTCGATGGCTTGCTATGTGTCTCGGATGCCGACTGTTCGCGTGCAGCATGTGGCGGCAGCGTGGGCTGTCGCTGCCCCGGTGTGCGTCGCTCAGAGTCGACATTATCGCCAGTACTGCTGTCGCGGGCGTCATTCAGCCCGCTGAAGGAGGTCGGTGTGTGTGACTCGTCGGGTGGACATGTTGCGCGCTCGTGCTCCACTGGCGAAACGACATCATCGGGCGTCGGCATAGTCCGGTCGAGAGGAGCCAGGATCACGATTCAGAGTTTATCGACTACACATATGAACGAGGCGAGGCTGCGAGGGTGAAATGATCAGAATAAAATGGTGGAAGGCCGGTCGGTGGACGATTGAGGTGTGCTTCTCCAAATGGCGAGATCGGGCGCTCAGACAGGTGGGTGAGTCGAGTGGATACGGCAGCGGCAGTCTGGGGTCGCTAGCTTCACGTGGGGGCGACAGGAACAGCCTCTAGGCGGTTTGCAGTTGCAGCCCGCAGATCACACGATCACCTTGCTGTGCATTCTGGTCGTGTAAGATGCCGATAGGCTAATTGATGAAATTCATGTCGGTCTTTTTATGGTTGGTGAACGCACGACGAAGTAGACGATTTTCTTCTACTCCGCATCACACAGGACCCTCTGCTATCTTCTACCACGGCTGTGTGGACCCTGTGCGGGACTCTCAGCCTCATATCCGCCGAATCCCCACTTACTGTGGCCTTGCAGTGGTAGGTCAGTTTTGCTGTATTCGTGCTTGTTTGTCCTCTCATAGCCATCCTCTCAAAAACGCATTTCGCGCTCTAGCGACAGAGATACCTCTAAATGGGCTTGATCTGTACATTGTCAATACTGCATCATGGAAATAGCAGAACATCGTACCTTGAAGTGCAGCGAGATTAATGAGAAAACCAATGCTTTCAAGTCTTGAACGAGGTAGTAGAAGACACGGAGACCCTCTGGATCTGAGGAGTCTTGTACATCTTGCAGAGATCCAATTTTGGCAGTCTTTAGTCGTTAGTAAAGGCCGTGGATACTGGTGCGTGTGCATACCTCAAACGAGATGTGCTCACTACCCAGCCTGATCTCGAGCTCTTGACGTCCATCCTTGTTCTTCTGCGGCCATTTGGTGTCGTCCTCCCTGGCATAGAGTCAGTGAGCCCGTTCCGTCTACCTGATCATGTGAACATACTTGAGAATTTCGCTTTCCTTGACAATGCGCTTGATCTCAGCGACCAGAGCGTCGCTCACGCACACTATACGGAGTCAGTGACACGATCGAGATACAGATTTGGTTTCTTACTCTCTTTTCGAATAAGGGAGTCATTGCGGTAGTTGGAGTTGTTGGCGTATCGTGCAGACGCGCTGCGACCATCACCAAGCACCCGGAAGTCAAACTCTGCATGGCGATTAGCTGCGTCACTCGATTGATCATTCAAGTTCCGTACCCAGGAACTCGTGCCCGAATCGCCCTTGGTGGCCGGAGCTGCGCAGTTGTTAGCAGCGAGCGTGCACACATGACGCACACGCAACCCACTAGTATCGCAGATAGAACGGTTCGCTGCTCATCGTGATGGCCTGCGTGCAAGAGTACGCGCAAGTCTGAGATGTTACAAAACGGTTGATATTAAGCTTCGCGCTGGCCGGCCTCGCGGTTCACGATCTTCGGCGGCGTGAGACCCCTGCCGTTGCTGTTTTGGCGAGCGGCTGCCAAGTCTCCTAGTTCCACTTTCTCGAGCAGACACCTGGACAGTGTACGCGGTCCTGGGAGCAGCGCAACTTAGTTATCGAAGAAGCCACCGGTGCGCGTAGGGCAATTCAACCTCCTCCGCACACACGTACAAGCTGCAGCATCGCCGGGCCCAACACTCCATCCACGGCCGAGCCCGCAATCCATACACGTAGCATCCCACCTCCTACAACTACGGCCACCTAAGAGCACCTCCACGGCCTCGCGGTCACGACCATCCACCGCCATTGCTGCCGGCAATCCACACTGCACACCTCAACAATAGTGGGCGTAGCTAGTCCGGCAAGATGGCGACCTTTCTCGAAAATGCGTACAGCATGGTATGGAGGGACCACCTGGCAGCATAGAGGAGAGCTCCGAGAGCTGACGGGCAACAGGTGCACCAGGACAATGCGGCCGACGTGCCCTCGGAGAACGAGCTGAAGACAGCACTGGAGAAGGGCAATGACGAGCAGAAGATCGAGACAATGGTGCGTCTGCAACACCACACTGCACATGCCCCGCGTCGGTGCAGCAGCATGGTTAACAACCACACAGAAGAAGATCCTGGCCATCATGCTCAACGGCGACGCAAAGACGGGGCTCCTCATGCACATAATACGATTCGTCATGCCCAGCAAATCGAAGCCGCTGAAGAAGCTCATGTACTTCTTCTTCGAGGTGTGCCCGAAGCACGATGCTCAGGGCAAGCTGCGGCAGGAGTGGATCCTGGTCTGGTGTGTTGAGAGTGCCCTATCACAAGACTGAGGCTGACAACGTTAGCAACGCCATCCGCTTCGATCTGCAGGCACCGAACGAATACGTGCGAGGAAACACATTGCGCTTTGTGTACGTCTTGGATACTCCCTGCGCCGACACTGCTGACACCATCATAGCACCAAGCTGCGCGACGCGGAGCTCGTTGAGCCGTTGCTACGTATGTTGCCCCCTTTTCCCTCCATTGCGACCCTGCTGACCACCCACCAGAGCCTGTCCGACAATGTCTCACACACCGACACGCATACGTCCGCAAGAACGCTACCTTTGCCATCGCATCCATCTTCACTCACCTCCCCGAGCTCATGCCCGATGCGCCTGACCTCCTGACCACCTTCCTTGACGACGAGAACGATCCCACCTGCAAGCGCAACGCTTTCGCCGCCCTTACATCCATCAGCCACGACAAGGCGCTCGAGTACCTGAGCACCGTCTTCGATGCGATTCCAAACCACGAGGAGCTCCTGCTTCTTGCAGAGCTCGAGTTCATCCGCCGAGACGCTGCCATCAACCCCGGCAACAAGGCCAAATACCTGCGTCTGATCTTTGACCTGCTCGAGTCCCAGGTCTCGACTGTCATCTATGAGGCCGCACACGCCCTAACAACACTCACAAGCAACCCTGTTGCTGTTAAGGCTGCGGCAGGGAAATTCGTCGAGCTGGCAGTCAAGGAGCCCGACAACAACGTCAAACTCATCGTTCTGGAGAGGGTTAACCAGCTGAGGGGCAAGAACGAGGGCGTCTTGGATGATCTGACAATGGAGATTCTCCGCGTCCTTTCCAGCACCGATCTTGACGTGCGCAAGAAGGCGCTGCAGATCGCCATGGACATGATTTCCAGCAGGAACGTCGAGGAGGTCGTGCTGCTTTTGAAGAAGGAGCTGATGAAGACCGCTGATGAGCAGTATGACAAGAACTCCGAGTACAGGTCTATTCTTATCTCTGCTATCCATCAGGCCGCCATCAAGTTCCCAGAAGTTGCCGCAAGCGTTGTCGGCTCACTTATGGATTTCATCTCCGACGTCAGCAGCAACGCATCCGCAGTTGACGTTATCTCGTTTGTTAAGGAGGTCGTCGAACGCTTCCCCGACCTCCGCGCTTCGATCATCGAGCGTCTTGTCTCGACCCTGGGCGAGGTCCGTGCTGGAAAGGTCTACCGTGGTGTTCTCTGGATCATCGGTGAATACTCGCTCGAGGTCAAGGACATCCAGGATGCCTGGAAGGGCATTCGATCTTCTTTGGGCGAGATTCCCATTCTTGCCTCGGAGCAAAGGCTTCTGGACGATGTCTCGGAGGGCAAAGAGGGTGATGACCAGGTCAACGGGCATACCAAGGCCGCAGCCCCGACAGGCTCACGCAAGGTCCTTGCCGATGGCACATACGCAACCGAAAGTGCGCTCACATCTTCTGCTGCAGCCAAAGCGAAGCTTGATGCTGTCAAAAATTCGCAGAAACCCCCTCTGCGCCAGCTCGTACTCGATGGCGATTACTACTTGGCAACTGTCCTCTCCAGCACGCTCACCAAGCTAGTCATGCGCTACTCGGAACTGTCGCAGAACACCGCACGGACGAACGCGCTTCGTGCGGAGGCCATGCTTATCATGATCTCGATCATCCGCGTTGGTCAGTCGCAGTTCGTCAAGACCCTCATTGACGAGGACTCTGTCGATCGCATCATGTCTTGTGTGCGATCGTTGTCGGAGTTCTCCCAGAAGAAGGAGCTTGAGACAGTATTCTTGGAAGACACACGGAAATCTTTCGCCACAATGGTACAGACAGAAGAGAAGAAACGTGCTGCCAAGGAAGCTTCTGAGAGGATGAAGTCAGCTGTCAATGTTGACGACTCCTTCAGCATCCGTCAACTCAAGAAGAAGGATGCCGATGGGAACGACGAGATTGAGCAGGACCTGGAGAGGGCCACAGGTGGCGACACTGCGACCGAGGATCTCTCATCGAAATTGAGCCGTGTGGTTCAACTCACTGGTTTCTCTGACCCAGTCTACGCCGAGGCTTATGTCAAGGTATTTTTAATTCTTGCTTCTTTCAGCTTGTACTAATTGCGACAGGTCCATCAATTCGACATCGTGCTTGATGTGCTCCTTGTCAACCAAACGACCGAGACACTGCAGAACTTGACAGTAGAGTTTGCAACCCTGGGTGACCTCAAGGTTGTCGAGCGACCGCCAACGCAGAACGTCGGCCCCCACGACTTCATTAACCTGCAGTCTACGATCAAGGTGTCTTCGACCGACACTGGTGTCATCTTCGGTAACGTTCTCTACGAAGGCGAGAAGGGCGTAGACTCCAACGTCGTCATCTTGAACGATGTACATGTCGATATCATGGACTACATCAAGCCCGCGCAATGCACAGAGACACAGTTCCGCACCATGTGGACCGAGTTCGAGTGGGAGAATAAGGTCAACATCAACTCCAAGGCCAAGTCGCTGCGCGAGTTCTTGAAGCAGTTGATGGCTTGCACAAATATGAGCTGTTTGACACCAGAAGCGTCGATGAAGGGCGATTGTCAGTTCCTGTCAGCCAATTTGTACGCTAGAAGCGTTTTTGGTAAGTTCAATTCTTCGTTGTTATGTTCGTCCATGATGCTGATAGTATACAGGCGAGGATGCTTTGGCCAATCTGAGTATCGAGAAAGAGGGCGACAACGGCCCGATTACGGGATTTGTGCGCATTCGCAGCCGGTCGCAAGGGTTAGCATTGAGCTTGGGTTCGCTGAAGGGATTGAACAAGGTTGGCGTCGCGTGAGCGAGTCGTTGCTTGTAATGGTCAGTAATGCAGTGCACCAGCCAAAGCCTGGGCCTACAAGTCTAGAATTGCCTGTAGTGGAAGATATCACATCAAATCAATACCCAACATCGCCGTTCCCGCGGATGCAGCTGCCGTGCCTGAGACGTGCATCCCACGTGCATGCTCGGACTACTCTCCCAGCTGATATTTTGACAAGCGATTGGAAACGGACGCCACGAACGTCACTTACGGGCGGCAGGACTATCGGAAATCATTACAAGAGCGAAGCGTGCGGGGAGTTCGAGATCTGATTGGTCAATTCCCGGGAGTTGTGCCGCGTAAGGCCTCGATGACTTGCGGCTTCAGGACAAGCTCATCAAGCTTCATGGGCACCGTGGTAAGCTTCCGGGCGATAGCGCATGCTGCGCGCGGCTATAAATGCGTAGCCAGCACCCATGGAGCTGGGCGAAAGCTTGACGAAGCTTGGCCTGCGTGAATTAGCATTTCAAGATGCATTTCCGATCTGCTGCACATGCCGCTGTGGTGCTTGCGTTTACTGCGCTCGCCGAGGCAGCTCCTACAACCACAGTCAAGGCGTCGGCCAATGCCGGTTCTCCAAGCTCGGATGTCTATCCTCCGTCTGGAAGTATGTTCAATGCAATTGGTATATGTTCAGTCCACTGACTAGCTTGCCTGTAGCTGTAGTCAACTCCTCCCTCTTCCCTCCGGAGTCAGTCGTTGGCTTTCCTGGCCCAACACCTACGGGAGTAGAGCCCAATGCCATCCAAACTGCGCCCTCGTACCCATACAACGAGGACCAAGCTGGGTCGTTCCCTCTGATAGCTCCCCAGCCGCACGGCAACGACGAGCAGTCCAAGTTCGACATCACAAGGTACTGGGGAAACCTGTCGCCATGGTACTCTCTCCGCTCTGCGGACTACGGCCTCCCCGATGCCAGCCCCCTCGCCCCCGAGGGCTGCGAGGTCACGCAGATGCTGCTGCTCTACCGCCACGGCGCCCGCTATCCCACCAGCGGAGCTGGCCCGAGCACCTTTGCGCAGAAGGTCGCCAACGCGACGAAGACGGGTAACTTAACTTTCTCGGGCGAACTGTCTTTCCTCGGCGATTGGACTTACAAGCTCGGTGCCGAGCTGCTCACGCCCTTCGGCCGCAGCCAGAACTTCATGCTCGGTGTTGAGTACAGGCAGTTGTACGGCCACTTGCTCAATAACTTCACTGCTGCTGGAAAGCTGCCTGTGTTCCGCACGCAGAGCCAGGACCGCATGGTCAAAACGGCGGAGAATTTCGCCGCTGGATTCTTCGGCGGTACGTATGATTCCTAAGTATGGGTCGGTATGAGTGCTGATTAATTTTAGTTCCTGAGTACATGAGCGAAGTCAACATCGAGATTTTGGTCGAGACACCAGGTCTCAACAACTCGGGAGCGCCTTACGAGGTCTGCCTGAACTCCAATGTCGCCAGCAAGGGCAGCATTGGAAGCACCGTTGCCAACAAATTCGCCGTCAATGCCTGTAAGCCCGCACGCCTACACACACATGTAGACTGTCTCCTGACAATGGCCAATTAGTCAACTCCACCATCGCGCGTCTGCAGTCGCACGCCAAGGGCATCAACTTCACCTCCACCGACGCCATTGCCATGCTGCAGCTGTGCTCGTACGAGACCAACGCGCTGGGCTACTCCGCCTTCTGCGATCTGTTCAGCGAGGTACGTCTCTGTACTCCCCCATCCACCCATCCACTAACCCCCTCTCAACAGGAAGACTTCCTCAACTACGAATACTACTACGACCTCTCCTTCTACTACAACAACGGTCCCGGCTCCCCCGTCGCCGCCGCGCAAGGGAAAGGCTACCTGGACGAGTACATCGCGCGCTTCACGGGCTCCTACCCCTCTGCCAACAGTGCGCTGAACGAAACCTTCGACAAATCATCGACGTACTTCCCACTGACCCAGAGTATCTACGCGGATGCCACGCACGAAGTTGTGGTGCTGGACACGCTCACAGCGTTCAACCTGACCGCGCTGTTCGCCGGCCCGCCTCTCAGCCCGACAGGAAACAGGCGCGATAACAGCTTTGTAGCCAGCAGACTTGTGCCGTTTGCGACGCATTTCACGACGCAGGTGCTGGAGTGCAAGAACAAGAGTCCGAGCAAGCAGATGAGGTTTATTGTGTGAGTTCGCCCCTCTCCGCTTCCCCCTCTTCGCCCTCTCTCCCGAAAACACCTACATCCCGCTGACAATGTCCAGCAACGACGCTGTCGTCCCGCTCGACACCTCCCACCCAGGCTGCCCAACCGACAAGGACGGCCTGTGCTCGTTTGATAATGTGGTCAGTGTGTTGAAGAAGCGCAGCGCGGAGATCGATTTCAACTATGATTGTCTGGCAAACTACACGGCGAGTCCAGGGATGGATTACAATGGTAGGGCGCCGAGGATGTGAGGGAGTGTGAAGAGTAATTGTGGGGTAAGGAGAATGAGGTATTGGGAATATAAGGGAGAGATGGGTTGGGTAAATACAGGATAATAAAGCCACGGTACGTCGCTTTCCGCTAGCTGTCAAGTCACGCGTGTTCGGGCAGTTTCGCTGCATAGGCAGTCGTAATGTATATATACATATGTGTGTATACTCAAAACGAACTCCAAGTCTCCCTCTTACAACACTGGCTGACGTGATTCTACCCCAATCATCACGTAAGAACGCAGTCTCACGTCTATTCTCCTACTCCGACTGAACGCTCGCAGGCCAGAAGCTCAATCCACAACCCCTAAAAAAACAAGAAAAAAAAAAGCCTACACAAAGCCAACAGAAAGCGCAAAAAGAACTTGTCCAAACCGAACAACCCACAAGACACAGAACCAAGAAGCAAGTCCTGACGCAGGTACGCAATTACGCAATTACGCCTCGTCTCCCACGCTCCCCAAGAAAACAAGTTGGCATTAGAAAGAACAAAAAAACCAAAAAAAGAATCTAGCTGAGACTGGTTTCGATCCAGTGTCCTCCGGGTTATGAGCCCGGCGCGCTTCCGCTGCGCCACTCAGCTTTTTGATTTGCTTGATGGAACTCTTGAATTTCTAAAATATTATATTCCCTTTTTCAAAAATCGAAAACAGTCTTCTTCGTGTTGGCGGTCTTCTAGCATAATCTGAACATCGGGATGCAGAGTTGTTGATGTTCGGAAAGGGAATTTTCGAGCATGTGGGGCCGTCGCGCCTGGCTAAGGGCTTGAGTCACGTCGCTTTGGAAAGAAGCCAGGGGCTAGCGATGGGTAATGGATCATGGATAATGGATGCTTGTGTGCTGCACACTGCACACTGCACACTGCACACAACCCGCCTTGCTACACACGTAGAGTATAACCTAGTGATGTGCGTTGTAGAAGCACCTCAGCCCCTAAGACACCAAATTGGCAAAAGCGCGTGTGCACTTCGCGTACCGGATGCTGGGTCCCCAGACCCGGGGGGAGTATGGCATACACTCACTCTGATGATTGTGGAATCTTGTCTTGTTTTTTTGGGGCGGGGCGGTTATGTATTGCGTAAGTGGGGGTCCGGGAGTGTGGCGAAGAGGAGGTGGAGGTGGGCTGCTTGAGCTGTCCCTGGCTGGGTGTTGATATCAGGATCCGGGGAGGGGGGGGGGGGGGGATTGGGGTTGGTGGAAGCTTGAAAGGCACGTGTGGGAGCAGCAGAGAATGATGTACAGATGGATAGACAAAACGGCGCAAACACGCACGCACGCGGCGGTGGTATCTTCGATCTAGAAAGAGAAGAAAAAAGAAACATGACACAAACAACACAACCCGGCACGTCTAAACCTCGCCGTTCCGCGGTCACTAGAAACGGGTCCCCCAGTTCATACCCCCCCCCCCCCCTATTCACACCCCCTTCGCCTCACACAACACGCCCCCCTTACTAACCGTAGTCCCCAACCCCCTATGCACCTCGACCTGGAACCCCTCAAACGGCACCCTCTCCCCATCCACGCTGATATACCCGCTCTCCTGCTCGCGCGGCACGATCCGGTACGCAACAACCTTCTGGTAATCCACGCCCTCCATGTCGAAGAAGGTGTTGCTCTCCACCGCGAGCAGCATCTTGATAGCAGTCAAGCGGGGGATATCGCCGCGGATGCGGACGAGGTCGATACACCCGTCGGAGGGCACAGCGGCGGGGAAGAAATTCGCGTCCGGAGACATGTAGCTGATGTTGCCGGCGTAGAAATTGCCGAGGTGCGGGTGCGGGACTAGCGACCAGTCTGAGGGGAGGGGTGAGTTTATATCGCCGTATTGGAGCGGTGGGAGGGGTGCATCGGGCGCGGGGACGGGGCGCGTATCGTGGGTTTGTGAGGGCGCTGCCGCGGCAGAGGCGCGGTAGGCTTCGCGCACAGCGGCTTTGGAGGTGTGCACGGCTTTGACCGCGATGTCAGCCGGGTACACGGTTTGCGAGAGCAGCCGCGTCAGGAACCCCCATGTGAAGCGCGCGGCGCCCATCCAGCGCAGGTGCTCAGTGGCCAAATCGGTTTCCGCGACGATGCCCACGGACTGCGAGAGGAAGGAGAGGGTCCGCGTGGTGCCTTGGGTGACGGAGCAGAGATCGAGCGGGGTGCGCAGGCCCTTGACCACAGCGAGCGCGGCGATGCTGGGACTGTCGCTGCCGTTGAAGTTCAGGCTCAGCGCGTTGCCCGACCCGCACGGCAGCTGGGCTACTGCCACCTTGTGCAGTGCCAGCGCGGCGTCGGCCCGCTTGCCCAGCCCGTTCCAGACTTCGTGCGGGATGCCGTCGCCCGAGCAGCAGGCGACCAGGTCGTAGTCGGAGATGTTGAGGGATTGGGCGATTTCCACGCCGTGGCCCTGGTGGGTGGTCTTCTCGACGGAGAGCGAGCAGCGCGCCGCGGCGAAGATGGGCGCGATGGATTTGTGGTACATTTTCACCGCGCCGCCTTGTCCGCCGAAGGGGTTTATGAGGACCTTGATGCGCTTCTGGCGCTGGGAGGTGCCGTATGCGCGCGAGAGGAGTGCCTCAATCCAGGCCGAGACCAGCGTGCTGTCCGGCTTGTCGAGCTTGTAGCTGATAATGGCCGGGCGCACGACTTTGGCGGACTCGGGATGCGCATATTGGATGGTGATGTCGCCGTTCTCCGAGTGCTCGGCCCAGAGGATGTTGTAGAAGGGGATGGAGCGCGTGGACTTGTTGTTGCGGGAGAGGGATAGGCCGCAGCAGCCTGCGCCTCTGCTGTCCTGCAGCTCCTCGTCTGGTGGAGGGATCAGTACAAGACCACACAAACAGTATATTTGTATATATACCCAAGACGACAAGTGAGTCGGTCCCCAGCGTCAGCGAGGCATCGCGGCCGACAGCGAGCGTGTCCGGGACGCCAGCAGCATCGCCGAGCTGTGGAGTGTGCTGATCTCTAAAGGGATCGTCGCGGCCTGCAGTGGCGGCCATGGTCATGTCAAGCGAGTGTAAAGTGCCCTCAGCATGCTGGACGCGCAGAGCGAACGTGCGAGCAGAGGTCAGCTATCACAGACCCGCGCTCGAACTCGGCATGCGGAGGACCGCGGCTGCAACGTTAGAGCTAGACCAGGAGTGGATATCCCAGCCAACGTGATTGGGCCATGGTTCGTGTACCCTTCATCAAGTACTATAGCAACGATACGAAGAGGTGATACACTGAGCCAGTCATGTCCTCGACCCCGCAAGAGAATATTCTCATGGCTTTGTCACCGTGATGTGAAAAGTGAAAGAAATGCCAGAAATACCGAGTTGTCTGCTGCTGCCACTTAGAGTTTCCAGGGACCTTGCCAAACCACATCCACAATGCTCGAACCATCTCCTCAAACCTTCTCCGAGTCCATGTGACTTCCGATCTGACGCTTGCGTACACTTGACGACTCGGAAAGCAAACCACCGCGCAACCCGAGCCCCTGGACATGCAGCGCACGCACGACCTTGGACACCACCCTTGGGAACGGTGACTCGCGGAACCGCGGGAGCCTCGTCCGGTGACCCCCACGCGCCCTCGACTAGCATCGTGATCTGAGCACCGCGCAACACGACTCGCCCACGCGAAAGTGGACTCGATGGACGCCTTCGCGGCTCAACAGCGGCGGTACTAGAGTGAACCAGGAGATCGGGCGCCGGGGAGGCGGTACCGGGTTTGGTGTGAGCGTAACAGTGACGACGAAGAGCACGCGAAGGAGGCTGTGATGGCAGAGAACAATTGATTAAAACCAGTTGCGACCTGGATGCGGGCAATCAATCCTACGCCCAACGCACCGCATCCAATGCGCATCTCGCAAGGGTATATACGCGCATAGATTGCGCCAGGAATAGCTCCAACCCAACCCCAACCAACGCCAATAATGCTGAACGCTCAAGCTGCCCGACTTTGCACGAGGGGTCGGAAAAAGTAATGCCAGACGAAAGGAGACGGTTGCTACCGCGAGACAAGCACCCGGTCAACCGCCTCTGCCGCCAGCTGGGACACTTCGGCGATGCCGCCCTTGACGTCGACAATCTCGACATCCTTGAGCTGCTTGACCTCCTTCTCGTCCGGCTCCTCGAGCGCTGCAAACTGGCTCTCCACCATGCTGTCCTTCATGTAGTGGCCTTGCCTGCCGCGCACACGGGCGAGCAGTGTCTCCTTGTCTGCGCGGAGGTAGACGAAGTGCACATTGGCATCTGGCTCCTCGTCGTACAGCCTGGCAGTGCGGATCACGTCACGGTACTTCTTCTTCAGCGCACTGCACGTGATGACTACACCCTTGGCGCCCTTCTTGAGGTCCTGGAGAGCCTGGTCGCGTAAGAGAATGAGCCAGTCCCAGCGGTCCTCGTCGTTGAGTGGAATGCCAGCAGCCATCTTGTCGATATTTGCCTTTGGGTGGTACTGTAAAGGGATTAGATGGTGTTGTAGTACAATTCGATTCTAAACTTACCTCGTCGCCCTCAATGTACTCAAAGCCATAGCGATCACTGAGCACTTTGGCAATGGTGCTCTTTCCACAGCCCGCAGGGCCGGTGACGATGAGGATGTGGTGACGGTGAGGAATGGCCATTTCGGTGGTCTTACTCAGATTTCCGGAAGATGTGGACGGTGAGCCGGCTGTAGACGTAGGAGGCGTGGGCAGCGACGCATAGTGTACTGGGACAGAATGTGTTTGCTCGATAGTTTGCAACATGACTGTTTGCTCTTTAAATTAGGCAAACGGGCTGGCGGATTGACGAGTGAAAGCAAGTGCTAGCGGTGGTGCTTGTAGTGCTGAATGGGGTGGAGCCGAAGACTATATATATAGTGTTGAGAGGTATGCAACGCACAGTATATATTGGGCGCTGGTGAGCAGGAACGGCACTTCTGCCTTACACTGGGGCAGGGCGCATTTTAAGAGGTGGGTGCACGTATGGAAATTCCTCCCGCGCCCATGACGGCAAGGGTGGGATCAGAGTTTGGGTGCACAGTGTCGGGGCCAAGGCTTGATGTCACTACTGCTAGCAGAGTCGCGTGCGAATCAGCGAGCGCATTGCGCACTTTGCTCAGGCCAGTCTGGGGACAGGAGCTGGCGGATGTAACTGCCCGCAAATTGGCGTGCCTGGCCATGCCCGATGCGACAGGAGAAAGGGAGTTTCGTCGTCCTCGGCGTTTGAAAGTTTGGTCTTGCCGGGACGCGTGGGATGATGCAGTGGCGGATGGAGACCCCGCAAATCTTGGTATGCACCCCGGTCGTCGTCAGGTACTGGTGCGTTGTGCATGTTCATCCGGCATGATGCCAACGCAGCACTCAGCCCTTGGAGCTCGTGACTACGCTGTGTTGCTGTACAGCATTTCAGCAACGCCGCCGTCAGCGAAGAATTCAGCCGGTCGACCCTGCGCTGCGCACGTAGCTGACAGGAGGAGACGTTTAATAATAGCGCGTGGGGGTCACGAGAGTTGCTGAAGTCTCTTCCGGGCCGGTGAGGGTCGAGCCTTGAACAGCAACGGATCGTGTGGGCGGCACCCCGAGAGAAGCATGCTGGAAATCTTCCAGACGCGCTGGAGCAGTGCGAGTCTCCGCCGCACATTCACATCCACATTCCGAGGCCTCAGGCTGCGCTGTGTGGCTCACCGCCCGGCAGGGAGTGGTTGCAGCAGCGTGTGTGGTCAGCTCAAGGCTTGCCTACGTGACTCCCGACGGCCCGCGTGACGACTTTGAGACACTGTGAAAGCGGACAGGGAACAGGCAGCCGAGCGTAGGGCAGGGCAGGGCAGGGCAGGGCAGTGCAGGGCAGGAAACAAGGGAGGGCCAGACAAGAAGCACTGTGATGATGCAACTCGCGGGGAGCGTCATCACGTGATATGCTAGCACCGCAACGGCAAGCGCGAGCTGTACCTAGCTGGGGAAGCTGCGCAACAGCATCGCGACAGCGCCGACTACCGACGAGACGCTGACAGCTGCATCACAATTTGGAGACGCGCCACACAATCCATAGCGCCGTCGCAGCCATGTCCTACTTCTTCTCCACCCCGGTCGATATCGACATTGTCCTCGAGGACCTCGATGACCGCTCCGCCGTCGACGTCAAGCTCGATAAGAACCGCAAAGAGAAGGTGCCATTGTACCTCGATGGCGAGTCGGTCAAGGGACAGGTCACAGTCAGGCCCAAGGATGGCAAGCGGCTAGAGCACACAGGCATCAAGGTGCAGTTCATTGGTACAATTGGTGGGTAGCTCTGCAACTCATGCTGGCGCCTGGAACGCCGGTCGTCGGCCATTGCACAACGCTGACATGGCCTGGTGCAGAGATGTTCTTCGATCGCGGAAACCACCATGAATTCCTGTCCCTCGGCCAGGAGCTTGCTGCGCCGGGCGAGCTCCAACACCCCCAGACTTTCGAGTTCAACTTCAAGAACGTCGAGAAGCAATACGAATCGTACAACGGCATCAATGTCAAGCTGCGGTACTTTGTCCGCGTAACCGTGTCGCGCCGCATGGCAGACGTAGTCAGGGAGAAGGACTTGTGGGTGTACTCTTACCGGATACCGCCTGAGACAAACAGCTCCATCAAGATGGACGTTGGTATTGAGGACTGTTTGCACATCGAGTTTGAGTATTCCAAGTCGAAATACCACTTGAAGGACGTCATTGTTGGCAGGATATACTTCCTCCTGGTGCGGTTAAAGATCAAGCACATGGAGCTGTCCATTATTAGGAGGGAAACCACGGGCGCAGCGCCCAATCAATACAACGAGAGCGAGACGCTGGTACGGTTCGAGATAATGGACGGCTCTCCGTCGAGAGGTAAGAAGTGGAATGCTGTCGACCGTACAATGCACTAACAAGCCCGCAGGAGAGACCATCCCAATCAGGCTGTTCCTCGGCGGTTTCGACCTGACGCCCACTTTCCGAGACGTAAACAAGAAGTACTCAACTCGTTACTACTTGAGCTTAGTCCTTATCGACGAGGGTATGTGTCTGCTGATATCGCTGCATGTGCCTCACTAACTTGCGTTAGATGCCCGGAGATATTTCAAGCAGTCCGAGATCGTCCTGTTCAGGCAGGCGCCAGAGGGCTTAACGTTGGCCCAGGAGCAGAACAAGCTGATGGCAGTACCTTGAGGGTGGCTGAGAGCTCAAGAAGCAGCTGTGAGGTACCAGTGGGCCGGTACAGATCTAGACACCCCAATAGCGTCAAGAACCTGCATAGACAGATGCATTAGCAGAAGGAGTCCAGGCAGAGCGGCGTCGGAGACCTTCCCCAGATTTTGAATCCTTAGCCATGTAGATACAACTCCAACAATGATACCAGTACGAAAATGGCAACACGGCGAATATGGCAATTCTCGCCGACTGATGTCACGTTGCCACTCCAAGCGCGAAGGAAGTCTGTCGGGGCGTTCGGCCCAGCACGCTAGACTTCGGCTCTGCTAGGTAGTCGACTCGACTTGCTGCCGAAAGAAGTTTCTTCGGCAGGCGGACGTCGCCGTCTGTCGAGCTTTCCACAGGCCCACTCTTGGTGTACAACGCTCCGAGGCACAGCGATATTGAGATGATTCACCTTTGACAAAATGAGCTCAACAGTACTGCAGATGGCTACAAGGCCGAGGTGTTGCTGCTGCACTCGTTGTTAATTGGCAGACCTACGATACAGTCGCAAGAAGCTCCAGCTTTCTGACGCAAGGATCGACTTTCGAAGTGCCTCATTCGCACCGTGATCGTGACCTGAGCTGGTCGATCGGCGATTTGTGTAAAGTCGCCACTTCATTTGTGAATGCCATGTTCCCGTATCGCATTCCCGCCCCTTCGGATACCGTTTTTTGAGCCTCCTTTCGACTGTGCTAGCCGGCGCCAAGTATCACGAGTTGTTCACAGCTGTTCATGGGCAAGATATCCTCAGTGCTATGCACACAAGAGCATGGAAATCTGCCCGCCCTTGAAGATTTTAGTCAAACAGAGGTCATGCTCACACTACACCGCATCATGGCCAGACACTTTTGGAGCTACGCGACTTGCATACGCTACAGTCTGCTGAAGTTGTTGCTTTGGTGTGGATGTTTGGGCCACATTGAACGACGATCGTCATCGCGATCAGCGACAGTCCCTGCACTTTGACAACACAAGCACCGAGACGGGAGGCCTATGGATGTAGCGTTCGCGTCGAACAACCTATTGTGGCACTAAGGATGGAGATGAAAAGCAGAATAGTCCACTCATTCGCTGCTGGGCAATATAGTGCGACTTTGACCGAGGAGTGGAAGCTAATGCATCCTATGCCATGACGTCGCACATGCAATTCTTTCACTTTCCCATGTTTGTGATGCCACATTTTCCCATCCTTTTTAAAGAGGCCACCCACGCAACTTGCTCGGGCATCTGAACCGCAGAGCCTTCGACATGGCAGAATCACGTCCCAACAAGCGTATGTACCCTGCATCGACCGATGTCATCCACTTGTCCCACTAGTGACTGCATTGAACAGTGGAGCCTTATCATTGATACTGACTGAAGTTTTCTACAGAGGAAGAGGCTTCTGACTACTTCGATCAAGGCCCAGGACAAAACTCACAGCGGCCACCTCCTCGACCGCTTCGGAGCACAGCTACTGGAGCTAATTCACGACGTAGCAATCCTGGCGTTGGATCGCGTTTCCATCGATCCTCATTCCGCAACAGCAGACTACCATCCGCCATGCAGAGAAGAGACACCAACCAAACGGTGGGGACGAGCGACACTCAAAGGCTGGAGAAGAAGCAGCAACAGCTCGTAGACGTTGAAAATGAGTACTTCAAACTTAATCCCTGGTATAACCAACAGAAAGACAAGCCTGTGTTCGGCCTTGGCCAGCCCCTGCCGCATACTATGCGACGTGGTATGTGGTGGGGCAAGAACGACCTCAGGCAGAAGATGGAGGACCTGAGAGCTGAGGAGCAGGACCTTCAGAATGGCATTGATACACGTGATGGATTGGATATAGTAAAAGAGAGAGGTAAATTGTTAACATTTGCCATGGCTGGGGAAAGTGCTGACCAGCGTGTCAGAATCCGGCGCCGACGATTCTGAAGGCTCACAAACTCCCCTGAGGCCAACAGAGACCTCGCAACCTAATAACAATGGTGACCTTCAGTCATACACCCAGGACCGCATGCCAAACGTGCGCCAGCCGACTTCCAATTCTTTCTCCATGGCTGGCAGACAGCGAAACGATCATTCTACGCCAGGATCTGCGCCAGTCAACAAGCACGGCCTGGATGAGGCTGACCAGGGCAACAACGGAAGGAACAACTTTGGTTTACAAGATGGTCTCCATCCCCTCCAAGAGCTCGATACTCATGCAACAACGCAAACCCAGAAAGAAGAGAAGGAAATGAAGAAGCGTGAACATGAAGAGCAACAAGAATTTTACAACCAGTATCGTAATCCCATTGCGAAGTTCAGAGCACAATACCCTCAAGCTCCAGCTGAGTTCCTGGCTGTAAGTGTATCAAGTCTCTCCATCCGATCATTGCTGACCCAATCAGACGTTTGTGTACTTGTTCCTCGGGATCGCAGCCAACCTATCTGTCGCAACTTCTCAACAGTCTACAGGATCGTTCGAGACCCAAGCATGGGCTTGGGGTCTCTCCGTGATGGTCGGCATCTACTTGAGTGGTGGTGTGTCTGGTGGCCACCTCAGCCCCTGTATTACCCTTGCTCTCACAATCTTCCGTGGTTTCCCTTGGCGAATGGCGATCGTGTATATCTGTATGCAGATGCTGGCTGGACTTGCCGCTGGTGGCTTGGCTTATGGGTATGTCTTCACTCCGACCAAATCTATCTCGCAATACTAACTCCATCAGAATCTACTACGACGCGATCAACTCTATGGACCCCAACCATACTCTTGACATAACAGGCAGCGCCCTTTTCCCCAAGGGACCCGCATTTTCTGCAGCGACAGCATTCTTCAACGACTTCGTCTTCATGGCCATCTACACTTGCGTCGCCTTCGCGCTCGGAGACGACCAGAATTCGCCTCCAGGACAGGGCATGACTGCATTGATCTTCGGCTTCGTGGGATACCTCATGATGGTCTCGCTCGGCTACAACACCGGACTTGGCATTTCGCCAGCACGCGACCTGGGCCCCAGACTGGTAGGCCTGTGGGCGGGCTACGACTCTTTCGCTGATGCTTACTGGGCCTATGGGCCCTTTGGTGCGTCTATAAGTGGTGCGATCTTTGGTGGGTTCATCTATGATCTGTTTGTCTTCGTGGGTGGTGAGTCGCCGGTCAACTACAGGTGGCCTGAGAAGGGCGATATTGAGTGGAGGTGGAATAGGAAGAAGGAACAGACGAAGGAACTGGTGCACAACCTGGCATAGAGGTTGCAAGTTAGAAAAGAAAAGCTGATTGGTTAACGCTTGCTGGTTTCTTTGTCTTGGCTGTAGTGTCTGTGGTGAGACCCGGAAATAGGGATGTTCTCCCCGCATCCGATCGGGAACTAGGCGCGGTTCAACCGCCATCCTTCTCTCCAACATACTAACCTTCACTAACCATCCATTAAGTCAACTTCTTGGCGGGGTTTAATCAAAATGTCTTCACAATAACCCCAAGGTCTTTGATACCATGTCAACGCGCAGAGCCCTGCAAAAGACCTGTCTTTCACCTCGTTTCATTGTTCTCCTTGGATGTTAAGATGCAACGCCAATAGCCAAGCACCAGACCGTCACACCAGCAATCTAGCTTTCCTTATTATCAGCCATCAATTTAAATATGTCTTCACGAGCGAGCATATCCCCCAAATCAGGCGCGGCCAAACAAGAAGACTCAAGCACTACCGTGCCCACCGTGGGCCTGCGGGAACGCGCCAAGCATGTCACATGGGCATGGTTTCTGTCGACGATGTCGACTGGCGGTCTCTCTATTGCACTCGTAGAAACCCCACATAAATTTCGCGGTATGCATCTCTCACCACACCTTTCTGAAATCAGCTGACCCTCCAACCAGGCACCCACACCATCGGGCTAATAGTCTTCATCTTCGACCTCTGCCTTTTTCTCACCCTATGTACACTCATGCTCCTCCGTGCGACCCTCCACTTCCGCCACTTCGCCTCTTCCTTCACCCACCCGGCCGAATCCTTCTTCCTAGGCTCCTTCTTCCTCAGCATCAGCGTCATTATCGGTTGCATCCAGCTCTATGGCATCACCTACGGGCCCGGGTACCCCTGGCTTGTCGACGCTGTCCACGTCTTGTATTGGCTCTACGCCGCCGTCTCGCTCCTGAACTCGCTGTTCCAGTACTACATCCTCATTGCGTTCAGCAAAGTCCGCCCAGTGCCCTTCCTCCCCAGCGCGTTTCTTGCCGGCTACTCGGCCATGCTGACAGGCACTATTGCCAGCCTCGTTGCAGGATACCAGCCGCCGGGCCGCGCGGCTGCGATCATAGTCTCTGGCTGTGCATTCCAGGGCTTTGGCTGGATAATCTCGCTGATCTGCACATCATTCGTGCTCAAGAATCTGCTGGATGGGGGATTGCCACCGCCACAGCTGAGACCTGCGCTGTTTATTCCGGTCGGAGCGGGTGCTTACACCATCGTCGCGCTGATCGGGCAGGCAAACGCTATTCCCCAGGACTACGGGTATTTTGCTGCGCATCCCTCTGCCAAATCGATCCTACAAACCATGGCCGTGTTCTCAGGGGTTTTTCTGTGGCTCTTCTCGTTCTGGATGTTTGCAATAGCTGTGGCAGCGAATGTGGCGAAGATCGGGAAGATGCCGTTTGCGCTTACGTGGTGGGCGTTCATATTCCCCAATGTCGGGTTTACGCTGTCGACGGTGGTGCTGGGGAGGGAATTGGGGAGTGAAGGGATTCTGTGGGTGGGGAGTGTGATGACCGCGTTGCTGGCGGGGATTTGGTGTGTCGCGGGCGTGGGATGTGTGAGGGCGGTGTGGTTGGGGAGGATTGTGTGGCCTGGGAGGGATGAGGATAAGGATCGGTAACTGGGTTTTTGAATGGATGCTAGTAGTATGTGGTGGGGCTGGTGGGTCATGCATGTTAGAGAGTAACCGACAGGGTACGAGTCTGATTTGTTTAAAAAGTTATGAGTTCTTACAGGCATTTGTGTGAGTGTAAGATATCTAGGAAGCGCGCACGCTAGCTTTCTTGATCAAAGACCTCAATCCCATTGTCGTAATATATCCCAAGAAACTGCTATCTGCAGTTCAAAAAGCACAATACCGTCCAGAGAACGCTTCATCTCTCGTCTATAGGTGCGTACAGGCGATGTGTTGTCTAATCGGCGCTCAGATAGTTACGCTAATAGTAATCACAATTGGCGAACATATATTGTTCTGCTCTCAAAAACACTTGAAACATCCAAAGGGCCTGTATGGAGCAGGCTATACCGTGCGTATTGATCACTGCCTGCATTCCATTGGCATAGCCGCAGTTTGACAATTTCCCATCCATTGACTGCGAGTCTGCCAAAGTCCACTTTTCCCCATTCATTCAATGGAACTCTGTCAAAGTCTACTTCCTTACAGCGCAAGATGGCCGCATAGTTATTTGAGTTATATGTGCCATAATCCTCCACAGCCATCATTAGGCTTATTCGCAGGCCAGAATTCGTTACCGAATACGGGATACTGCTTTTTGATTCTTCGAGGGCCACTATATTGCCTGCAGATTCAAAGTCAACCGGAGAATGTGCCAGCAAGCCGTGAAGATCATGCCAATGTGTACCATGCTGATTCCGCCGACTCCACGCAAACAATGTTTGATCGTCCGAACCTCGCATGATCTCTTCTTGCAATCTGATGAAAGCCTTTGTACCTCTTTCACCATAAAGAAGAGGCATATTGACGTCGAAAAGACCAAGGAGGCAGTATGCAATATCCTCTGATCTCGTTGTTCTTCGTGACGAGGCCCAGGACATCCGCTGGGCGATACTGAATAGCTTCAAGGATTCACCTCGAAGCGCTCTCTTGTGTATTCGGGTGATTTTTGACAGATTGTGACAGTCTTCACTCTTCGTGCCCACGAAGGTCCAGTCGCTAGCATAGAATTCGACCTCCGGAGGCGCCACAAGCTCTTGCAAAGTCCACCCTCTGGAGAACCATCTGATGTTGGCTGCCTGCCACCCTGAGATCGGCAGCCCAGGTGGCAAGTCGTCGAGGTAAGCAAAGCAAATATCTGCCTCTTTATACCATCGAAACATAGAGTTGATTGCTTCTGACAGCTCAGCACTACTCGTCTTGTCAATGCAGCAGGTATCGACCCAGAAGTATCGGAGACCTTTTTTCGCAGTTTGTACACCACACGCGCGGATCTTGTCGTAACCCGCCTTGTTTGTCCCAGTGCCCTCGATAAACTCTCGGTAGGATACTTCGCCGCCACTCTGACTCCACGTATGCGACAGGATGGCGTATGGAGGAACATCATCTCCTATGAATTCGACCAGGCTGAACTCGTCCCCCGCTTCGTTGTCAATCTGCAGGAGCCTCATCGAGAATTGAGCGCTTATAGCTTCTAGCTTTTGGCCAAAAAAAAAAAAAGCGAGAGATCAAAGCAGAGCTAGCTGGTGAGAGACACGCGGCAGGGCTGCAGACCATCTTAATATACCCTGTTTGCTGCGCCTCAAATCCTGTCGGTCAGTCTATGGCGCAGCATCTTGAACCGGATGGCATGAACTCATACTTCATGCTCAGCAATGTTCTCAGTACCTTTTGATTATTAACCGCCACTGAGATATTGGTAACGAGAGAGTCTGACGCGAATGCATGTCGAGTCGTGGTTTCAACGGCGCGAACCCCTCGATGGGAGGAGGTCACGTGAACCGCTTACGCCCAGCCTTGGAGAATCCTGTTCCCCTCCATTCTGTCTCACATGTAACACGTCGCTGCCATACCATCGGAACTTCATTACAATTTTGCGTCTAGAGGCGTCAGGTGCGATTGATAGACCACTATGCACGCAAGACCATGATGCATGTAGTTGGCAGGTTGGCATAACCAGGTCACCCAGCTGCAAATCTTAAACCTCACCTCTGGTGCTCACCAATCATACAGCCTTGCAACCGAAAGTTTGTGTGCCTATTCGATGATCCGCTTTTGGGACTGAGAATCGCGAGCCTTCCAAGGCGCCTTTCGCCCCTATGCAGTGCTGACAGCTTGCACGACGTGCCATTTCCGAACTCGGACGCCACAGCCTGCCTACTTTGCGAATATTGTCGAGAGCAGCTGAAAACCAGAGCCAATTTGGATACTTGGAAGAATCGATGATGTGTTATGCGACTGGTTGACAGATAGCGAACTGGCATGGACAGGGAAGTGGAGGATCCCTCGTAAGCTTCGACGATTGAGCAGTATCTATGTACTAGCGCATTCCAGCCTATCCTGTAAAGCTGTCGAAGGTCAGCCCCCACGTAAGAGCGACACTGCAGCTCTCAACTCAGCTGACGCACGTGCGATTTGTGTGACTTGAACAAACTTTCGAAAGCTGGTCTGGAAGCTCGAGAAAAGTCGCAGGCTGTGACCAGAGACGCTTAGAAGGATGCCAGGAACAGATGCTGTTACCTCTACGTTTGGATGATAAAGCCATGTGATAATGCCCCAGAGCCTCCACCATGATCGGCGTAATATGCACGCTCGGAGGACAGCACCCTGCATCATTCCCGCGGACGAATCAGAAGAGCGAAGCGACTTTGCGCGCCTGAACACAGACAAGCTACAGTAATATTGGATCGCAACCTACATGGCCCAGTGGATCCCCGATGTTTTCTCCGCCCCTCGGCTGAGCACTCTCAGCTCCCTGCTCCAGACCGTGCAGTGAGACGTGGACAAAAGCCTAACACGCCGGCAGACCCGCTTGCTCAGCGATCCCTCCCTCCCCAACATGGCCTTGCGACTCCTCCGACTCTCCGCAATACTGGCAGCGGCGGCGGCACAGCAGAATGTGGGGGATCCTATCAATGACTTCTGCCGTCGTCACCATCACCAGACGTGCATCATCGACTCGAAGCTGTATATAGATGGCGGGAAGGTGTACTACGGAGGATCTGTGGATAACGGCAGTGTCGCTGAGCAGAGTGAGTATGCGGCAAGGTTACACAGGAACGTGACTGATCAGCCTAGACACTCGACTACTTTGGGAGAATGTCTTGGACACAAAGAACGACTACAAGTTCCCGACACAGTACAGCAACTTGACCAAGGTATGTTGTCTGTACCTATACTTAGGGGAACCGTGTTGAGTCGTCATACAGGATCCAGAGGTACCTTCTGTAAGCGGAGGAGTGCTGTGGCCCGATTCTACCAACAAGCTATTCTATCTCTTCGGCGGAGAATACGACAACGTGAATGACCTACAACCCTTTACCACGTTATGGCTCTACGATGTAATCTACAATACCTGGAACCGCTCGAGCGCCTCGGATGGATCTATGACTGACATCAAATGGCCAACCTATGGTGCTGGCGCTGTGACAGATACAGGCACAGCATACTACTACGGTGGATACTTAACGAACTTATCGATGCCCAAATGGGGAGACAATCGTTTGATGTTGAACTCACTTACTTCTTTCAACATGAACACTCGGAGCTGGCAGAACCAAACGTATGATCAGACACCACGCGCAGAAGGCTCGATGCACTTCATACCGGCTTCTGATGCTGGTATGCTCGTCTATTTTGGAGGCTTAGAGATGAACAACGGGGCGAGTAGCTATGTACGTTTATGATTACTGGTTTCAAGCGATGAATGCTAATATCCTGCAGGCAAATATGAGCGTGAGAAGTTCATTCCCAGGGATCTTGACTTACGTCGACTAACACAACATTAGAACATTCAAATCTTTGACATCGCCAATAATCGGTGGTTTACCCAAACAGCAACTGGAGACGTCCCATCGCCAAGGCGAGGCTTTTGCGCGGGCGTGATTTGGGCAAAGGACAGGTCATCGTACAATTTGTGAGAATCTTTGAGAGATTGAGGAACCAAGAATACTGATCTTCGACAGCTATATGTATGGCGGAATCTCATCCAACGAAGACGCACTCGACGAACTGTACATCCTCACGCTGCCCTCATTCCAATGGACTCTGGTGCGTATCCCGCGCCTACAATCCAATAATCGATCTTGCTAAGTAAACCAGGTCTATCCATCCACAGTCCCAAACTACTTCGGCGGCAAAGCCTGGATGTCGTGCGACGTGATCCGCGACTCCCAAATGCTCATCATCGGCGGCCAAATCCCCAACGCCTCACTGACCGACTGCGATGTGCCCAAAATCGGGGGGCAACACGGTCTTCTCATGGGCCAAGAAGCAACCGAACAGGGCGTCTGGTGGCACGCCATACAAGACAACACAACGGGCTACAGAGTACCCGACAAGATCGTTTCGCTCGTCGGCGGCGAGTACATCCCCCTTTACCCCCCTTCATCATACAGCTTAGCCTAACACTCCTCCAGCACCGACGGCCACGCAACAGCCACAGCCCCCGCATCCGGCTTCCTCTCACGCGACCTCTCCGTCTACTTCGCCCGCACCGCCAGCGCAGCCCCTCGCACCGCATCGCGCATCATCCCCGCCACCAACACCCCCTCCGCAGCCCTCAAATCGCACTCGAAATCCACCACGGGCGCTATCGTAGGCGGCGTAGTCGGCGGCGTCCTGGGTCTCGTCGCCCTCGTGGGCCTCATCTTCTTCTGCCTGCGCCGGCGCCGCGCGCGCCAGCAACAACAACCACCCTCCAATGCAGCCCCCATGGCGGAACTGGCTCCCGGCGACCCATCGGAAGCACAGAAGATGGGCATGACTAATTCGATCCACGCCGGCGCGGGCTCGATGCATTCCCCCATGGTCGAGGCGCCTGCGTACTCGCCGCACGGCTGGACTGGTGACACTTCGGGGGGATACTACACCGGGGTGTCGCCGCAGCAGCAGCAAGGCCCGTATACGCCCACCCAGCAACAGATGTATTATCCTCCGCCCCCGGATCCGGCAACGAGCCCGGGGAAGATGGGGAGCCCGCAGAGTGTTAGTCATGAGTTGCCGAGTTCGAGTACGCCTGGGGTGGCGGAGCTGCCGTTGCTGAGGAGTCCGGCGCCGAAGAGGGTGGGGTATTAGTGAAGAGGATGGCGTTGAGAGAGAGAGAGAGAGAGAGATCGGAAAGGGGAGGGGGAGGGAGGGAGGAGAGGTTTGGAAGATGCAGTTCTTGGTGGAGTTATAATCAAGGTTTTTGGTGAAGATAATAGGAGTTTGGTTATTGCTATCTACCACTATTGCTATCCTCCAAGCGCGCATTCTCGCATCAACGATTACTCGAACCCACAGATTCTACTCTGTACTTTTCTACCCCTGCCACTTCATCCTCCTCTGCCTGAACTGACTCACCATCCCAATCGGCAACCACCCGGGATCCACGACATTCAGCCCCCCAAACCGCGTGACCATATCCGGCCCATACATCTGCGCAATCCACTTCCAATACGCATCCATGCTGCCCCAGTTCTTCAATATACCGCGTAGGTTCTTGCCACGCAGCTCCGAGAGCGCTTGGGTAATCTGCGAACTTGCTTCGACTGGGGCTTCGGCGGGGCGCTTGAGGAGCGAGAGGAAGACGTTGGGCAGGTTGGCGGTGGGACCGCTGAGGAGGGATTCGCGGTACTGGGTGTATTCTGAGAGGGGGAAGAAGGTGTCGCCGTCGGCGGGTCTGAAGGGCTTTTGGCCGAATGGGTTATTAGGCTGGGACTGTTGGGCGGGGATAATGGTGTTTTCGAAATACTGTTTAGCCTTGTTGTAGTCGTCCTGCTCTTTCTCTTCGAACTCCTTCAGCAGGTCGTACGGCTTCGCCTTCACCGACTCACGGATCTGGAGGAGCCCGACAAAGGGGGATTTGAGATCCAGGCCGCCGAGTTCGATGGGGAAGTAGAGGAAGCCGTCGGGGAGATTGGAGACTCCGAAGCGGTCTTTGATCATCTGTTTGAGCTGTTGTACGACGTTGCTGCCTTCGAAGACGCTTTCTTGGATCCGGCGGTGGGTGGCGAGCATTGTGTCGATGTGCTCGCGGCCAAAGCAGGTTGCGGATTTGCCGAAGTTGGTGCTGAAGAAGGTTGCTGCGTAGGAGTTCCAGGCTGAAGGGGTTGGTTAGCTGTGCTTTGATCAGGGTTTGGTACGGTGAACTTACTTTGGATCCAGTCGATGACGCTCTTGGGCTTTCCTTGCAGTTGCTGACGGAGCTCCTTTACGTGGGAGTCTACCATCTTGTGGTCAATATCAAAACGGCCATTCGAAGGGTTTAAGTAGAGGAAGCCCCAACGGATGTCGCCTCGAGGAAGGCGGTCGTCAATTTCCTTTGGACCTTGTTTGGTAACACGAATGCTACCTGATTTGACATTGTCGATCTGCAATATGTTAGTAAAATTTCGCGATGCAATTCGGAAAGATCAAGGGTAATGACATACCTGTGTACCAGTGACATCAGCAAAGTCCTGAATTGTAGTCCAAGCTTCGGCGCAAGTCTTGTAGTTCCTATTCCAGAACCAGAGATCATCTTGCATGCGATGCAGCAAGGCGCCGTTGGTGCTCTGGTTGATCGAAAAGTCCAGACAAAACAGTACAACCTCCCCGAAAACATCACTCAAGGCGTGCAAGTCTGGCGTACCCCGGCGCCTCGAACGTGGCTCTGAGGAGTCGTGATCCTCAGCGAACTTCAACGGTGCTTGGAGGAAAGCCCTGAAGAATGATTTCCAAGTATCGGATACGCCAAAGAATTCGAGAATCACCAACACTGTTTCGTGTGGTAGTAGCGAGTTCCATGACTCGAACGTGGTGCGGAAGCATGATATCTCGCCATTGAGATGAGTGTTCAGCATGATCTCAGCTGCGAGGATGTGAAGGAGGCTTTGTTTTGCGTGCATCGGATTTTTGCTGAACTCTTCTTCACCGAATTTCCAATCATCTATGCGAAGGGGGGGAAAAATAGGTTTCCGCATGAACTGGTGCTGCTGCTGTTGTTGTAGTGCAACCTGATGCTGGAGTTGTTCATTTCGACTACTCTCTGCTGCGGGCTGAGTCTGTTGGTTGCTAGTTCCAAAGAGGCTGCTTCCTCCTCCTCCAGGGTAGGCCTGTGCTCCTGAGGGTGCTCCATAGGCTTTAGATCCGAAAAGCCCACCTGAATTTTGATTTGCCTGGACATTGCCAAAGGCACCACCACCTGGAGGCCCATTGGCTGGAACAGGTGGCATGCAGTGGGCAGCCATTTGCGGCATCAATCCCCGTCGCATTCGAGGTTTTTCGGTAACAAACTCAGCATAGTCAGCTTCTTCTTCACCATCATTGTGCTGAACCTGCTGTTCTTCACGCGTCAGAAGCTGGTTGGTAAAGTATTGCTTACGCTGGATATCGCTGCGTAATTGATCAAGACTTCCATTGGAGACCCCGTTCACGACACCAAGGAAGTATCCACGACGCAAGTGGTCGGATTGTGGAATATCGGGAAAATTGCTTTTCCATGTCTTCGAGTCGTCCCTCAACGTCAAAAATGCTTTCTTGAAGAACACAGACCACTTCACTCCAATATAATGCAAGAAGATTGCTTGCAGAATGTCTACTTGCATTTGCACCTTGAACTGACCATTGACCTGGCGCTCTTGCTCGAGTAGAACGTGGTCTCCCCAGCTCCACCGATCAAGTGCTTCCAGACGTGTGTTGAGGACGTCTGCAATCTCTGAGAGGATGACGTCGTTGCCTAAGAAGTCACGAAGTACCTCACGCTTCTCGTTCGACAGCAGGTCTGACGTCTGGAGGGATTGGATTACCCAGCGTAAGGTATGAGTATCGAACTGGGAGTTTTGCGTGAATCTCTTTTCAAAGTCTGCGACTTCCTTTCGCAGATTGCTGAGAGCTGAAGCGGCATCTTTCTTGTCTACGACAAACAAACGTTCGAGAAAGTTATTCAGCGCCGGCACATCAACAGATGCCGGTTCGAAGACAGACTTCTCCCATTTCTTTCGTGCTTCCAGCTTTTTGGCGGATGGGAACTCTTCAAAGCTTTCGCCGGTCTCATCATCGCCATCTGCCTTTGCCGCTTTGTCAAAAGAAAGCCATTCAGTCACGAGCTTGCCATAGAGATCAGCATACTCATACTTCGTGGCCTGAACGGTGACATAGTGCAAAAACTTCTCCTCCCAGTTCTTGAGTATGTCTGGAGATACTGAAGGGTCAAAACGTGCCTGGTCTAGGAAGCGATCAACAGTCATGAGGTCTCTTTCGAGCGTAGGGTCACGTGTGCTGCCAGTGATGACCCGGCCGGGTCTGCTCTCGTCATCTTTGTGCGTAGAAGTCTTTACACCAAGGCATTGTTTGGTGCCATCGACGACTTTGTTCAGGCGTTGCAAGGGATCAGACTCGGCATTGGCTGCCGAGATGAGAGCAGCGTGTTGTTTTTGGAAAATCAGGTGTTGCTTAGAAAGCTCTTCCAATTTTGCATTTGTGATAGTTTGAAGTGTACCGGAGAAAATGCTGCCTGAGGCCATGTCAAAAGAGTGGTGCAAGTTGATAGTGCTTTTGTTTGTAGTTTTAGTTGGGGTAGCAAGATTGATGTTGAACACTGCTAGTTGGGAAGGTGCTGAAGAGATGAAGAGAGAATAAACCAATCTGAGCGATACGTGCCCTTTATATGCTCAACTGTCGCGCTTGTCGTGCATGTTTATTGTGTGCCCAGACTCGTATCCGAGTCAGACAACAGTGGCTGTGCTTGGCGGGGTGGGGAAATGCTTAGTGTACAACTTATCGAGACGACACTGCAGCTGCTGGTGAGCAATCGCAACGTTGTACTCATCAGTTTCCAGCCAAAAAGGACACACAAGCAAACATGCCATTAATTAGGCAGTTGAATATACTCCCTGACTGTGGTGTTGGTCTTTTGCAGCGATAGAATCAGACGATAACATCCATGAGGTTTTGGTCGCACCATGTCTTATGTCAGCAGATATTGTCAGCTAGCGTCATTTAGCCCCACATTTATCGGCCGTTAGCCAAAGGCAGCAACCACTTCGCTAGGCTGCTGCTGCCTGCGACTTGGGAATACAGCCTTGACCATCCGTCTTGTTTTTCTTCACAAGCTCGATCTCCCACTTGCAGAGGCAGGAACTCCCGTTTCCGTCTGAAATCGCTTGAGATACCGCGTCTCGCCAGATGCGACGAAACACATGGCACTACAGAAGGATCCGAATGGCGACCGTCCATTCTGGGAGGATTCGATCCTACAGAAATATGCAGTGTAATCAGCGAGCGAGCGGCCTCAGCTTCCCAATGAAGTCTAGAGTTCCTGCATATTTACCAATCAGATTATTAGCTTTCAGAACCTCTAATCAGTCTTGCAGCTCGCCAGGTGGCCTCCCAGAGATGGCAAGGTGAAACCATGTAAGGTGACTAGAGTTTACAAGCAGATTTAGTTTCCTGACAAAAATTTACTACTCCTCAGTAGACATGAATTAGACTGTTCGTCTCTGGATTCCTGCTTAGTCGTTCATCTTGCCAAGTGTCTCGTTGCAGGCGGTACGTTACAAGATACAGCAGTCTGTCAGGTCTGAGTGGCCACCAAACACTCTTGGTGAACTTAACCCAGATTTCAGGAACTGTACTCAACGCCAGTACTTTGCTTGTTCACCACCCGGACATGACAAGGTGCTGTATCTACACTCCACTTCGCCTAATCATCCGCCTCACTCGCCGGAACACAATCCACCCCAATACCCCCCTCAATATTCTCGCACACAATCTGCGCCTCCCCCTTGGGACTCGTAATCTCAATCCCCTCAAGCCTAATCCCCTGACACGTCGCGCCAGGGCTGCACGTCAAATCTGCAACCACCCTACCATTCTTCCCACTCGAGCTGCCCTTCACATTAACGAAACTAACATTCGTGATATTCACCTTACTCGGATACTTAGCGCACGTCGTCTCGTTGATATTGAAGTAGCACTGATCGAGCACAACGGGCGCATCCGTGTTCTCAACAACAATGTCCTTGTACGTTATGTTATCGATGTACCCATACCCGACATCCGGGCCCGCCCAGGCCTTCAGCCGCGCCCCGTTCTGGCCATTCAGCAGCGTGACGTTCTCAATCCACGCGTTGCTGATGAAATCCATAACGCCCGGGTACTGGCCGATGCTGCCCATGGACACGCCGTGGGTGCCATTGCACCACAGATTCCGCACCAGTATGTTGGTTGTGTTGGGCTTGGGCGAGAAGCAGTCGTCGCCGACGTTCACACGCGTGTTTGTCACCGTCAACCCGTCGACGTTGAGCGAGTCAAAGCCATCGGTGTTTTTGGGCAGTGAGGAGGCGTTGGTGGAGACTGCGTCGATGTAGATGTTGTCGAAGATGACGTTGTTGGTGCGCACCAGGAAGGTCGTCCAGCACGGCGAGTCTTTGAGGTGCAAGCCTGAGACTTCGATGTTGGTCGCGTTGTCTGTGAGGAAGAGGATCGGCCGGTAGAATTTGTTGTTGGGGTCGAGGATTTCTGCGCCCGAGAAGCCGTCCCACCATGCTTGCCCGTTGCCGTTGATTACGCCGCTGTTGGAGGAGGAGTAGATTTTGATGTCTCTGCGACATGTCAGTCTGTGGGGGAGATGTGGAGTTGGGAGGCGTACTTTCCACCCCAGACGGTGAAGGTGATGCTCTTCTGGAAAGGGTAGTAGAAGTTGTTGGCTTGCCAGTACTCGATATCATTGGTGTACTTCAGTTCCCCATCGATATCAACATACACATCCTTAAGGAAACTGAGATCCAGCTTCTTGCCAATAACGTATTTGTGGTTTTTCTTCAGATGCACAAGACCGCCGTTATTGGCTTTCTGAAGCGCCCACAAGAAGTCGTCGCTGATATCGTCTGTGTCGTTTTTCGAGGCCCGGATCGTGATCTTCTTGCGGTCGTGTGCAACAGCATTGCCCCAATTATCTTTCTCCCTGGGCTTTCTAGTGGATACGAAGGGCCCTTCTCGGGGTAGGTGGATTGAGGCACCAGCAGGGATGAAGTCGTCGTTGAAGGGCGTTGCGACTACAGGTGTCAACGGAGCCGCAAGGGCCAGAAATATGGAGATGGATCTCATTGCACCAAAACGGATCCAGCAAAAAACAAACACCTGCCGGATACTCTAGGCGTGCGAAACCACTTTATACCAGAAATTTGAACTCAATCATCAATCCCACACATCTTGGCAGAAACTCTCATTTCCGCGAACGAAATGCCATGGTTCATCCCGCTGCCCCAAAACTCTCCCATCGTATACGGTTGTTCATTTCCACGGCAGCATCGGTAATGCGGGGTCCCCGCGCACTAGCCCCAAGCTCTCCAAGCCTCCTTGGAAGAGAAGCTTGGGACGGCTTGGTGATGGAGGGTTCCTTGAAGATTGTGCTGGCTGAAGGTGTTGCGATTCGTGGGCGAGTAGGTGGTTGATTTTCCGCGAATGAGGAGCAAGGTAGGCGAGTCGCTCTGCAGATGGGCAGTGGACACGGTCAACTTGCCTCTTGGCTGTTTTGGGCTGTTGATATGGTAGTGACACGTGAAGAATATGTAGAAATGGTATCAAATGCATTCATAACGCTAAATAATTCAATATAACCCTCTTTCCGTTACACATTACAGCCTCGCCTCAACATTCGCATTCACACTCCCCTCTTTCTCCATCGTCTGCTTTGTCTTCGGTTGCAGCGCAGTCTCGAAAATGCTCATAAACTTCTGCACATCCGCGAAAGTGTTGTACAGCGGCGCAGGCGCCACGCGAATGATACCAGGCTTCCTCTTGTCACAGATCACGCTGTTCTTCTCAAGCGCAGCTGCAACATCCTCCATTAGATCCTCCTGCAGCAGGACACTAAGCTGAGCACCGCGGAAGCGCGGATCCGTAGGCGAGATGATCTTGAACGGGAAATCACCGTCTTTGATGTTCCTCGTCGCGATAGCGGAGAGAAGGTGTTCCGCGTACGCAGTCAGCAGCAGCGACTTTCCCCTCAGCAGCGCCATCTTCGTCTTGCCGAACACGCTCAAGCTGCCAGACAAGCATGTCAGATCGACAATCGAGGGGTTTGAGCACTGGAAGCCCTGAGCGCCAGGTGTGGGCACGAACTTGTTGTCCATCAGGAAGCGGGAGGACTTGTCGTGGCCGTACCAGCCCTTGAGACCGACGTAGTGCTCGTTGTTGCCGTGCTTCTCGTGCACGAAAGCGCCTGCAACGGCGCCCGCACCCGCATTCATGTACTTGTACGTGCACCAGCATGCGAAGTCGACGTCCCACTCGTGCAGCTTCAGCTCCACGTTTCCGGCCGCGTGCGCGAGATCCCATCCGATGGTGAGGCCGTGCTTGTGGGCGTGAGCTGTGATGGTGGGAATGTCGAGGAGCTGGCCAGAGTAGTACTGGATTCCAGGGAGAAGGACCAGGGCGATCTCATCCGCGTTGTCGGTGATCAGCTTGCAGATGTGTTCTGTGGTCATCAGGTAGCCCTCGTCCGGCTCAACGGTCAACATCGACTTCTTGGGATCCAGACCGTGCCATTCAATCTGCGACTCGATGGCGTACCAGTCGCTGGGGAAAGGTCGCCATTCGCACATGATCTTGTGCTTCTTCTCTGTCGGCTTGTAGAAAGCAGCCATCATCAAGTGGAGATTGATAGTCAGCGTGTTCATAGCGACAATCTCCGAAGCAGACGCGCCAACAATATCCGCCATCTGCTGCGAACACTGCGCAGCAAGGTCCTGATACGCGGGCAACGGCGAGTCCTCGAAGTTCGTGAAATGCCCGCCCACAGCAATCGAGCCCCAGGTCTTCAAGTAAGCATTCAAGTGCTCGCCCACAGCCTTAGGTTGCAGGCCGAGCGAGTTCCCGCAGAAATAGATGCCCTCGTCATCGGTGCTGGTTGCCTTGGCGGCAGTCTTCGCATCGTCCTTGAGCTGTTTCCGCGCAAGCTGGGCTTTAGTCGGGACGACAAAATCATCCCGAAATGTCTTGAGGATGTCGCTACTGTTGTCCAGGGACTGCGCAAACTCGGTCGAGTCTGCGTTTGCGGGCCATTCTGGCTTCTGGCCCTGTCGGAGCTGGTTGATGGCGGAAGTGGCGTCCATCGTGATTCAGCACTTGAAGTCGATGGAAGGCGAGGGATGTTGGGATTGTTGGATGTCAATGAGCAGATGATGGAGTGACACGTTGCTGGTATATATACACTACGTCTGTCAAAAGTTTGTGAATGCACTGCCTTCCGTTGACTACTTCCGACACCCCACTAAGATCGAGCTGTCACCTTCCGTATTCGGAATGACCTCAACCGTCGGATAGCATCGGATCTACTTCGCCCGTTCCGAAGCGTGACCAAGTCCCTTCTCAAGCCTTCACCGTGCGCAATCATGGGATTCAAGGGTAGTAATAATTAAGTGGATCCAGGTTTTGCATGTAAAAGCGGTGTCTGGGACGGTCAAGTAATGATGCATTCCCGAATACGGCACCATCACTCTCGCTATTACTTTTACCAGCAACCATGAGCCCTCACAAAGTCGAGCGTCTTCCTTCTGCGGCAGCTCTGCCGTCATATGGCATTTCGAAAAATGGATTTCTGCCGGCTAACCTCCCGTTGACTTGTTTGCCAAACGAGTATTATCAACCGTGGGAATCCATCATCGCAGTGTTGCCCACCCTTATCGAAACGAAGCAAATCCGCCAACAAATCGACCAACTGCCCGTCCTCGACACAAAACATCTACTCACCGAGTCTGAATGGCAGCGAGCATACTCGATGCTGGCTGTCATGGCTCAGGGCTACATCTGGCAGGGACCTGAGCCGTCCGAGGTAAGTCGTTACCCACTGTCGCGATAGGGATACCCTTTGCTCACACAACATCAGCGCCTACCCCCTTCCATCGCGATCCCGTTTCTCAAAACCGCCGAGCACCTCGAGGTGCACCCAGTGGCAACATACGCAGCACTGAACCTCTGGAACTGGAAACCCCTTGAGAAGGGCGCCAACCTGACACAGCCAGATAACCTAGTCGCACTGCACACCGCCACAGGATCCGACGACGAGTCATGGTTCCTCATAATCTCCAATGCTATGGAAGCCAGGGCCGGGCCCCTGTTGCACATCATGCTTGCAGCCATGGAGGCTGTTGAGCTCGAGGACGTCGCTGCTATAGTCTCTGGCCTGAGATACTTTACAGAAAGCATGAAGGATATTGGGAGACTGCTGGAGCGCATGGATGAGCGTTGCAATCCACAGAGGTTCTACTACACTATCCGACCACTGCTGGCTGGAAGCATGAACATGGAGGCGGCGGGTCTGCCGAATGGCGTCTTCTACGACGAGGGCGACGGCAAGGGTCAGTGGAGGAAATACCGGGGTGGCAGCAATGGCCAGAGCTCGCTGCTGCAGTTCTTCGATGCCGCGCTTTCGGTCAATCACACGCGGTGTGGTAACTTCCACGCTGAAATGCGGGACTACATGCCCGGACCGCACAAGCGGTTCCTCGACGACATCGAGTCCATCGCCAACATCCGCAGCTATGTCGACTCGCATCAGGACGAAGTTGAGCTTGTTGGTGCTTACAACGAAGCTGTTGCCGCCCTGAGCGGATTCCGGGACAAGCATATCGCTCTGGTCACAAGATTCATCATCATCCCCGCACGCCAGGGCAGACCGACGCATTTCGCAGACCGGAAAGATATTGCATCCATGTCGACAAAGATGGCGGCGGAGAAGCCACAGACTCAGGAGCTGGTCGGTACAGGGGGTACTAAGCTCATTCCGTTCCTACGTACATCTCGCGACGAGACTAACGAAGCCGTCGTCTCATGAGGCGTCGAGTACGGGATGCCGTGTCGCGTTGAGGGACATGGCGTTGTGTCGCTGTATGTGTGGAAAAGTGTTTCACGGCTTGACGTGGTGTTAAGGGGTTGAGGACGGGTGTAGCATTGACATGCTGTACCATTATCTCATCCCCGCCATCTTCGCTGACTTGCATACCAAACCCAGGCCTCGGCTGTGGTGACGTTCGACAGATCCTGGCAGTTGACGCAGGATGTGCAAGATCAACGGAGTAAATCTTTTACTTCGTGTCTTCCCAATAGCTGGAGAGCATTTCAAGGGTCCACAGTCTATTCACCAAAACCTTTTGGTCCCTTCTGCTTGAGTCTCTTGAGGCGGCGTATGGCTGCTCGTTTGCTTTCCTGTCTGCATTCGAGCACTGTCAGGCGAAAGGCGTTTGCTGTCTGTTGTCGCAATCATAGAAACCCATCACCGCTTTGTTGGTCATACATAGGAAAGAGGGGTATATCGGCAATCGACGCGCCATCGAAGGTATGCGCTCCCGGCTGCAGAAAGCCTTGCAATCCCTGATCGTTCTCATTCAACCAAGGCATCGAGAAGAAGTCAGCATCATAGATAGTCCAGTCGGATGGAGCGGATACTGTCGTCGCGTCTTGTTCCGACACAGACGATGAGAAAGAACGAACGGTGGAGTGTCGTCGTCGGTGAACGGCATCTTGTCGTGGCGTAGTCGCAGCCACAGGAAGTAGCCCGAATAGTTGCGATGAAGCTTGCTTTTGTTGCGATCGCATGTGCAGTTCCCTTTGTTTGACGTGAGATGTGGTCGTCTTGAGGAGTGATTGCACGGTGACGGAGTATTGCCGCGCGTGTGGATCGACTTTGCCGAAATAATCGAGGCAGCGGATCGAGGCTTGACAGTCGTCCTTGAAGGTCATCCCTGAGTGACCTAGAACGCCGACTGCCAGAACAAGAGAGGTGGTGAAGAGCCACGATCTGCTGAAATTAGCTGTTTGATCTGTCGGTGATCTCAACCCAACTCACACTATCAGTGGCATCCTGCGCGGCATTTTGCCAGTCTGTATGACAGATTGCAATGTGTCCACGAAAGAAGACGCGGCGTCAAGAGCGGCGTCCGCATACTTTCGTTTCTCTTCGTGTTCGACTTGCGTACCACCGCCTTTCAAGGAAGCGCCCATATACTCGTACAGTTCGTAGATCAAGAATGGTCTTGTCAGCAACATGATGCCGTAATAATAAGAACACAGCGTCGAACAGGACCCTATAGCTGCCTCTGACGATGTATTTCCTAGAACCGCCTGACTGGTGGCCTCATGCAACGGTCCAAGCCAGCTGGATGCCCAAGTCTTCAACTGACGTGACACATAACTCGCGATACGCAGAGAAATGCGTTTGCGAGAGTATACCTCGACGACAACACGCTCAATGATCATGAAGATCTGAACGCTTGCGTCGAGAATCTGCGCATTCATATCATTGCCAACTTCTGCAACGCTGTACTTGACTGTACAATCTACATCGGATGTTGAGGGCGGACGGCCGAGTAAGTTGCTGATGAGTTGATCAACAACTCGTACACTCTTCCAGATCCGATCCCGCACAATCTTGATCGAATCTCCAAACGAAGCGTTCACCTCAGTCCGATGAAGGCCAATTGCGTAAGCAGTACGAGCGGCCAGGGCTAAAACAGTTAGTTCTCTTTGGAGTCAAGTATCTTCTCAAGGCCAGATTCTTACAGAAGTAGAGGTATGCTCCGTTAGGCTGGAAGGCCCTAAGCATGTAGACAGCAACAAGCGCAAAGCCTTGGACTGTTGAAACGGTCATACTATTAACAAGATGCTTCAATAGAACATCTCGTGCATAATTGAACCAGGCTTCTGCTTTGGCTTCCTGGTTCTCTTGTGCACCTATTGCAAGCACGAGGTAGAAGACCGCTGAAGCCGATTCGTGAGGTTGCGCGATTGCTCCAGTGGCCCACGAACTTATCTCACCCAGAAGCTCATCATGTTCAAATAGATCTACTAAGCCGCTAACAGCGACTATGTATTGCTGCACGAGCGGCTGCACCTCATGCAGCGATACTGTCAGCGAGTACTGTCGATCTGCTGACCCGGGTCGTGCGACCTCAATTATCGAATCGCGTGAAGACTGCGGAGGCAAGGCGTCTGCGTCAACAGCAGAGGCAATCAGATGCCTGACGGTCTGCAGAAAGGACAAAGGCGCACAGTCGCCCACGAATATCACCTTTCCTTGTGCATCACGCAAGATACGGCCTTCCAGAGGCACCGCAGTATCTTCTGGGTGCTCGTCTCTGCTGATGGTAGGTGAGATTGATGTTCCGACAGCAGCACTGACATCGTCGTGGCTCCGTCTGCTCGGCGTTGTGTGGGCATTTACTTGTTCGTTACTTTATTGAGTCAGCAGGAACATGTTGAAGGGATGCCAGCTTCGAGTAGCCACTCAGCACCATAAAGAATATAATCAGGAGAACGCAAACAGTCAACATGCCCAATACACTGTGAAGCTTTTCCCGGGAGTCTCCTAATTATCCTCATTATACCAGTGTAAAGTGATGTACTTGTTGTTCTGACGCGTCCTGCATCATGCCAAGTGGCTACTCATACTCTTGGATTGTAACTTACCTATGTGAAGGAGTTGGACCACTAGGAGTGTGCCCTGCAGAACGTGCGCCACGAACCTTTGGCGCAGTGAATCCGCACGTCTCTGCACGACCCTTCCGTTGGCAGTACGCACACGGCTGCTCTCCATTGCACTTCACTTTACGCCTTTTGCAGAGATCACATGCGGCTATGACTCGATCCACTCGACGACGCTTTTCAGGAGGCTGTCCGGGATCCGAGCGCGGTTGTGCAGTCGACGCCATTAGGGTGTGTATGAGGGCGTCGGATCTTCTACAGCCTCTCTCACAACCAGAACAAGCGCATCTCAGACTGGATCTGGATGTCACAATGCCTCTCACGGCAACTGCATGTATTGTTGATCCTGTGATGTATCGCGTCAGTTCTCACCGATCGGTTCCGATGAAGAGATCGATCGTGGTACCTTCGTATTGCGTAACGTAAGGGCAACCCCAGGGGCGGATGGAGTTTGTCGGAAGGGAGTTGAGGTTCCGACGGGGTTCGCGTTTGCTGACCAAGGTTTTCTTGGCGACGGAACACAATGAGCCATGACGTGCTAAGTTTGCGCTTAGAAGAGGCTGTGATCACCGGCGCTTTCCGAGGGTTTTATCTCCAAGGCTGAAAAACATCAACACCGTTGTAACGCTGATAAGTATTCTCTGGAATGTAGGGTAAGAATTCTCAAGACTTACATGTAAAAAGGGACGAGTCGATATTTCCGAAACAGACTTAAGTTTATCGAACTTCACAATCGAGGCGATGTTTGCAAGTTGAACTCGGTAATCCTACGTATGCCTCCGAAGTCTGAAACGGCTCTATTTAAACAACGACTTCGAAAAGAAAAGCCACCGATTGTACAATCGCATGCAGCCTGATACAACACCTAATCTTTGACCGTTGCGTGTTCCGGATCCCCCAATCTGGCATCAAGAATCCCGCCCAACACCTCGTTGGTGCCAATCGTTATCCGCCGTCATGCGCGAGGTTAGTTGCAGGCAGCCTACAATCGACGCGGATTGTAAAGTTTCCTTATCCGGAAACTTCCAACACCCGTTCTGACGCTAAGGCCATACTTGCTATGCATTCATTGGCTTTGTCTCAGTAGGAATCTGTAGCGATCGATCGATCTTACAGGATGTGGGAGATCCGGCTAGTACGCAGGATTCAGGCCTTATCAGGGGATTCTTACTCAGCTGTGCTGCACGCGAAGGGTACAGTTGTTCTTGCAGGGACTAGATATAGTTCATGTAGAGGATTTATGCAAGCGATGATTTCAGGATTGTACTTATTTGCTAATATTTATAGCTTTAAAGGGATGTCAAGTGAACTATATACTACCACTTCCACAGTATTCTAGTTCTTCTTCCCCTCCTTAATCCCCTTCAAAAACCCATCATAAGCCGGCTTCTTAGCATAGTTATCATCCCACACCAGCGCCGCACCCTCAGACGGGAAAACACCAGGGATCCACGAGTACTTATCCGAGATACCCCAGATAGTCATGCCAACGCAGCGCTTGACGGCAATGCAGGACTTGGCGATGCGCTCGTAGGCGGCGGCCTGGACCTTGAGCTTCTCGGGGGTGGCAGGGGTGTTCATGCGCACGTCGATTTCAGTGTAGACGACGTCGACGCCTTCGTTGGAGGTTGCTTTCAGGGCGGCTTCGAGCGTCTTTTGGTCCGGGGTGGGTCCGGGCGCCGTGGGGGTGGCTTCTGAGGAGAGGTGGGCTTGGTAGCCGACGCCTGGACAGGGGTTAGTGGAGGCGCTTTTGGGGAGATGGGACTGCTGGGGGTTTGAGGAATGGGTGGGATGGATTGGTCTGGACTGTACTGAACTGGATTGGACTCACCATCAATGCGCACGCCGTACGACTTGATCAGCTTGACAATGCGCTTAGCGCCCTCGGTCTTCGCGCCGTTGTACTCGAGGTTGTAGTCGTTGTAGTACAGCTTGGAGCCCTTTGCGTACTTGGCGGCCAGGCGGAAGGCGATGGGGATGTAGGCCTCGCCGATGGTGTTGAGGAAGACGCTCTCCCTGTAGGTGCCATCCTCGTTGAGGGCCTCGTTAACAACGTCCCAGCGCGTGCATGCGCCCTTCCAGCGGCCCGCAACGTTCTTGATGTGGTTCTCCATGATGGAGATGAGCGTCTTGTTGTCGAAGCCGCCTGATGAGACCCAGGTGGGCAGCTGGCTGTGCCAGACCAGTGTGTGGCAGTGGATCTCCTGGTCGTACTTTTTGGCGAAGGCAACGACGGCGTCGCCACCCTCAAAGGTGAAGTTGTTGCGCGACGGCTCTGTCGACTCCCATTTCATGGCATTCTCCGGTGTCACTGAGTTGAAGTCCTGGTCCACGATCTTGGGCTCCGCGGTCTCATTGCGGATTGTAAGGGCGGTGCCAATGAACTCGCGGTTACGCTCGCGGAAGGCCTTGTAGAGGCTGGTCTCCTTCTGTGGCTTGGGAGCGGTACTGGTGTATGTCAGTTTTTGTTTGACATGTGATTATATGGTGTTCATACGGAACAGCCAGGACGGAGCTGGCCAATGCCAGAGACGCGACGATATTTGAGAAATGCATGTTGATCTCGTCGATGCCAATTGCTCAATGTGCGACAGGAAATGTTTCAGCGGCTCTCAGCAAGGTATATATACTGCGGCTCTGCTGCAATGTGCCTCCGCCGTGCCCGAACTCATCAACCGGGTTGGCGGACACGCTTTAGCCGGCATCGCCTACCGGGGCTGTACTCACAGCATAGTCGAGCCAGGATCATCGAAATTATGATCAGACCGTCTTGGACCGCGGGTGGAAGCGTGGGCGGGGACCGTGTCCTTGGCACATGATGTGCAAGATGAGGATTCCGGACTTAATTCTCCCGTCAAGGATACGAACACCTCCAGATCATACAAGTGGACTCTCGCGAAACAATTACTTTATCGACAGTAGAATCCTTCGAAAGGCATTGCATTGACCATGTATGCGTAAGCCATCATACTGTTGGCCTGAAGAGAGGCGTTCCTGGCTAAACAGAGACATGCAGCCACCAGTTGTTTACCTGAGGACCCCGTGGGGAAATTTCCCAGCCAAGCCGCCTTCACAGCCTGGGCGTCTTGGCCAAGGCCATGGAGGCGGCTTGTCTAAGCGCATTCGGGAGGTGTTTGGTGGCGCGCGTGGCAGATTATCCTATTATCCGGAAAGGCCTTCTGGAGGTTTGCGTGTACGAATGCAATTGAATGATGCGTCGAGTCAACGTTTGATGCGCCACGAGCGAGCTGGATTGGATACGCCTTGGGCAGAATGGTTGATATGGTTGTTATCTTCGGCAATCAGTAGCATGAGATTGGTATTCCCTCATGTGCTAGAGGCATACATGTCGTACCTTTGCTTTGAACCTGGGGAGTTGCAGTGTATGTTGGAAGTCCGCCGGAGGAGCGTATCCAACTGGCAGTGGCTAAGCCTGATCTGGTAATTTCCTGCGGTACATGAGCGAGGCCATGGTCTCTTGTTCTCCAGGAAATAACTCCAACACAAACCCAGTCACTCAACACTCGGAATGTCCTCTATGATGTCGGCGTTTATCTGTCGGACAAAACACATCAGTCATTTGTGAGACTTTATATCCAGGAAGCCTGGCTTTGGAGTGGTATCAGTATGCAAGAGATTGAAACTCAAAGCGCAATCTCGACAGCTCAGCATAACGGACGCGGCTGTACGGTATCTGGAGCAGCCATTCCAGCTACCAAAGTTCAAAGACTAGTATTGTCTCCCAAAGCCTATTATGCCATCTCCATGTCACGATCACTTAGTTCAATACTCACGACCCGCGCATCTGTCAATACGTGTAGATATCAGAACCGCGAATGCTCAGTCTTTCGATCTGATTATTATTTCACGTTTTGTCAGTCTCGGCCAATCCAAGGGCCAGCTTTGAAGAATCCCACCCAATCTTGCATCTGTTTCGGTGGTGGCTCGGAGCTGACAAGGCGATGTAGTCAAGGCTATCCCTCTGTTCTTCACGCGTAAATGTCGTCGTAGGGTGCGAGTTGCGGGAGTAGAGAGATGGCGAGGTACTAGGAGAAGAAAGAAATGCATTCTTGGGTATCATATAACGGTGTTCCAGGCAGAGTACTTTCAATTCGTGACTCTCACATACGCTCCCTCTCTTCTTCTCCCTCTACCTCTCGCTTCTCACCCCCCTTTAAGCATCTCCATCTCCCTCCATCTTGCCCCCCAATCTCCCCCTACTGATAGCCTCACCCAGCCCCGCGCCCGAATCCGCCGAGCCATTCCCCATACCGGCATTCAGGCGGCGCGATGAGTTCAGATTGCGCTGGACACGTTCTTCCTCCTCAGCGTCCTTGGCAGCTTGCTCGCGCACGCGCTCGGCGCGCGAGGCTTCGGTGCTGGTTGCGTCGGCTTGCATGCGGGCGAGGCGCTCGGCGCGGTCGTCTGAGGAGGAAGTGGTGTTGTTGGAGGAATGGGACCTGTTATCTGGACGTGGTCTGCTGTCGGTGTAGCTTCTCCTGTCGTCGCGACTTCGGTCGTGGTGGTTTCGGTAGTCCCGGTGACTTCTGTCGTCACGACTTCTCTCATCGCGACTCCCACCACGGTACGGGGAGCGCGAGCGCCGGCGGTAGTCGTCGCGGCGGCTGCGGTCGCGATGGCTGTCGCCGCGGTCTCGGTATTTGTCCCCGCGATCGCTGTGCCTGTCTTCCCGATCCCGGTGTCTTTCGCTGCGGTCTCCATGTCTGTCGCTGCGGTCTCTGTCGCTGCGGTCCCTGTGTCTGTCACTGCGGTCCCTGTGTCTATCGTCGCGGTCGCGTGGCCTATCATCTCTGTCCCGGTGCCTCCTCTCGCGCTCCTTCTCCTTTGCGCGCTTCTCTTCGTACTTTGCTTGTTTCTGTGCGTCCTTCATCGCCTTCAACTGCATCTCCATCTTCTGCTTCTGGATCATGAGGAGCGGGTCCTCGAGAACCTTCTTCTGTGTGTCGCGCGCCGAGTTCGCGTTCGCGTTCCCCAGCGCATCGATGCCAACAGCCGCGCCCTTCTGCAGATCCTTGGTGTCGCTGGATGTCAGAAGCTGGTCGATCCTGCGCTTGCCCAGCAGGTAGCCTTCGCGCTCTTCGGTGACGCCCGTGCCGTCGCCTCCAGGCCCGCCGTACATCCAGTCGACGCGTCGTTGGACGGTCTTGCCGCCTGCGGCTTCCTGTAGCTTTTGCAGCTCTTCCAGAGCGCGCTCCTCCTCCCGCTCCTTACGCAGCTTCTCGATTTGCTTGCGCTCCTCCAGCGCCGACTTCTCTTCCTTCCATACTTTCTCTTGGTTCTTGCGCAAGTGGGGATGCCATGACTTCTTCAGGTTGAGATCACCACCCATGGCTGCGGCGTGTAGTGCTCGTGAATGTCAAGATTGGTGGTTGGTCGAGCTGCGATTCAGCAAAGTATCGTGGTTTTGTGCTCGGCAGCTTTCAGCTTTGGCCCCGTATCGCTATGCAAAGAAGGCAAGTGAATGTAATGTGATGTTGTGAAGGAGGCGTTCAAGAGAGAGGGTGGGCGGCGCCGCCTTCTCCATCGACTTGGCGCGCTAAGGCGGCCCCGCAAAAAACATTCCAGGCGGTCGATGCGCCCGGTAGAGGCTGAAATCTTCCAAACTGACAAAACATCCCCGCTGAGCACAGCTCCAGCAGACTCTTCGACACCCTTTGTAATAACGCGACGCCCCTCATAGACAAGGCCAAGTGCCCGAACACCCACCATGTCCACACGCAAGCGCAACGAATGGCTCGACGCCGACGAAAGCGAGGACGAAGACCGCGGCTACGAATCCGAGGAAGAAAGCAGAGCGCGCACACTGCCCTCGTCCAAACGCCAAAAGACCACCCACTCCTCCGAAGACGAAGACGAAGACGACGTCTCAGACGCCGAATCCGACTCGGCCCAAAAACAACCCTCCACCAGCAAGGCCACCGACGACATAACCACCAAAACCGCCGAGCTCGCACGCCTGGAACAAATCGCCGCAGGCCTACCTCAAGAACTCAAAGCGCAAGCCAACAAACTCGCAGGCGCGCCCATCGACCTCAAAGCCCCATCCAAAGACAAATCCGGCGTTGTCTACATCTCGCGCGTCCCGCCGTTCATGAAGCCCGTGGTCCTGCGCTCGCTGCTCACACCCTACGGCGCCGTGGGCCGCATCTTCCTCACGCCCGAAGACAGCACGGCGCGCACCCAGCGTCTCCGCGGCGGCGGCACGCGGCGCAAGCTGTTCCTCGACGGCTGGGTCGAGTTCACGCACAAGCGCGACGCCAAGTTCGTGGCTGAGAATCTCAATGCGCAGACCATGGGCGGCAAGAAGCGCGGGCGCTGGCACGACGAGGTGTGGAATATCAAGTACCTGAGTGGAGTCAAGTGGGCGCATCTTGTCGAGCAGATCCAGAATGAGAATGCGGAGAGGGCGGCGAGGTTGCGGTTTGAGATTGCGCAGAGTAAGAAGGAGAATAAGAGGTTCTTGGAGAATGTGGAGAGGGGAAAGATGGAGAGCGGGATTGCGGCGACGAGGGAGAGGAGGGGAGAAGGTGAGGGTATAGAGAAAGAGCGGAATGAGGGCCCGGCGGATAAGGGTCCTGCGGAGGGCAAGAAGAAGAGGAAGAAGCTCGAGTTCAAGCAGCATGCTGCGACGAGCAAGTCGGAGAAGAAGCCTGAGCCCGGCCAGGATGTGAGTCGCGTGTTGAGCAAGATCTTTTAAGCGCGTGCGAAATGTGATACCAGATACAAATACCAATTACTTGATCAATCGTCACTTCGAAGCCATCGTGATGCTATTCGTACAAGCTCATAACTTTTCTTTCCAAGCCTTCCGAAAAAAACGCCAATCCCAACAATGCAAACACCTGGGTATCATCTCCCCCTCCTCCTCCCTTCCCGTCCCGTCTATATCGCCGTACCCCTCTCGAAATTCTCCCTAATCTCCGTCGTATACCTGTTGTAAAACCGCCCCAGCTTATCGTTAAACTGCTTATTCTTCTGGTTGATGTATGTAACATCCCCCTGATCCTGCTCATCCCTAATCCCCCTCTTCCTCCTCGCCTCCAGCCTCGCCTTCTCGCCCTTCTCAATATCCCCCACCAGCCTATCAACCGCCTCTTTACTCGGCCGGTGATCATGCGCGTACTCTTCCTGGACGGGCGTATTCACCCGCCCCAACGAATCCACGGTATAAATCTCCCCGGCCTCCGTCTCCACAAGCTGCAACAGCCCCGCCTGCACCTGGCGCTGCAGCTTGGTCGCCTTCTCCTCCGCATACGCCGCAAGATCCACAGCACTCATCTGCCCCACCTGCCGCTTGTACACCTTGTTCGCCTCGCCCCGGTAGTCCGCAAATGCGTTCCCGTCCCGCGCCCGCGCCTTTTTCGCGAGCCGCTTGTCCCAGCTCTCGCTCTCCTCCACTGTGTAGTCCCAGTTGCGCTTGCGCTCGAAATCAGGGTCGTCGGTTTTGAGCAGCTTGTACGAGGCTTTTGTGTGCGCGTCTGAGAGTTTGGAGAGTTTTGCTAGCCGTTCGCTCCGGTCTTCGGCGTCCCGGACTTCGCGCTCTGTGGCTTTGCGCCCGCTTTCTTTGGCAGCTTGCAGCGATTTGAAGCGCGCCATGCGCGCCGCGAGGGCGGCTTTTGGGTCGTTGGCCGCATCGGTGGTGGTTGTGGTTGCGGGTGTGGTGGAGGGAACTTCTGTGATTTCTTTGGAGGAGGGGTGGGAGTCTGCGCGCGCGGTTTCTGGCGCTGCTGGTGATGCGACCGGAGCGGCTGAGCTCGTCTCTGGGTCTGTTGGGGTGGCCATGGTGAGGTGTGGTGTGTGTTGTTCTAGTAACGCGATGGGGGTGTGAAAGTCGAGGTTGGGTTGACGAATGCCAAGACGGTAGCGCCTTCCGCTGGTCGATGGGTACTTGGTGACTTTGCGGTTCGCTGTCCCGAACACCTTTTTGGCAGCTTGCACGACGAAGCTGAATAATAGAAGTGGAATACTATTGAAGACACCCACAGCAAGATTACAAGTATTTAACTACTCATCTTTAGGATTGATTATCTCTAGGCTGAGAAATGATTCACTTTACAGCACCTTGCCAAATCTGAGCAGCCTTCCAATATCGTTCAAGTATTAACCCTAAGACAGCACAAAGTCAAGGCCAATCGACTATACAGCTATGCCGAAAAACCGTTCCAGCGCTTATACTGCCGCACGCCAAATGATTACCTCAACCAGCACGCCACCCTTCCCTATTCCCCTATCCCAGTTCCCTCTCAAGACCAAGTCACCTGCCCATCCGTCCCGACAATCACCGTCCTCGGTTTCCCCGCCATAAACTCCTCCTCGTCCTTCGCAATCGCGGCCGCGGCCTCTGGCTGAGCAATTATACTCATAAACGCCACCGCATGCGCCTGGTCGCGGAACGACATCACAGCCATCGAGTCCCAATCCACCTTCGCAGACGCATTGACGAACGCAGGATTGCCGCCGACATAGTGTCTCGTGTGAATTGTGGGGAAATTGGATCCCGTGAGCCCTTTGACGAGTGGGATGTGCACGTTGTCGTAGTGGTCGGCGTATTGTGTGAGGTTGAGGCCTGGGGCCATGGTGCCGAAGACTAGGGCGGTGAAGTAGGGGAGCATGATGAAGGAAATTTATAGTGGCGCTGCAACGACGGGATAGGTTGTGTGTGGAGTTGATTGGGTAAGGCAGTGAGAGACCATCATGGTGGGAACTGCAGATTGCACTTATATATCTTATCCTGCCAGCGCCATTTTGTAGAAGGAGCGAGGTTGCATTATACGGCGTTGTTGGGTCTAACGCACATCGGTGTAGATTCAAGGAGCGCACGGGAAGTGTAGTGCTAGCGCGTTAGGTTGTACCCCGGTCGTTTGGTCGCTTTGAGCATGGATCGCGAGGACGAGTGACTTGGGGACCGGGCGGAGGAGTAAGACTGGCGATGCACGGGATGAAGGGAAAACGGAGAAAGGGTAGACCACGGACTATTTACTTCTTCTCAAATTGTAAAGAGGAAGAATTTATTTATCAAATATTTCTTATTGCCTTTTCACGCCTCTGATTGTGACTGCCTCTTGTAGCATTTCCTGATTGGGACTAGTTGCCGTTTACACATACCATCCCATCTGTAGTCCAAATCTCAACTCTTACATTTCTCTTTTGCTTGATATCCACGGTCATTTGAGGGGTGACCTTGAAAGACAAAATGTATTACGATAGCTTCGAAAAGACCCATATAGAGTACACCGCATAAAAGACGCTGCTGTACGTTGCGCGCATCGAGAGCCTGACAATGTTACACGCAGACTGCAAAGTCCAGATAAAAGAACTGTATTGAAAACAAAATAGAGAACCGGATACGACTTCGTGCATCTCACAATTCGTGCTTACAACGAGCATGCTCTGCAAGCCACCTCTCCACCAACCCTACAACCCCAACCAACCCAACCCGAAGCGCACATCGCCCGCCCCACATCGGCGTTTCCCACCCCAAACCCCCGACCAACTTTTTTATACACGCGCAAACCACCTGCACCCTCACCAGCAAACCCACGCATTGCGCCGCGCCCACACCTACCACACACACAAAACAAATCCCACCATGGCGCCACTCCCCTCCACATACCTCTTCACAGAGCGGATATCGCAATACGTCTCGCTGCCCCCCTCAGCGCTGCACACACCTTTACCCGCGCTCTGCGCAAACGTCTTCTCGCCCTTGCTACTGTCCTACTTCGCACCTGCACGCGGCATCGTGCTCGCGTACGAAGACGTCTCTCTGTCCTCCAGCGCACCCAGCGCCACGAAATCCGGTGTCTATAGCGAAAACACCTCCGACGACCAAGTCCTCCTCCGCCATGTCGACGAGTACAGCACGCCCTACCTCTGGGCCACAGCGACGTTTCTGGTCTTCCGCCCGAGCCGCAACTCGTATATCAGCGCGCGCGTTGTGCACCAGAGCAAGACGCACTTGACGCTGAGCTACCTCAACATCTTCCCTGTTAGTGTGCTTGCGGCGCAGGTGCCGCCGGGATGGGAGTTTGTGGCTGGAGAGGCGGGGGAGGAGGGGGTGTGGAAGAAGGAGGATGGGGGTGCGGTGGAGGGCGATTTGGAGGTTAGGGTTTTGGACTTTGATGGGAGGACGGATGGCAAGGCCAAGGGGAAGGGGGTTAGGTTGGAGGGCAGCTTGGTGGGTGAGGAGGAGGGGAGGGTTAGGGAGGGGGGTAAGGGGAAGGGGAAGGAGAAGGCGAGGAAGGGGATTCTGAAGAGCGCGTGAAGGCGGCGCGGGAGAGGGTGGAGATGGGGTGTTAATGCATGGTTTGGCGTTCAGGGTGGGTTTGTACGGGATAACATAAAAGTTTCATCCATTGATGGCGGGGTATATATCCAGCAGCGAGTCGCAGAGATCTAGTCAGGCGTCGTCTTGTAACTACTTACTTCCCTTTTTTCATCTCCGTCCACGGAAACCATTGCACGAAAAACAAAGTGTGAGAAATTGTGCTGAACACAGCGAGCGCAACCCCACCCAGCATCTACAAGTAGTCCTTCTTCCGCCCCGTCCGCGTGTACTGGTTCAGGTGCCACTCGACATCGCCCTCCTTGTTATCCAGCGTGCCCGCCCGGATCTCAAACAGCCGCATGCTCATGCGCGGCCCGACCTCCGCCAGCTCGACGGACTGGTACCCTGTCTTGACGAAGACATGGTGGCGGACCTCGATTGTGTCCTCAATATTCTTGAATCTGGCATTCCCGTTAGCAACTCGCAATACAACCCTCCCAACTGAAAGATTATACATACGTGACGACCCTATTCCCAACCTTCGCTGTCGCCTCCCTCGGCGGGAAAAGATGCTTCAGAACCTGCACAACCCGCTTTCCCAGCTTCGTCTCAAACCCCTCGAAAATCAAATGCGGATACGACTCGCTCACCGTCCCGCGCGCGCTGTTCGGAATGTCCGCGCGCAGCACGACGTTGTGCAGACTGAAGCTCGCCGTCGGGCCGTGCGGGAAGTGGCTCACCGTCAGCGCAGTCGGTGTGCCTCTGTGCTCGTGCAGCAGCACAATATCACTCAGCCCGCTGGACTTTGCGCTGTCGACCAGGTTACTCAGGATCAGGTTTCCGCGGTTCAGCCGGACTGCTGTGGGGAGGAGGAGGCGGATCTCCTTCGCGAAGGTGCCCAGGCGACTGGAGGGGTCTCGCGATGTGGTGACGAGGATTCGGGGGTCCACGACGCCGGAGAGTTGGGCGTATTCGTCGTCGAGACCTAGTTCTTCTTCCACGGTCCGGTCTGCGCGCGTCTCGTCGTATTTGAAGTCGGCGCGCAGGGTGTCGTCGGTGGAGAGGTCCTTGGAGAGGGGTTTTCCGGATGCGAGGGAGGCTTTGAGGCTGGCGCGCTTGCTGGCGAGTTCGGCGTCGCGCAGTGTGAGGGCGCGCCGGTAGAGGTAGTCGCGGCGCTCGCGGGCTTGTCGGCGGATCATTTTGGGTGGTGTGTAAGGGGGATTGGGGTTTGTGGTCTGAGCAAGAGTCTCCAAGTGTGGAGGAAGGGTGGCAGAGCTGGGAGCTGCCCGAGGGTTGGTGGCGGTGCGGTTGGGTGCAGCTGTGCGGGCTGGGCGAGTTGCAGTTGAAGATCGACTTTCTGGCGTTCGAAATTTTGGGACAGCGAGTATCTTATCGCCGTGCTTAGCTCCGCGCCCCACTGGGATACTAGCGTCGCCCCGCGTGCACTGCACCAGTTCGCATGATGGCTATTCTGAGCTTGCACTCTGCGCCATTGTGCCTGCACTGTATGCTTTTTGTCTTGCTGCGATGGCATATCTGCAAGATGAAAACAGCTCAGGATCCTTCGCAGGCCTCATCTACCATGACGTCCCAATGGCTGGAGCCACATTGGATAGACGCCGTTACACATACCCGCTGCCTGCAGCATACCCGCCAAAAGTCGACTGATAGCAAGCACATATCGCGAGTCTATAGATACCTGCCCCCCCGCGTCCGACTTGGCGAGCTGTTTGTTGCTCGCTGTTTTCCAAGACTCACTTGGCGGTTGTTCGACCTTCCGTATCGAGTCTCGCAGCACCGCTACAAGACAGGCTCGCCATGTCGCCCAGCATTGCCAACCATACCAGCCCGGCAAGTCCTCGATAGCTGCGGGGACGCTGTGCTTTAAGAATGCCGTGATGTCTGTATCAATGTACCCAAGTCACTCGCCGTACCATGGCCGCCTCCGCTGTCGTTACTTTGCTTGCTCTGGCTGCCTCTGCCGTTGCGCAGTTCCCTGCGGAGCCTGTGGGGCTCAAGGTCTTGGAGTCGCGTTTTGGTGATGGTGTGACTATTACATACAAAGAAGTGCGGCGGATGTTTTGTGAATTTCCTATTTGAACGACAGCTGAGAAATACAGAATGACCTCTGCGAGACTACACCAGGTGTTAGATCGTACTCTGGCCATGTTCACCTCCCGCCAGGTACTGCAGATCTTGGCCAGGGTCAGGATTATCCCATGAATACGGTGAGTATCTTGATCGCTTGTGTGATCTACTCTGACAATGGCATCAGTTCTTTTGGTTTTTCGAGGCTCGTAATGACCCTTCGAATGCACCAACAGTCATTTGGCTGAATGGAGGTTAGATTTATGATTGAGATATATTGATGTTATGCTAATGACAACAAGGACCTGGCTCTTCTAGTATGTACGGCATTCTCGAAGAAAACGGCCCATGCTATGCCAATCCAGACTCGAACTCCACCCGCCTTTCGGAGTGGAGCTGGAACAATGAAGGTATGCCTAACTTAATCGAGTAGATTTACCAAATACTGACTGAACAGCCAACATGCTCTACCTTGACCAGCCCACGCAAGTAGGCTTCAGCTACGACACCCTTCAAAACGTCACACGCAATCTCTTGACGGGCGAAGTAGCGCTGCTCAACGCCACAGATCCGGTCCCTGAGCAGAACAGCACTTTTTTGACTGGAACGTACCCTAGCCGAAATCCTAACAACACGGCTCACGGGAGCGTCAACGGCGCCGTTGCTGCGTGGCACTTTGCGCAGGCTTGGTTTCAGGAGTTCCCGCATCTGCTACCCAACGATACGCGAATCAGTCTTGCTGCGCAGTCTTACGGAGGACGCTACGGACCGGCTATGTTCACGTTTTGGGAAGAGCAGAATCAGCGTATTGAGAACGGTACCTGGGATGGTAGCGAGGGCGAACAATTCATTCTGCACCTCGACACGCTTCTGATGATCTCTGGGTGTGTCGATCGGAAGGTCCAATACCCTTACTACCCGCAGCAGGCGTTCCGTGATAATGGTTATGGTATCGAAGCTGTCAACGAGACCGTGTACAACTTGATGGTCGAGGCTGTGCCAGAGTGTCTCGACCGTATCGATACGTGTCGCGAGGCGGCTGCGGAATCAGATCCAGAGAATCTCGGCATCAATGCCACAGTGAATGACCTGTGTGAGGCAGCCGAAACGTTCTGCCGCTCCAACATCGTTAGTCCTTACACTCAGTACTCCGGTCTCGACTACTACGACATCTCAACTCAGTCTCCACCTCCCTTCCCACCTCCCTTTCACGAAGGCTTCCTGAACCAAGAGTGGGTGTTGCAAGAGCTCGGCGTGCCACTGAACTGGACCGGAAGCTCGCCCCAAGCCTCAGCAGCCTACCGTAATATCGGCGACTACCCGCGAGACTCGTGGCTTGAAGATCTCGGCTGGCTACTGGACAACGGGATCAAAGTCTCTCTCGTCCACGGCGATCTGGACTTCGCCTGCCCGGTAAGTGACTCCAACTACATCTGAGCCCTTAATAAGCACTCAACATCCCCCATCCACCCTTTTCATCCGTCTTTAACACTCCAATCAGTGGGCCAGCGGCGACGCCGTCGCCAAAGCAATCCCCTGGACCGGCGCCTCCCAATACGCAACCGCGCAGTACGCCGAGATCCAGACCAACGCCTCCTACACCGGCGGTTTAGTACGCCAACACGGCAACCTCTCCTTCATCCGCACCTACGGCGCCGGCCACGCCATCCCCGCCTACCAGCCCGAAACTGCCTACCGCGTGTTCACCCGCGCGCTGTTCAATCTCGACATCGCTACTGGCAGCGTGTCCACTGCGGGGAACTACACGAGTGTCGGCAGGGCGGATCCCAATGTGCAGTTGACGGCGGGAGGGCAGGGACTGACGTATTGCTATACGTATGCGGCGGGGGACTGCTATGAGTGGCAGCGGGAGATGATTGCGAATGGGACGGCGGAGATTTGTAACTCGTTATTTGTGGATGCGAATTCGACAAGGTTGTTTCCGGAGGTGGTTGCCAAGTGTTGCGGTGAGGGGGTTGGAACGGGTAGTGGGAATCAGACGGGTGGGTTGCCGGAGTTTGAAGGTGCTGCTGTGGGGCGGGGAGGTGGTGGGTTGTTCGCTGTGACTGCAATGCTGTTGAGCGTTCTGGTGTTTGCGGTATAGACAAGGATGTAGAGGTAAAGGCGAGGGAGAGAGACCGCCAGTCGATTCGTACGGTATTGGTGAGAACATACGAACGAAGAGGCTATCAATCACGCACGACATTAGAATCGACCTCTGCTTCTACCACTACGACTACGACCTTTGCCCCGACGTACCGCCGGCCTGCCCAGTCTGCATCAAGTCCGCAAAATTCACCCCATCAGCTACCCCGGCGAAATTGACACCGTACGACTTTGCCTCAAGATCCTCTATCTTCACGTTATACTTATCGCCTCCCTCAGGCATGTTGAATATCCCCGCCAAGTTCTTGCCATGATCCTCTGCTCTGAGCTTTCTGATATCGACTCCTGTGCGTTCTTGCACGGTCTGGGCGCGAGCTTCTTCGCACATCTGGATGAGGTACTCGAGCGCGGAGCGTTGGTTGTTGAGCTCTTGGAGGAGTTCTTCTCTGCCCTCTTCCGAAACTTGGAGTGAGGTGGTGTTCAGTTGATTATGGGTGCTTTCCAGGCTGAGTTGTGTGAGGGTTAGTTGCTGAGCGTCGCTTTGGGCCTGTAAGAAGGCCTCTTGTACATCTGACTCGTGGTCTTGGAGGATTGTGTCTCGTGCTGATTGCGGCAGATCTCTTTGACGGGTAAGGGAGATCCTAAATATGGACTGAGTAAAGCAAATTATGGTCATACGATAAATTGACGTACGTTTGAGCTGTGCTAATAGCGAGGCTAAGAGTACTCTTGCACTCATTGAGCTGCGCACGAAATGTTTTGATGTGACTGACCCCCGAGAAGCCCACTTTCCACTTGTCGTACCAGAACAATTTATCCTCTGTCGAGTGTTTTGTCCAGCTTTGTACCCGTACTTGGAAAGCTTTGCATACCTTCTCACAATTTTTGATTGCGGGAGTAATGATCTGTTCGCCAGGGATGGGTTGTGGAGGATTATTCTGCGCTCTGTCTTTCAGTTCTTCTAAGACTGGCTTCAGGACGACCAAATCATCTCTGACATCTTTGAGAGTTTTTGGACCTTGCTTTATGTTGTCAATGGTCTGAATGATCTGGACGATCACCGTCGTGATCGCTATCACTGAAGCAGTGATACTGAGGGGATCCATTCTCAATACGACATGCGATACATAGATGTGCGAGAAGGCTGAACATACAATCCAAGATAAGTATACAGCTGACGCACGTGCTGCACGTAATACCGATCCTATAGCGTGGAGAGGCTGTGTTGAGATCCCAGCCAATCCTCGAACGCATACAAGCGCTGTGGCGTTTGCCAAGCATAGAAAGGTGTCAGCGTTCTTAAGACTGCCTTGTGTACCCGAACTTTTACTTTATACACGTCTCACGAAGACTGGTGTGACTTTGTCTCGATGCGATGGCTAGCGGTAATGTACCGCAGCTCCTTTCCATCAATGGCGCGTCTGCTACGCATGGAGGCCAGAATTTCGCAGGCATCAATAACGGAACCATAAATTACGCCGCACGCGCCGGTCAATCTGGTATATCGCGCCCGATTACTACAGTGATTTCCAAATTGTCTGACATGGCCACCGCTTAGATCATACGCGCTCCTGTTTGGCTGCACTCTACCTCACTGATCCTTATGTTGTGCGCGAAAGTCTGATCAGCGCAAAGGGAAAGAGGGTCTCTGGCACATGCGAATGGATTATCCGCAACGACTCATATCGTACGTGGCTGACTGGCCATGAGAATAACAACAACGATGACGGTAGTAAAGCGCATCTACTCTGGATTTCAGGTGGGCCAGGGAAGGGCAAAACAATGATGTCTATCTTCTTGACAGAGGAGCTGGCAAGATACACAGCGAATGTTGACACCGCCGAGCTGATCTACTTTTTCTGTGGCGCGGACGACGAGAACCGAAACACTGCTGTGCAGGTTCTACGTGGCTTGGTATACCAGATCATCGAAAAGCGTCCGCAGCTGGCTGAGCACGCACTACCATATCTTTCAGATGAGAGGAAGAAACAGACATTGACGTCTCTGGAGACTCTATGGACTGTCTTCAGCAAGCTCATCGGAGACCTTCGTCTGGGTACCTTGTTTTGCGTAATCGATGGACTCGACGAGTGCGAGGAGAATGCTACGCGGTCTTTATTGGAGAAATTCCTCAGTCTATGCAGTTCACATCACCCGAACAAGACCCGTAGTAGCATTGAGCTCGCAATCGTCAGCCGAGATCTAGTCACACTTCGAGACTGTACGACGATTAAGCTGGATCCCGATAACAATAAGTTGATAGGGAGCGACATTTCGACGTTTGTATCCTCACGTATTGAGGAACTATCTCGAATCGAAGGATTCGAGCAAATCAGAGGATCTGTCCAGAGGATTGTACTTGAGCGCGCCGAGGGAACATTTCTGTGGGTGGGCTTCGCAATGCACGAGCTATTACAAAGTCGCACATGCACTGAGATCTGGACGGTGCTTGGAGACCTTCCGAGAGGTCTTCCAGCGATATATGGTCGCATGCTACTTCGCATCCCACCTAAGCAAAGACGTCTTTGCCGAGAAATTCTTCACTACGTCATTGCAGCAATTGTCCCTCTAAGGCTATCGGAACTGGCAGCCGCAGTGAGAATTTCGGCCAAGCCCTCAACGTCGAGTGCTCAACAAGCGGCTCGAGACGCAGTTATTCTCTGTGGACCTTTGCTGAGTTTCCACCACCAGGTCTCTCGTGACCCTGACTCCCTAGGCAATCAGGATGAAGACCGACATGTGAGAGATGAACACGTCAGTCTCATTCACCAATCAGTACGAGACTACCTGCTTCGTGATATTCATGACAACAATGCGATTCTAGAGCTTTTCCGGTTTGACGGACTGGCAGTACACCTTGAGTTCACGCGACGGTGCCTCGATGAAATCGTGCAAAGTAGATCGCAGCAAAAAGCTTCGACTCAATCACAAGTGACAAGTGTTGGAGAATCTCATTTGTTGCGATATGCTCGAGACTATTGGCCCGAGCACGCGCAACAGTGTAGTGCGATTGCGGCAGAGCTTTTTGAATCGCACGAGTTTTTCAAGCCGGAGAATGATGCTTTGCGCAGTCTTTGGTGGCACGAGTATTCCTATGAGGATGACCTCATTGAACAGTTGTCGTCGCCGCCACCGATGGTTTTTATCGGAGCAGCACTGGGTTTAGCCCCCTTGTTGGAGGTGGCATTGGCAAGGCGAGACTGGACACCAAGGTTACACCGGCGTATCGACACAAAGTTTGACGGGTATACACCATTGCATCGGGCTGTTACGAACAGGGATTTTACAATTGCAAAACTGCTTCTGAAGAGGGGAGCCAAGCTCGAGATCCAAAACAAGCGTGGACGCACAGCACTCAACGAAGCATTTGCAGAGCGAATAAGTCCCGAAAGAGATTCCATGGTGAGGTTACTATTAGATAATGGAGCCAAAGTCAACACAAAAGATGATGAAGGAAACACCCCATTGCATAAAGTAGCTTGCATTGGAGATGCGAAAGCAGTACGGCTACTTTTAGGCGAGGGAGCCGACCCTAATGCAAAGGCCACTGGGAAGATGACCGTGCTGCACTTCGCAGCTCAGGGCGAGAGTGAGGAGACGATACGCCTGCTTTTGGAGAATGGGGCTGATCTCAAAGCAAGAAACAATGACGGGGACTCAGTGCTGCACCTGGCAGCTAAGGAAGGAACCCAGGCAGTAGTGCGGCTGCTACTAGACAATGGAGCTGATCCTAGAGCTCGGAACAACGAAGGAAAAGAAGCTATGCACATTGCGGCTGTGCGCGGAAGTAAGAAGATAGCGAGGCTGATCCTGGATAGCGGGGGTGACGTCAGAGTAAAGACGAAAGACGGGAAGACAGTGTTGCACAGCGCACTGTCCAATCGACGACCACAAATAGTGCAGTTTCTGATCGACAAGGGGGCAGACATCACAGCAAAAGATTCAGAGGGACGGACGCCTGTGCATTTAGCGGCTGACTATGGATATGTAAAGCCGATGCGGCTGCTCATAGACGAAGGAGGGGATGTCAGAATGAGAGATGCACTGGGGGAGACACCACTTCACAGGGCGATTCGAGCTCAAAAGTGGTGCAGAGAGATTGTACACCTATTGTTAGACAGCGGGGCTGATATCGATGCAAGAGATGGACATGGAACTACACCGCTCATCTTGTCGGCTCTTCAGCACAGACACGAGGCCGTTAAACTGCTGCTACATCGAGGGGCCAACCTGAGCATCAGAGATGAGTCTGGGCGTACAGCGCTATACAGGGCAGTCACTGTGAATTATGGCGAACGGTGGGTTAAAGAAACTCAGCGCAAAACTACTGTACGCTTATTGATTAGTAACGGAGCAGACATTGAAGATTTAAATAACGAGCAAGACGCTGCTGCGTACAGAAACTGCAAGCGGGGCTTGGGAGAGCGGTTCGACAAGTGGGAGGAGATTTCTGGATGAGCCTGAACCCTCAGTTTACCGCAAGACGCTCTTGCGGTTGTAATGTAACGAGTTGTGCTCGTAGGAACTTTTGTCTCTGCTGTTCTCACCGTCTTCCAACTCTCCTCCTAAAGCTCCAATGCGCCCTCGCATCCCGCAAAACCTCCTCCCAAACCTTCAACGCCGCCGCATCCCTCCCATCCTTCCCCAACACCGCCCGTCTCGCCTTCTGCGCCCACCTCCTCGCCCCCACCACATCCCCCACCGCATTACTCGCCAACGCCGCATGCCCGTAAGGCACATCCAAGAACCCCTCCAACCTCTCCTGCACATACAACTCTACCAACCTCTCCGCCATCTCTGGACTACCCCTCGACCCAACCCCCCAATCCCCCAACTCCTTCTGTAACTCCTCCATCCTCTCCAACACCTCATCACTCCTCCCCTGATCCACACATCTCTGACACCCACACTCAAACCCAAACCCCTCCCTCATCCTCGCCCTCCTAACCTCCGCCTTCTCAAGCGGACTCGTATACGCGATCCCCAACTCCTCACCCTCTTTGACCGCCCTCGTCGTCCTCACCACATGCGACAGCATCTCCCCATCAATAACGTACTGCGCGTTCGGCGCGCAATCGTGATTCAAGCGGCTGGTTTCAGGGAAGATAGCGAGGTGGTTTGCCCCGCCTATGGTGAGCTGGAAGGTGTTTGCTTGCACGATGGCTTGGATGCGGACGCGAGGGTCTTGGTGCACGTAGCTTAGATCCAGGAACGATTGGCGGGTCTGGGGTGGGAGACGGGAGATGGCGGCGTGCCAGAGCGCTTCGCGGGCTAGCGAGGGCAAGGCGTGTTCCAGGTACGCGATGAATGCTGGTGTGTGGGAGAGGATTTGGGTGTCTGGTGGGAGGGCCTGGGAGGCGACGCTGCCGATGCCTTTCCCGGGGATGGAGGTTGTGTGCCAGAGATTAGTGGGTTCGTTTATTTTCGCGGAGCGGAGGAGGCCGGGGGAGGTGAATGCCGGGAGGGAGGCAGCGTGGCGGGCTAGTTCGGGGGTTGTTACGATTGAGATGCCCCGACCGTCGGCGAAGGTGCTACTTGTGAAAACGCAGAGACGCGAGGGGACGGAGGGAATGGGGGCAATGCATGTTGGTGCTTGAGTCCAGGGCCAGGGGAGCGAGAAAAGGAGAGGATTCGGGTCTGGGATGATTGGGTCCGCGAGCTCGATTGTGAGGTTTCCAGTTGAGGCCTTGGAACTGAAGAGGTTATTAGTTTGAAGGTTGGGTTCCGGGTGGCATTGATTGTGTAGAATGATTGCCGAGGCTGCGCAGAGCGTGTTGGGAAGGGCCAGGAGAAGGGCGAGGAGGGGTGGTAATGATGACATTTTAAATTGTGACTTGAGAAATTAGATGCTTATCGGGGAGAACACGTCTATATAAACATGTTGGTATGTGTGGTATCGAACGTCTGGGGCTCAGAATTCACCTGAAACACAAGCCGTCTGGGTGCGTAGCCTGAGGCACGGCCTACCACTTTGCTTTGCTTTCGTCCTCTACTCGGCAGCAGAGCAGAGAGAAATTTTTGTTCTGCGGCCCGGCCATGTGTTAGTTTGAAGCTTGGAATATCATAGTCAGGATGATGAACTGTTGATCGCATTGATGCATTTCAGTATAGGGTACACCTAATAGATCAGCTATGCTTGCAATATGAAGGCCGTTCCAAAGAGTTTGAGCTGTTTGCTGATTTTCAATACTACATCTTCGAAATCGCATACACCTGAAAGGCCCCCAGCATCATTCGGATTGATTTATCGACAACCGTCGATATTACAAAGATCCTGCATGTCCCGATGGAAGATATGTATAGAGGTCAAGATTAGTGACCGAATGACTCAGCTTCAACAAAGCTTTAATGAAGGTAATTCGTAAGATGCTGACTTGATCAACCCGAACGCGTTACGATGTTTGAGGGATGCAGGCGAAGCATATGTCGTGAGCGATGATGTACAACAGCCCCACATAAATTCCCGCAAGCGCGATCCCGCGACGCGTAGTTTACATCACTGTCAATCACCGACTTCCGGCATCAACAAACTCTCCCGGCAAACTCCTAACAATGAGTCGTGCTAGCATTGAGCAGGCACTCACGGGGCTGGTACCCACACTAAATGGACCTCTGCCACCAGAGCTAGTCGACATTGCTCTGTCGCTGCTAGCACGTTCACGCAGCGTTGCGCATTCGCTAAAACCAGATGAAGAGATAGGACGACCATACGCATGTGCACAGCTAGCATGCGAGAGGTAGCACTTACCTCTTCCCTTATACTATGAGGGTCTTGTGTGGTAGCTAACATGACTTCAGACTAAAGAAACGACTCAACCTCCCCAGCATAACCTCACGCCCACCCTGCCCCCCACGCGTATACAAGAAGCTCTACAACTACCTCGCCAGTGCGCTCCCCGATGCCTCTGCGCAGCGCAGCGAACCCCAAACACCACGCAAGAATGCTTCGGCCCCGACTTCAGCACGCACAACACCGAGGACGCCGACGACCGCTAGAAGAACACCGCAAACAGCATTGAGGACGAACAACAGCACCGCAGCTGAACCCCCTTCGTGGGTTATGCCCGCAATTCGTGTGCTGGCGAAGAAGTTCGAGTATGCAGCCGTGGCCCCACACGTCTTCACGGGCGTGGAATCCCTGATTCCCCTCCTCACACTTCTGTCTTCAGGACCGGGAACACCCAGCGCGCGCGCCCGCCGGCCCACTACCGCTCTTCCCGCCCTGTCACAGACGAAGCTCTGCGCTTTGATCGTTGCAGTCTTCCAGTACGTGCTGGCGCGGATCATGAACACGGACATTACGCCGAAGCAGTATGAGGAGCGCCTAAATCTGGCCGTAGACACGCTGCGCAGCGTTGCGGAGGTGGCGAGTGTGGGTCGTGAAGAGCTGATGCGAGAGGCGGAGGAGCTGATGGGGGTTGCGCAGCAGGAGGGGTGGCTGGAGATGGAGTGGTTCCTGAATGTCGTGCCTCAGGACGAGGCGGAGGAGATGGAGGGGGTAGAGATGGCGTTGCCGGGTCCAGGAACTTTTGGGATGAAAAGGCGGAAGTATGATGGGAGTGCCTACGTCGGTCTCGGGACTATGCTGCAGGATGCGACGGATTACCTGAGCGAGCAGCGCCGAGAAGAGTACAAGATGTGGAGAGCAGGGATCATGGCACGTTGCGAAGAGCTGGAAGTTGGAGCTTGAGACAGGATCCGAACTCCTCAATTTTCATTGCAGGAAGCTGACATGACTTTACGCAAGCTCTACACTACGCCTTCGCCGTGGTAGGCTGCTTGAAGTACTTGCTAGGCACAAAGGGCATCTTCGTCACCACGGCCTTCCTCTTCTTACTGCGCACGACAACCTGGACTTCAGTCCCCGCCTTGTGCAGACCGTCCTTGATGTATCCCATTGAGATGTTCTTCTTCAGTGTCGGCGACGGGCAGCCGGAGGTAATCTTGCCGATCTTCGCACCAGACTCGTCAACAATTTCGGCGCCTTCACGGGCAGGCGAACCCTCGACGATAAGGCCGATACGGCGACGCGATACACCGCCGCCCTCGGACTTCTTCTTCAGCTGCTGCAGAATCACCGAGTCGCCGTGGAAACCGCCCTTTGCGCGACGGTCCTTGCCAATGATCCAGGACAGCGCTGCCTCGACGGGTGTTGTGGTGTCGTCTAGGTCATGGCCGTAAAGGCACATGCCAGCCTCAAGTCGTAGGGTGTCGCGCGCACCGAGACCGGCGAAGCGCAGCTCATCCTTGGCGTTGTCGAGCAGGAACTGAGTCACGGCCTCAGTGGCAGCTGAAGGGATGCTGATCTCGAATCCGTCCTCGCCGGTGTAGCCTGCGCGGCTGACCAGCACCTGCACATCTGTGCCCTTGATGGTGGCAGGTGTGCACTGGCCGAAGTACAATGCCTTCAATGTGAGCGCCGACTCATCTGCGAGCACTCGCGAGAGGATGTCAGCTGAGAGGGGTCCTTGGAGGGCAATCAAGCCCTGGCCGTCGAGTATGTCCCATTGCACAGCCTTATCGGGGTTCTGCTGCTTGAACGACTCCAGTTGCTCGGACAGGTACGCTTTGTCCTTCTCGCGGCACCCAGCGTTGGTAACGACGTAGAACTTGTCGGGCAGACGCGCGATGACTGTGTCGTCCACAATGCCTCCTGTCTCGGGGTGCAGCAGGGTGGACAGAGTGGACTGGTTGGGAGGGAGTGTAGAGATGGAGGAGGGAGTGATAGTCTCGAGGAAGGCCTCTGCGCCGGGGCCAGAGAAATGGTGCTGCACCCTGGAACTGTCAGAATACACCAGGTATATCAATCACTGAACTTACATATGTCCAACATCGAATAGACTAGCCTTCTCGCGGGTCCAGTTGTGCGACTCGATAATGCTCAGGTCACCGTACTGCACGGGCATCTCATACCCGCCAAAAGGCACGAACTTGGCGCCATATTTGCTGTGCAGTTCATACAGACCTGTCCTGGCGGGCTTCTCTGCAGCGGCCTCAGACGAAGCATAGCGAGCGAATTGCTGCAACTGGCGGGTCTCGAGCTTGCGGGCAGCTGGTGCTGGTCCAGCTATGCTCCGCGTAGTGTACGACAGCTTCTGAGCGCCGGCGAGCCTCAATGAACGAGGTACTGAGGCATTGACAGCCGGCTGCAGCTTTGCAACAACTCTTTTGGAGGCCATTTTCGAGGAGTGAAGGAGGAATGCCCTCCAACGCTTCTCCGACGGCCATCTTTGAGGGCGGATAACAACGGCGTGCTGCGATGCGACTGGCTGGCGGGCGGGGACTAACGTCAGTGGTCCGGCCTCACGTCCACGTCCAAGCTCGCGGGCAGCCACTAGATTACTGGTGCTGGGCTGATTGACCGCATACAGCAACAACACCCACCGCACCGCTCGCCCACGCACTGCGCTCCGCCGCCCACGAATTCTGCGGCCACCACCATGTCGAAGGGCAACAAGTACCTGCTGGTGTCGCTGCCGACCTCCATCTCGCCCAGCAGCCACGCCGAGGAGGCCCTCACGGCCCTGCGCTCCACTGTCACCAATGACGTGGGGACGACCAACCCGTTCGCGATCCCCGAATTCAAGATTGGCACCCTCGACGCCCTCGTGCAGCAGGCCGACGACCTCGCCAAGCTCGAGAATGCCTGCCATGGCGTCGTGAACAAAGTTGGCGACAGCCTGCGCACCATCCTGGACGGCGACGAGGACAAGGTGCAGCAGCAGAAGACGATCAACGACAAGCCCGTCGAGCAGTACCTGCGCAACTTCCAATGGAACAAGGTCAAGTACCGTGCCGACAAGCCCATTGCCGACCTGATCGACCTGCTGCAGAAGGAGATCCAGGGCATCGACAACGACGTCAAGGCCAAGTTCAGCCAGTACAACCAGACCAAGTCTGCCCTGGCCGCCGCCGAGCGCAAGAAGACGGGCAACCTGGCCACCAAGTCGCTGGTCTCGGTCGTCAATCCCAGTGCCCTGATCCGCGATTCGGAGTACCTCGACACCCATCTGCTGGCCGTGCCTAACGTCACCGTCAAGGACTTCTACAAGTCGTACGAAGAGCTCGTACCCATGGTCGTGCCGCGCTCCGCCAACCAGCTGGCCAAGGATGACGAGTTCACACTGTTTGCCGTCACCGTGTTTAAGAAGCACTCGACCGAGTTTGTGCATAAGTGCAGAGAAAAGCGCTGGACGCCACGCGACTACAAGTACAAGGAGGGTGGCAAGGAGGAAGAGGCTAAGGAGGCAGACCAGCTCGCCCGCGACGCACAGAAGCAGTGGGGCGAGGCGCTGCGACTTGGGAGGACAGGGTACAGCGAAAGCGCCATGATCTGGATCCACGTGCTGGCGCTGCGCGTGTTTGTCGAGACAGTACTGCGGTACGGGTTGCCGCTGGACTTTGTGTGCGGCATTGTACAGGTATGCTCACCCATCATCTCGTTGTATTCAAGTCACGAAGCTAACCATGACCCCTCTAGACGGACGCCAAGTCGGCGAAGAAGGCAAAGGCCAACCTCGACGCAAACTACTCGTACCTCGGTGGCAATGCGTTTGGCCGCGACAACAAGGGCCGCGTCAAGAAGGACGACTCAGCTTTGACCGCAGAGATGCAGTCGTCGGGGCATGTCGGCGATCAGGAGTACACTGCATACGTGTTCTACGAGTTCGAGGTTGTATAGAGCGCACTAAGTTAGCATCACGGTGCATGAATAGAATTGAGCGAGCAATGTCATCATTTCAGGCGAGTCCATGTCCGGACTATGGGTTGGTAGAGTGCAATCATGCACGAGGAAGAGTGATGTATAAGGTCTGTTGAGATAGGATGGCGCACAGTGATGCGAGGCCTGGCAGTAGATCCGCTCGCGAAAATGTTCCTAAGCAAGTCAAGATTCAGACGCTGGAATGATACCTATGGTGTGGTATGGTGATGTAGTGCGGAGCATGTGTGAAGCCTGATAAGATAGCGGTCTTAGCGCGGACGCTAGGAAGACTTCCGCTCCGCAAAAAAGTTCCTTTCCCAGCAGCGACACACGATCACCAGCAAACCGCCACGATGCCGTCCACGCACAACGCCGAGAAGCCTTGGGACACAGATGATATCGATAAGTGGAAGGTGCGCGCAGGTTCTGGCTTATAAAGCAACCGAGAAATGCTAACGTAATGCTTAGATCGAGCCTTTCAAGCCCGAAGACAACGTTGCCGGACCGTTCACAGAGGAATCCAGCTTTTCCACCCTCTTCCCCAAGTACCGCGAACAGTACCTCAAGGGGTCCTGGAAGTTCATCGAGTCGGCGCTCAAGAAACATGGCATCACTGCGACCCTCAACTTGGTCGAGGGCTCCATGACGGTTGCGACAACACGAAAGACATACGACCCTTCAGCGATTCTGAGCGCGCGCGACCTGATCAAGCTGCTCGCGCGTAGTGTGCCTGCGCCTCAGGCCGTCAAGATTCTCGAGGACGACGTCGCTATGGACATCATCAAGATCCGAAACCTGGTGGGCAACAAAGATCGCTTCGTGAAGCGCCGGCAGCGCATTTTGGGACCCAACGGATCGACCCTCAAAGCGCTCGAGCTCCTCACAGAATGCTACTTGTTGGTGCAAGGAAACACAGTCGCAGCCATGGGGCCATACAAGGGCCTCAAGACGATCCGTCGCATCATCGAAGACACTATGCACAACATCCACCCCATCTACGCAATCAAGGAACTCATGATTAAGAAGGAGCTGGCAAAGGACCCCGAGCTCGTCAACGAGAGCTGGGACCGCTTCCTGCCCAACTTCAAGAAGCGCTCGCTGAGCAAGCGCCGCGTACCGCACAACGTCACCGACAAGAGCAAGAAGGTCTACACACCCTTCCCGCCTGCGCAGGAGAAGAGCAAGGTCGATCTGCAGATCGAGAGCGGCGAGTACTTCCTCGGCAAGCATGCGAAGGAGCGCAAGGTCAAGGAGGAGCGGGACGCGAAGATGAAGGAGAAGATGGAGGAGAAGCGATTAGAGAGGCAGGCTGGTTTTGTTGCGCCCGAAGAGGAGGGCGAGAAGAAGGAGAAGAAGAAGAGGAAGAGGGAAGAGGGCGAGGAGAAAAAGGAAAAGAAGGACAAAAAGAAAAAGAGGAAGTCCGAGGGCGAGGCAGAGGAGGCATAATTTCTCCTCTGCAATTCGTCGCAAAAGTGATAGGAGCCAGTTCAGCATTGTTCGGTGTTCAGGATAGTCCGGTTCAATACCCATTGCATTTACACCTACCTTTGCCGCTTTCCTTCATATTGAGGCTTAGTCAAGCTGAGCTGATCACCAAGCATGTCTTGCGGTCAAATGATCCAGACCCGTAAATGACTGGAAGTGCTTAAGGTGCTTCATCTGGCACAGCTGGTTGGTACAATGCCAAAGGCCGAGCGTTGTTCAAGAGTATCTCGACTTGAGATTGGTAAAGTATTGCGGGCTTCGAGCTTACACAAAGACGTGCTGCGGATTACCGCATTAGCACTAGCTTCTGACTTCTCAAGTTGGTGGTTAGTCAGACCTATTATGACATCGGAGCCTTTACATCAATAGCCAACAAGAGAATCCGCATTGTGTGTCTCCCCTGTGGAAACGAACGATTTTTTCGCCTTCGTAGGATATTCTGTGACTCTCAAGGCGAATTCCCAACTGCATAAATTCGAACAGAAGGCGTAATCATATACTCCTAGCAGCAACCTTTGCTAGCGCCGTGATGAGAGCACCTGCCTGATGTTTGGTTCATTCAAAGGACCAATAGTTTTGGTTATTGCCCTCTTTGCAATGAAGCTACCAAGGCAATCGCTATTGCATCTGCTTGATAGTACGTTTGCTCGTCAGATAGCTTCGGGGGCGAGGTACGATCATCGAGCTGCTGAACATAATACACGAAGCTTGTACTGTACCTTCTCCAACGCGAGTCAAAGCCTGTAGAACGCAAAAATCTCCAATGATGGAGTGACTTCCTGCGTGGCTTCTCCATGGGTGAGGGTGCCTTCCCAAATGCAACAAGCGCACCTGTGCGTTATAAACTCATCATCTGCCAAAACACTTCGCAACACCAACCTCACCCAGTCTCTTCTAGTTTCAACAATGCAGACAATCACTACAATCTCTCTTCTCCTAGCCGCCGGCCTTGGTATCTCCGCCGCTCCAGCTGCCGATACCGTCACGACCACCCCATCCAACGACGCTACCCTCACCGAGCTGCAAGCGCCACGCTTCTCCTGCGGCCAGTACAAGTTCTCAGACGGCGTGGTGCAAGAGTTCTACAGCCTGGTCTGGGCGGGACAGCCCCCCAACCAGAAGGTGTGTCGCTACTTCAAATACGAATTCCACGACAAGAAGGGCCAGGAAGGCACCGTGGTCGCTGCTAAGGTCGATTTCGGCTGCACTTGTTTCTTCTACGCGTGAGTGCAGAGAGCGCTCGATATGAATGAAGCTGATTACATTCAGGGTTCCGTGCGATCCTAATGCTGGCTACACTGAGACGTGGGAGGGCTGGAAGGGGAGAACTACGCTTGGACTGATAGGAAGTTCAAGGGCTGGTATTGTCTCGAGCACGATTGAGTTCATGTTGACGTACTCTATGAGTGCTCTGAGCTGCCATATGTTTGGCAACTTCATGGTGCATCAGTATCGCGGAGTCTCACACATTCAGTAACATCAGGACGGCGACAAAATGAAGTTTCATGCATGTGAACTTCGGGTCTTATGATGAACAATCTCACTTACCAAAAATAGAAGGAATATGAGTTACAAAGCCTTATGCCAATGTGTTGCATTATTGACGTGTCGTTGTTTCTTGAACAAGGTGACTGGATATCACCAACACTGACCAGCTAGCCCTCGCCTGATGGACGTGGTCTCCCTGACGTACTCGTGTTCCCACATGCGTTTTCTCAGGAACCCAGCATGTTGTTCAGGGTATGTGCCTTGCGGGTATTCTACTGTCCGCTCCCACCAGTCAGTATATCTATCCATTGCCTCTCGGTCGAGATCCTTGTATCTGTCCCATTGTTCCAACTTTCTCAGTTGGTCAATGTAACCTATGATCCGTTCGCATTGCTTCAAAATCCGCTCTCGATTCCTTAGTCCTGGCAAAGAGGACTTCCGTGGCATTATAGAATGCCACAAGTGGATCCAATTGACATCTCTTGTATGCTGACGATTATTTGGAGGGGATGAACAAATCCAGTCTTCGACCGCGGTCCGGTGCGCCTGCCATTCCCGGAGCGACCATGCGGCCTTTGTGTAATACGTCCCTAGTAATGCTTCTCGTCGTATTGAATTTACCAACTGCGTAGCCGCACCAATGTCACGCATCTCTTGATCATCTGCTATGATCTCTGCCCAAATCTTAGTCTCGATTCCCGCTTGTTCCAATCCGAAAGGGTACTCAGGTGAATCTAGACCAGGTGGATTGCATGGATCCCAAGTCGCTGGCCGATCTGGCGAAGCTGGGTATGCTTTGCCTTCAAAGACTTCCCATAGCCAGCTCATATCCCTGATGACGCGTTGCTGGTATAGAGGTTGTGCATGATAGCGAAGTGTGCGGCAGGTGGCTGCTATTGCGGTGACGCTAAGGTCATCCAAATAAGCAAAGACGTTATCTAGAAGCTCGACCGGTAGTGCCAATAGATGCGAATGGGTTGGTTGGGCTGCTGCTGCTCCAGGAGCACCTTTGAAGAGGCTCTCTTCCAGTATCTCCGCTAGCCCAGGTATCTCGACGGGATTAGCAGCCATCCATTCGTTACCGGTATGATGATGGAACGGAGAAACATTGTCCTCTTTTCCAATGCCATTTTTGAAACAAGCGGCATCAATTGCGAAACCATAATCGTTCGGATTGTTACACATCTCCCGCCAATGCCAGATATCGTGCAGATCAAAATGACCTAGCTGGCGATATGATACTTTTGCGTATATATCGAGACAGTAAGAATGGACTGGGAGTGGTGCCCATGACCACGAATTCTTGGTGGCTTTCAGCTTTGCGCATGTAACGAAGTGGCTTCCCTAACACTTACCTTCACATCACTGTTGGCGTTGTCGGATGTAACTCCAATTTTATCCATCTCATACCGTGGCGGGTAGACATATTGACAATCAAACCAGTCCGCAGATCCGTTCGCCTCCCCTGAAAGCACAAACAAGCTGTCCTTCTCCAGAAACCCATCGACGGTTTCTCTGGACTTCCAATTACGTGGCACGTGGCTAGAGGGCCTGGGTATGAGAAACCTATGTGTTCGACAGCCTTTCATCTCCGCTAGGCTCAGCTTATGGCCGTTGATACCTTGCACGCTTCGGCAAGAGGGACTGGCGATGTGCTCCAGCGGAAGTCGCGGCGGACCATCCTCCTGATCTTGCAGCAGATCCTTAAGGTACTGATGGCCCCGACCTGCACGGTACAGAAACGACTCCTTCCCATCCCACGTTCCATGTGGGGGATGGTCCTTCAAGGGAGCCACATATATATCTCGAAGCGCATCGCGATAGGTTTTAAAGTCTTTGTCTGTAATATCGCAATCATTGCTTCCGGCCAAATCCTCGCTCCCAGCATCGGCATCGGAGTCGAACTCCAAGGGCTCGCTGTCTGTGCCAGAATCACCGTCTGGCAACCAGTCAGCGTCCTCATCGCTCCCAATCCCTCCATCGCCATATCCAAATTCGTCACTGATATCACGTCGAAGAATTGGCGGGGTACGGTCAACAGTAGTGCACTCCTGGCAGTCCGAGTCTTCGACGTCGTTGTTGTGGTAGTCCCTGAAAGGCTCGAATCCCACGTAATTGCATCCAGTATAGTCCCAGGCGGCAGTCGTCGGCTCGTCGCTTGTACGGATCCGCGCGATGGCCATGTCCATGCCACATATTTGACAGAAGTAGGTGGGCGGCATATTGGAGAGCACGACAGATCTTGTTTCGAATTAGATGGAAAGACACATGAATGCTGATGGGCGATGGCACTCTGGCGATTCTGAGCTAAATGATAGGTACAAGGCAGACCGTGCACATGTAGTTTCGGCCTTACTGCGGACTACGGGCCGTAGTACATATTCCGCTCATCGTACGTTGGATTCCGAAAACTTGTAGACTGTTCGATTTATGGATCACAAATCGTAGATGTATAATTTTGCGGACATTGATCGTAAAAAAAAAAATCAATCAGGGATAGCCAATATATTGTACCCGCCCTACCGCACTCGCAAACCATCCAGCTCTTCCGAACTTTCCCCATGTTACCACAATCGAACGCTATTCGCACTTCGTTTTACTTCGCGAGCACTTGCAGACAGACTCCAACGTGATCAACGGGTTTGCTACAAGCGTATAATCAGCGGCATTTCTATGCCCCATCTCTGGAGCCCAGAAGTAAGGACTTCCGGGGAGCTCCAAGAGATTTTAGAGAGCAAGATCGAATATCCCGAGCGGCAAAATTGGAAGTACTTGACAACCTTACTGGCTGACGCAAGAACAGTTGTGAGGCAAGACTCCGAAGGGAAGGCAGTGCCGTTGAGCCTTTGGAACCGATGCAGGATCTGGGAGTGCGTAGTAGGCGTCAAAAAGTTCAAGCGGCCGTTTGACTGAAGTCGCAACATAGGTTGAAAGCCACAGATTGATGATATTCAGATATGTCTCGCCACCTGCCTCATGTACTTACCTTTCTTTGTCATTCTGTCTTATCTTCGGACAGCTTTCTGATGCCATGAACCCCTATATGGACGATACAATAGTAATGTAATCAGTTACTTCGCGTCACTTTCTTGTCGGATCTTTAGGATTGCGCAAAGAGTATTACCAGGACCTTGGCCTACTCAAAGATCGCGCCGAGAGAATGGCGTTTCTTCTTCTATTATTTGGTAAGCGTCCTGGATGACTCGCAGTAGCTTTGTCTCAATCAATCATGTTGTCACATTCAACTCGCAAGTTTTTACAGCGATCGAGCTCATGGAGTTTTGAACATATACATTATCATTTTGCGTTCGCATCGAGCTGCCCAAGTAGCCATATAGTCATAATTCTTGCCGCACTCAAAATTCTATGCAGAAACCTCCTTGTCCAGATCAGCTGTAGATGTGCCGATCTGATCAAGTACAGTCGGAATGGGTCCATTCATCCTGATCACGAAGTCACCGGCCCAGGCCGATCTAGGCAAAGGTCAGCATGGTTGTTCGTAGCCTCAACCTTTTGTGGTCACTTACCCGTTGAGATCGTGAGTCAACGTGAGCTTGCGGCCACGCTCATCAACGACTTTGAATGTGTACGAAGGGTCATCGCAGCTATAGACACCACCGATCTCGATGTGGTCAGCAGCGCAGTGGACGTTATCAACGCGCTGCGAGTGGATGTGGAAGTCAATCTGCGGGTAGCCGTTGACACCGACGTAGACGAAGTTGGAGATGGTGACGGTCTCATAGGGATCAGCAGCGGCGGCAGGGGCGGCGGCGGCAATGCCAGCAAAGACAGCGGCGATGGCGAATTTCATGATGTACGTCTGGATTGGAAGCGAATGTGGGAGGGAGGAGCGAAATTCGGTGGAAATTGATGAATGTGAGGTATCGAGTATGCCTGGATATCTTCAACGTTTATATATGTTTAATCAGGAGATCAAGAAGGCCGTTAAGAACAGGGTCAAGCTTTCGTCTATTTCGGGCGTCGGCACGGTCAATGCTTGTGCTTTCGACATATACGATGTTGCATTGAAGACCGGCTACAAGGACTCTTCAGCACTGCACGAACGTTGAACAAGGGATGCTTATTAGCAGTGACGCTGAAGCCATCCTTCCGCCGGTAATCCTTGCAGATTTCTGTGGGGAAGGTGCCTCCCAGCCAACCAGCGCTTGAGAGCTGTTTTGTCGCCTCCTTTTTACAAGCATCTCCGTCATTCTGCATTGCACACCTTTCTTGCAGAACATTGATTTCGACGATCATTTCGTAAATATGCCGGCTCGAGCGACAATATCTCGTATCTCGGCAGCAACGCAGACGGTGTTGTTGTTGAACTCGAAACAGCACATGGTAACTTGCAGATCTCAGAACTCTTGAATATCGCGTCGGATGACAATATATTGAAATTCTCCCACATATCCAATCGATTGCGAGGCAAGGTTACCTGTGTATGTGTGAAAGCCCGGAGAGACAGCACCTTGTATACCACGTGACCATCCACCGGCGTTTCATCTGCACTAATCACCCGTGAATGGATACTTGTCCCCGGCAGATTCTAAATTTGGAACATTAGTGCCGGGAATTCATGCACGTTTTCTAGACCCATACTAGCTATCGGAGCAATGACCTTAGATGAAGACAATCATGCCATGAATTCACACGCTCATTGATCTGTCTCTAGCAGGTGATGGATACTGGTTTCGATGCTTGCACAGAAAGAGGCGCAATAAAACGAGGAGTCTAATATGGTGTCTTCAAATCATGCGAAGTGCGATCTGCCACATCGATATTGCGTTGACTAGGGCAAAGTGTGATGTCGAATAGGAATATTCTGAGGTGACCACATGAACACTTTGACAAATGTATTCATCAAATTAACGGCTACTCTGATAGGTTCCTCTCCAGATCGTATAATGCTAGCTTGCTGCTCTCGCCATGTCTTGTTCGCCCGAGGCTTGCTCAATCCTCACATCGGAAGTAGTTCATCTGTCAGAGTCAACCAGGAACTTGACAGCAACATAAAAGAGACATTCTTCGCCTACCGAGTTTGCACTGCAGTAAGCTTATTCACAACGTCCCCGGAGCTTCATTCTTCGGTGTCACATTGCAAACATGTTGTTCTGAATATTACGGGACGGAGACTGTTGCCGCGAGTCGGAGGAGTACTGTACAAGGATGCCCCTCTTTAGGCACGAGGAATCTCTGAGACTCCGCTGACCTGAGCCCTGATAGCCATGAAGCGTTGATTATGTACAGAGGGACCTCACTCTGAACAACGTAGGTGTCGCAAAGTCGTCCCTGGCTCTTCCTTCGCGGATGACTATGCCACGTGGTGACAACCGATTCTGCTGACGAGACTGTCACTGTGATGATGCTGATCATAGGACCAGTAATGTAGTACAGGTCTGGGCTGGATGTTGAGACTGCCCCGTAGATGATCGAGGGCACCAGGATCGTCGTGTACGGAAGCTCAGAGCAATTTCCCTTACAGTTATAGCCTTGAACACCTTAGCAGTCTAAGCTAGCTGATGGCGAATTCCGTCGCGCTCTCTTGATCACTGTTTATACTCGGTATCGTGCGAGAGAAGAAAAGTATATATGTGTTTGCTAGCTAAAAACGCATAATGGTGAAGGGTATGTCATATTCTATATTACAATCAGCTAATTATAAGCGTGAGCGATGGAAACAAATCAAGTTGATCCTTGAACGATATTATCGGCAATCTTCTCTGCTAGAGCATAGATAGTGCTCATAGGGTGGCCGGGTGGCAGCAATGGGAAACTGCTGGCATCTACAACACGAAGACCATCCACGCCGAAGACTTTGGCTTCGGAGTCGATCACATCCATGTCGTCAACAGGGACCTTGACGCCATCTTGTACTGTGCTCTTGCCCATCCTGCAGGTTCCAGCGGCGTGCCATACAGTCATGGCACTGTCGCGAATAACCTCAAGGATCTGTTCGTCACTGTCCTTATCAAGACCGGGGTAGGCTTCACTGCCAGGGTTTTCGAGTTGCGACTCGTAATCGGGCGTTGCGAAAACTTCGCGCATGCGACGGTACCAGGCAACAGCGACTTCTTGGTCGACTGGGTGAGAAAGCCAGTTCGGGTTGATCGCAGGCTTGATCAACGAGTTCGATGATCGTAGGGTGACATTTCCGCGTGACATTGGCGCGACTATCGCACCGAGAATTCCAACATACTTCTTGCCATCAAGCGGCTGTTGCAAGAGAGGAAAACGGAAGTCGCCAGCGTAGGCGTCTGCGTTGATGTACTCCACTTCAGGCCAGTCGTCGGGAAACTCTTCCAAAGCAGCAAGGGTTTCTGAGCTGAAGTTACTGCGATAGGAAGACAGCGTGGAGAGCTTTTCCCAGCCGAGAATGTCTGCAGCGTATGTAAGCTGGCCAGTAGCGTTAAGGGCGTACTGGACAAGAGCAGAGGCCACCGCCACTGGGTTCACGATAAAAGAGCCGACCGTTGGGAAGTTGACGGAGTAGGAAGGCCCGAACAGGACGTGGTCCCACATATTCTGGCCAACACCAGGTGCTGACACGATTTGTGAGATACCATGCTCTGCAAGCTGATCTGCAGGTCCTATGCCCGAGAGCATGAGAAGCTGGGGAGATTGGAAAGTGCCCGCAGATATGATCACTTCCCGGCGAGCCATGATGTTGTAGTCGGATAAACCGAGTAGAGCTGTAACCTCAACGCCAGTAGCTTTCGGCCTTCCGGAAGATGTGTCGAATATAACTCGCTTGGCTTGGGTTTTGGTGAACACCTTCAGGTTTTTGGAAGTCTCCGAATTACTTTGGACAGCGTGGATATAAGCTGCAGATGAACTGCGCGTCTGATCGCTGGCTCGGATTGTGCTTTGGGAAAAGTGATAGCCTAGCAAGTTTCCAGAGTTGAAGCCATTAGTTTCTCTCAATCCCAAGGTCTCGAAGGCCTTCTGCAACCATGTTCCACCGACGGTGAGCCATTGACCATAGCCTACTTGTACGGGACCACCGGAGCTGGAAAAGTCGGCTAAATTGTAGTTGGCGGTGACGTTGTCAAGCGATCTACCATTAGGAGGGGTGAATGTCACTGATCGCTTGAAGTAAGGAGTGAGATTTTCCAAGGTGTAGCTCTGGTCGTCGACAGTATCTGCCCACTTCTGGTAGCTGGCAGTGCTTCCGCGGTGATGGACCATGAAATTCAACGCACTGCTGCCACCAAGACATCTGCCTCTGGCATAATGGATCTTGCGGCCGTTGAGGTAAGGCTGTTCCTCTGTTTCGAATCCCCAGTCCACTGTTACGACCTGATCCACGAAGCTTGAGCCAATACCCAGAAAGCTTCCTGCCGGTGTAGAGCCCAAAAGTGGTTTCTGAAACTCGTAGAACCCTCCAGCTTCGACAATGGCAACGCTGAAACCTGCTTCTGCCAGCCTGACGCCGATGGCATTGCCAGCGGTGCCGCCGCCAACAACGACGTAGTCGAAGGTTTGGTTCACCCCAAGGACACCTCCGATAGCTCCAAGTGTACTGTCAATCAGGCCATCACCCTGAAGTGCCGAATTGACTGTCTCCAGAATAGGATTGATTATGGAACCACCAAGACCAATAAGATCCAAAAGGTCTAATAGACTCGCACTAACCTGCGAGCTCGCCGCCAATGTCAGCAGAGTCGATTTGACAAGATGCATAATGAGAGTGAGAGACTACGAAGAAATGCAGACCCCGAGCTTATGGTAATACTGGGGAAATTCTGGCAGTTGTATGGAGCTAGTGACAGGATTTTGCACGCTCCACACGTCACATGTGTCTCCAACATGCCTGTCCACTACCCTGCTTTGACTACTATGTCGGGTCATTCCTTCGGGTTCTAGATATGATCGCCAGTCTGTGCTGGGAAAACAAATGCCATGAACAGTGTCGTGAGAATTACCGTCTTTCATTCGCTGCAAAGAGCGGCGATTCGACGCTAATGAAGCTGGCCGTCGAGCACATCCCATGATCGACTCCAATTCATGGTACAGGTGGTGCATGAATCAACGTAGTCGCCACGCCGTCCAAAGGCCAAGTCCTAAGGTTGGCATTGCATTTCTACTTTCGATAATAGGGGTGGTAGATCGTGGCAGCTTAGCCGAGAAAGCTCGGCCCCACGTTATTTGCCCCAAGCTTTTGACCACGGCAGTACTCTGCCGAACGGAATATGATGGAATCTGGCGTTTGATTTTAGGCCTGCTGGCAGCCTGTTCGTCAACTTGATTTCTCGTCTCGTGATTGGCATCGACCGCTGCTTCTCGACCAAGCAAGAGGGGTTCGGCTTTGCGAGGAGTACTTAATGAGGGACGAGCCATATCATGCCATGTATTCCGAACTGAACTGCTGTGTTCCTCGCTCAGCGCCGCTAGGTGTTCCCAGTCGAACCTTTTAGACTTCGCGAGTGGGACGGAATTCTCCTCTGATGCCCCTCGGTATTACCTCGGCAACACCAGAGGGAGGGCCGAGCCGCACACGGACCCTTCAGATCATGTAAATTATGTAATACTCTCGGATCTACTTCGAAGAGATCTAATCCAGCAAAACCTGGGTACCTATCCAACCTCTCCAGAATCCCGTGTGCCAACCCTACTCATACCCACGTCAAGTTCGGACATCAGTTAAGCATAAGAGCTTAAGTCCTTACGTTGTGAGCTGGACAGTTGTGCCTTGTTTGTTATCGACGTTTTGTTATTGACGTTTAAACTGTTACACAAGCAATAATGCGGTAGGGCCGAAGTCTGCAGGTACAATCCAAATCGACATTGAAAAATCAATCAAAATTCGATCTAGACTGCTCAGCAAGCGAAGTATAATCGTAGATACTTGTTGAGCCTGCCTTACCCTGACCTTTCGTGTTTCTTGACAGAGTAGGCTTCCGCAGACCCAAGCACTACGTGCGCATTGGTACCTCCATAGCCTAAGCTTGTAACACCTACTCTATCATCCTGCGCAAGCTTAAGAGCGTTAAGGAGCGGGCGCAGTCTTCCCTCAAAACCGCACATTGAGTTTGGCGTACCCAGATTGTCCATGGGAGGCACGAAGCCGTTAGACAGCGCAAGAGCCATCTTGGTCAAGCTTAACAAGCCACTTGCAGCCTCGGTGTTTCCAAAAACACCCTTATTGCTTCCCACATGAACGACACCCTCGACCGCAGTGCCGGGCTTGCTCAACTCTTGAAGAGCTTGCTCCAATCCATTGACCTCCAGAGCGTCCCCCATGCTTTTTCCACTGCCATGTAGTTCAACATACCTGATCATCTCCGGAGTCACCTCTGTGCGTCTCATGGCCGCAGCTATGGTCCTCGCCTGGCCCGAACTCGAAGGAACAGTGAAACCGATCTTGTCCACTGCACCGTCGGATCCCGTGGCACAGCCCTCAATAACAGCGTAAACAGCGTCATTGTCGCGCCTTGCGATACTTAATGGCTTTACAACGATAGCCGCTACTGCATCAGCAGGTACGGACCCATCAGCATCGGCAGAAAGGGGACGGCAGTGACCAGATGGGCTAAACACCTGAGCTGGCGCAGTAACATAGCCGTTCAGCCTAGGGAATGCGACCGTGACACCGCCAACAAGAGCAACAGGACATTCACCAGCACGCAGTGCGTTAAGAGCATGCTGCAATGCGACTAGTGAGCTCGAGCATGCCGTGTTGAGAGTCGCATTTGGACCCGTCAGGTTCAGCTTGTAAGCTGTGAACGTGGAGATCGGTGGATCGAGTAGACCCCGATGGCGTGCTTGAAAGCTGTCAGCAGGTATGGCCATACCAGGCGCGTCTTTATGGGTATTGCGCGCTGCCCCTATGAAGACACCAATCGGATTGGGCACACCCTTAGCAATGGGCATGTTAGCATCCGCGAGCGCTTCAGAAGCAACGGAAAGAAACAAAAGTTTCTGTGTAACGTCAGCTAGGAGTCACTACAGATAGACATGTGACTTGCCTGTGGATCCATCAAGTTTACTTCCTCTTGCGTCATGTTCCATGCAGAGGTATCAAAGGCAGGAAGCTCGGGCAATGATCCATATCGACGGACAAAGATCTCATCCTCAGCCATGTCCGAAGGCGTCACAGCTGATTCGTGGGTCATAATGCCCGTCTTACCCTCCACCAGTATCTGCCAAAACCCGTCGACATCGACTGCTTCAGGAAAGTGGCCGGCCAATCCAACGATGGCAAATTTATTGTCGTCAAGGTTGAGAGAGCTTTCGAGAGAAGTGAGTGCCGTATCGCCGTCTGAGTCGGTCTTATCATCCAAACTGCTTTCTGATGAAGCGTACTGCTGATCGTTTATGGGTAGACTCCCGAGTAAACGAGACGCTTGGTTTTCGATGGTAGGAGCTTGGAAGATGTCCAGTAAGCTTAGCTTACAGCCGGGGAAACGCTTCAAGATACCCTTATGGAGTTCGACTAGGGTGATACTATGCCCTCCAGCCTCGAAGAATGATGTACCGGAAGCTGGCTTGCTGGTCAGATTCAGGGTCTGCATCCATAGCTCTTGGAGAGCTCTTAAGATATGGCGGTGGGTAGGCATGTCTTGAGGTACTATATGCGCACCGGATTGTTTCTTGTGAATGGATGTCGTCCCCTTGAGAGGTTCCGATAACCCTTCCAGCTGCGCATGGACTTTTGCATGATCTATCTTGCCATTCTCATTGAGTGGCAACGCTCCAACTGCTAGGAATCGACCTGGTACAGAGTAGGTTGGCACATCGAGAGCCAGTCGGTCGCGAATGATATCGCATGGAGCCGTATCGGGCACTATGAAGGCGACCAAGGTATCTCCGACCACTTGTACAGATGCGGCTTGCACCTCAGGGCTGTGATCTAAGATGCTCTTCTCGATGTCGTACAGGTCCATTCGATAGCCTCGTAGCTTGACTTCGCGGCTGTTCATACGTCCAAGGATACAGACAGTGCCATCCTCGTCAATGAAGCCCTTGTCTCCTGAACGGTACAAGCGGATGTTACGGCCGTTTCGTTGAATAGTATGGAAAGTACGCTTCATCAGGTACCTCGAGAGACCTGACCACCGGCAATGCAGATTTCACCTTGCTCTCCAGATGCGACTGAATTGTTGCTATCCTCGGAGCAAATCAGAATTTCGGAAGTCGGAAACGCCCTTCCAATTCTGGACGGTGAAGGCATTGAATCGTTGCAGAGGTCTTTTTGGAGAATCTCTACAGTCACAATTACCCTAGATAGTTTAGCCTATAAGTCTCTAGAAAAAACAGACGAAGTAGCGTACGTTGTTTCTGTTGGGCCGTATGCGTGCAAGATCTGAGCCTTCTGCCGCCACATGCCGAGCAGCCCAGCAGATGATGGCTCACCTCCAACCGATATCATCGCGAGTGAATCTAGATTCCTCTTTATCGGAATGGTGGCGAGCACCGATTGAGTTGTATGGAAAAAGTTGATCTGGTTCTGATCAATGACAGAAGCGAGATAATCTCCAACAAGTAGTTCTGGATGATCGACAAAGCAGAGTGTCGCACCGAATGATAATGTGACTGCCCATTTCAGGACTGACGCATCGAATGCGAAGGTAGCGAACTGTAGGACCCGACTGCCGGGTCCGATCTTCACTACACTGCGAGCGGCGCTCACGTAGTGACTCAAGTTTGAATGCTCTACCATGACTCCCTTTGGCTGGCCTGTGGATCCAGAAGTGAATACAACTTGAATGGTCAGTATATCGATGTCAAGTGTCGGTCTCACTAGGTACCGTATGCAAGGCTGTCGTCCTGGGTTATAATCTGCAAGGTAGTGTTCGGTTGTGCCTGCAGCTCTTGCTTGACGATATCAAGATTGAAAATCGTGATGTCCATATCAGCGGCGTTTTGCTGGATCTTGAAGTCGTCAGTGACTAAAAACCGTGCTTCTGAAGTGGACATAATGGCAGTCTTGCGACGGTTTGGTAGCTTCTTGTCCAGAACGACATGATAAGCGCCCACTTCCAAGATTCCGAGTATCCATAGCACAGTATTAAATCCCCGATCAATGTGGAGAAGAACTCCGTCACCAGTCTTGACTTTGTTCGCCGCAAGATACTGCGCGATTTGGCTACTCTTCTGAGCTAGTTCGCCATAAGTCATGGATTCATTCCGTTCGGCTGAAGATAGTGCGACCACGTTGGGTTGCTGTTCGGCCCGACTCTTGATCCAAACGTGCACTCGGGAGGCGTTGATAGCTTCAATGTCATCTGTAGGAGGTCCTTGGGATATGCTTGCGACCTCCCTGGCTTGCAAGAAGGGGAGCTCAAGCAGTCTGAACGAAGTGTCGGTCTGAGTCAGCTTGACTGTGTCCAGAAACTCAGCTTGCAAACTCATCATATCTTTGTCATCAAAGACTTCGGGATTTGCGACGACCTTGAAAGGTTAGCTGTGACAAGGCCATAACTAGGGGAACTTCTTACGCCAAGGGAAACACCATCATCCTCCTCTAAGAAGCAGAAAAAAATATCCCAAACTCCTTTCACAGGATATATGGAGCATCTACTGTCTGCCAACTTTGGAGAGAACGTCACAGCAACCTTGAGGTCAAAATGTTGCTTGTTCGATTTTCTCCGAATCTCCTCAACCAGATTAAGAAACGGGAACATCTCATGCTTTTTCGCATTTGACAGATTTCTCCCGAAAGCCTGGACGGCTTGAGAAAAGCTTGAATTCTGTTGTAGCAAACTTGCAAGCGGAATCTTAACTGGCATCTACTGCAGCGTCAGCTAGGTGATATGTTATTCTGAAAGATTACAATGCCTACTGTATTGGCCATGTGCGAGACGCAATTGCGGAAATCCCCTGGACGAGCCCCAAAGGCGACAAACAGGGCTCGGTCGTGATGTGGTGTTGTTACGGCAATTCCATCGGTAATAAGACCCACCGCAGTAGTAGCGACTCGAAACCATGAAGTTTTGTATAGAGCACTCCATTCCTGAAGCTTTTTGTTGGGCAAAAACGCCCATGTGTGCCTGCAACGATAGTCTCTGTGCGTTCTGAATGGGCGAAGTACGGACCATGAAAATGGAGCTATGTTTGAGAGCTGTGACATCCAAAACTCCTTTGCAGCCTTTCCTTTGTCACTTTTCAAATAGGCATCCTATTTTGCACTTCAGCATCGCTCGAGTATTCAGAATATCTCTCTTACCTGTCTTTGCACATACTCGCCGTATGTGCAGTCTGTATGTTCTTGAGATGCTTTCTCCTCTGTAGATTCGAGGAGACGTAAGATACCTTGGATAGTACACTGAACCAGAACCGTCTACGGCGATATGATGACCTACAACAAAGAGCTTGTACGTAGTACGTACAAGTCCTCTTTGGGAGTCGGTATTGTGGTGTATGATCCAGCGAACGGGGAAATCTGAAGACAGATCGAAACCGCGACGAAGGGATGTCGAGAGCTGAGCCTCATTGTTTGTGATCTCAAAGCTCTGCATAGATGTTTCAGGAGAGTGAACAGCCATGGAAGGTTTACTTGTCTGCGCCTCGAGATGGAACGTGGTCCTGAGCATCGGGTGATCTATACCCAACCCCTGGATGACTGTAGAGTTCATGTAAGCTTGTCTCTTGAATATATTTCCTTGTCATTACCTTCTAACAGACGTTCCAGGCTTGGTTTCAGATCAGAAAGATCTACTTCAAGCCTGAGGTGGTAATGAGATGCATGAGGTCGAGCCAAATCGTCCAGCCAAAGTGCTTCCTGTACTTTGGGTAAGGGTATCACCGAGACAACATCACCAGGCGGATCATTGCATCTAGGTGGATCTGAGGCTTCCAGCACAGGGCCACTCAAGAATGGCATGGATTTAAGCGACATAGTAAGAATGACTTGTAGTCTAGTACTGTGAGGAATGGATTATTGAATCTGAACTGGCAGTGGATGCTTTTATATTCTTACATTAGAGATCATAAAGTGTCTTTATGCGTGCAGGATTTTCAAAGAGTCCTGTCGGCCCACAAAAAAATCATGAAGGGTGTTGAACTCGTATCGGATCGTCCCAATGAGCTTGTTACAATCTGTATGATGCTCAGATGAGGTATTGTGAGTAGAGAGCCGAAAACAAGGATCTTGCGTCAATCACTTGGCTGCATGGAATCGATTTTGACACATCTTCGAGCAGATACCGTATCCACTCCATCCATTCAGCGAAGCCTTAGGCTTGTTTGCTCACAGATCGATCGTCTCAGCAAATATGCCAAAACACCACCCCACACTGCTACCACTACAACTCTGACGTGGCGGCTGTCGTGCTGTAGACCTGCATTGAGGAGAGAAGTTTGATAGATATCGACTCATACAATTATGTGAGATCATTAGTCCCAGAGCGTGTAACACGGAGCTAGACTGTTGGATACCCGTCCTTCCTCATCTTATCAGCTGATGTGTGGACTCTGACGAGCAAGACCGAGATCCATCATGCAGGAGGAGCCTAAGATGCTAGCTGAGCATCTTACGACCGGGAACCAAGGATTGAGAAGAGTAGGTCCTCTCAAAATGCTCCATTCGATCACGTTTCCCGAAGGATTGCAAACTTGAGCCAGGACGCAAGTAGTCTGCCCCGATTGTAAGGCGAGTCACATTATGTTGACGGACTAGAATCTTCATCAAGGCCTGGGCTGGGATCTAGTGGGCAAGGATATCTAAGAAGCTGGCAGAACGAGCGTGGGAGTTATAAACTATGCGCAGGAGACCGCTGAAACTGGAGGTGTGCATTGTTGTCTGTACATTTGGCGTATCTTGATCGATGCATATCCAACGTTCCACATACCACTCAACATTTGCGAACTAGCTGACACTGTCTACAATAAGCGACCTGACTTGAGATATCGTGCTTAGCATCTCTGAGATGATGTTTCCACTCCTCGGCCAATTTTCGTGCGTGGGCCCAGAAGAAAGACGCTAGAGGACTGTCAACGCTACATATCTCTGTTTTGTGAAAACTCCCAACGCGCACTTGCACGATGGACTCAAATTATAATAGGAGAAAGCGAACCTAGAACCGAGGCCTAGGCTTATCTTAGATTCTCTGTTGCAGAGAGTGAGGTAATCACATGCAACTTGCTACACACTTGACTGAGTTGAGGCTCCTCGTATTTGAGATTTTGAACCGGATCTCAGTTAGTCACCGAGCATGTCATGCAGTAGCGGCATCAACGCGTCATGAAAACGCCATCAATACTCAACGCGATTTTTGTAGTAAAGCTGGAGCCAATAGAGGGACTGAAAGCTGCACAACAGTTTGGCCGCTGCACTTCACGCAAGAATGCTAGTACGGCTCGGCGGCTTGGCTTTTGCAACCATCAAGGCTCACGCCAGCTGCCAAAAAATGTTCCGTTCATTCGATAGTGCGTCTTGTCTGGTGGCTAGTCTCATCACAAACTCGTAACAGCTGTATTAACCTCCTGGCGATAAGTTCACCTCCAGTCAACGACTATAACTAGTGGATGGTTTCTACCGCCGCGAGGTTGATCATGTTGAGTTTTGATCTCGTACTTGCGGGAACTGAAACGTAAGCCGGCCCGAGAACGAGCTGACAACAAGGTGCTCTGGTCAATCGACGATGAAATAGGGACATACTGCAAAGTCCAGACACGCGAACGGTGAAGATGGTATCGGCATTGCCAGCCGCGTTACCAGCTTGAGTTGATATGAGATTTACAACTGACAAAACGTCGTGATCCATAAGCGTGGGGCACCGTCGGGGTCTCTGATGTATCCTGCATGATCGTCCTAGCTTCGTGTGCCGGGCCAAGCCGAAAGCACAGGTGCTGTCAAGTCAAGCCTTACTGCGGTCGCGGGCCGCTCCCGTATGCACTAGACAAAGCTTCATTTGTGCTTGTTGTACCAACGTAGGCGCCTAATAGGATCGTTTCCTAGACTGTTCTTCTCCGGACCCTGTGCTTCACAAGCCATGCAGGCTTTTGAGAAAGCGCTTTCACGCTAGCATTCAGCTTCAATATTCATGACGTTGGCTTAGCTCGGGATGTAATTACAGCTAATCAGTCGAGGCGGGTGACATACGTTGATCACCCGATAGAACGGTTCCCTCCCAAACCTTTCATCAACTGCTCTCACGGTTGCTACCCACCAATATCGTGTCTGTATTTACGATCGCGACTGCGGCACGTCTCAGCAATGCAGTCATGCTAATCTAGTCTGCAAATTCATATTAGTAGTGCCGAAGTAGAGTGCAAGGCCGTGCCTGGGAGAGGACCCTGCATCCTCAGAAAGGTCCAGTGCACCTGAAATCTTGCAATTGCTGATTGGATACTTGAGAGACGGCACACCTCATTTTGGCGGTACGAGTAAAAAACTCTATAAGGGATGCTCACAACTCTTCAATGACCAGGTGCACGTCGGCGATTTCATAACTCTCAACACAAAAGAACAGCGCAAAGAATGGATCTTAATAGAGGCAATGAATTGAACGTAAGTTGATGAACCTAGCTGAGGTCACGACATGATATAGCGCGAGGGCGACTCTCTGTTCCCCGGAAGTAGCGCCGTGGCCCCACTTTGGCTGAAAAGGGCGCAATCACCAATTCCTGAGGGCGTAGCAACCGTGCAGCAAAAGTCTTTAAACAAATCGCGATTCCGAGATTCAAGTGATACAGCTCACAACCAACACGACTTGGAGCAATTGCAGCTTGCAATTAGCCGTCATGTTCCTCAAACAATTGCATGCCCTGCCCGATCGCATGGCAGGGTCCAGTCCTTATTACATTCTCGCAACAGTGTAAGCTTCTCTGTTAAAGGAATAGGGACCTGCCACTCATTAGAATTTTTAGCTGCTCGGCCATGTTTCTCGATCTTGCGAATCTCAGTGCTATCACGATTGCACTTCCTACGATCCAAAAAGACTTCAATATCAATGTCAGCGATCTTCAGTGGGTCATTTCTGCCTATGCTCTGACATTTGGCGGTTTCCTCTTGCTAGGTGGTCGTGGAGGGGATATCTTTGGGTCAGTCGTGCTACAGAATCCTGTTCGTGCGCGAGCTTGGCTGACACGAAACACAGTCACCGTCGGGTCTTACTATTCGGCATGGTGTTTTTCGCTCTCTTTAGCTTGGTCTGCGCTGTGTCACCATCATTCATTGGCCTGGTCATCGCCAGAGCGTTTCAGGGAATAGGTGCTGCTTTCACCATTCCACCTGCTCAGGCACACATCGCTCTACATTTTTCAGATCCGAGCATGAAAGCCAAAGCTCTTGGGATCTGGGGAGCTGCCGGATCTCTAGGCTTCATCATTGGTCTGATTCTTGGTGGTGTGCTCACTGCTTTCTTGGGCTGGAGATGGATCTTTTGGATCTCTTTGATCATATCTGGTGTCGTCATTCCGGTGGCATTTGTATTTCTACCCCGAGTTCCCGCTCCTCGTGCTGCGACTCCCACGACCGATAACGACGATACAGGCGAGAGAGCACAAGTGGCCAAGAAAGGGCTCGCACAGTCTATCCACGAACGCCTTATCCGATTCGACGCTTTTGGCATCTCTCTGGGCATCCCTGGAATCCTCCTGCTCACCTATGCGCTCACTTCCGCAAATTCCCAAGGTTGGGATGACGCTAAGATTATTGCTACTCTTGTGGTATCTGTTGTCTTACTTGCGATTTTCGTTCTGCACGAATGTTCTGCTTCTCAAGCAATACTGGCTCCCCATTTGTTCCGCAACATGTCTTTCAATCTGACGTTGATTCTGGCTGTCAACACTTATGCTGTTCGACAGGCATGTACGTACTTTCTTACCGTTCAATTACAATCCTACGGGGCAAGTGCCATACACACCTCTGTACTCTTCATTCCACTCGGTATCAGCGCCCTTATATCCAACACTCTTTCGGGACGTCTTGTTCCTATACTCGGAGCGAGGTTCATGGTAAGGTTACATCTGTCAATGTGTTCGAACGGTCATGTACTTACATCTGCAGTTTATCATCGGCTGGGCCCTTTCTATTCCCGGCATCGTTCTTTTCAGCTTCATTACTGAAGATACATTGTACTGGCGCCATACTTTCCCCGGTATGATACTTTACATCGCCGGTATCGGAGCCGTATACATCACCGCAAATTTCGTCGTTGTCTCTTCTGCGTCCAGATCAGACCAGGGTGCAGCTGCTGGTGTATTTAACGTCGCATTGCAAGTTGGAGGCAGCGTACTGGGTCTTGCTGTTCTCACTGCAGTCGCTGAAGGTGTCGAGAAGACGTACGGCAACCCTGACCTTGCACGTGGTGAGCTTAGCGACATTGGATACCGGAGTGTGTACTACAGCTGCATCATTTTGAGCGGCATTGGGCTTCTGCTCAGTCTTTTTGCGATCAAGGTACCGGACAGCATGCGTGGATCGATCTGGAAGCCCAAGGTCAATACGGAAACTGCTACGGAAGCACATTCTTTGCAAGAGCTGCAGCCTGTCCAAACACAGCGAAGTCATACCTGAACACGCAACTTCTCGTGAGGCCCAAAGATCAAGGCAAGGCCAAAGTCTATTCCACAAGGTAGCTTCGTAACTTATTTCTGTACGTATCAAACATGCATAAAGAATTGCGGTCCGATAGATGTAAAGATGTGATGGTCTCTGAACAGCGGCAGCCAGGATGATGGCGATTGGCTTGCCTTCTTAGTAATCAATCATCAATAACTTGTGTCTCCAAACTACTACGGAAGTCCCAGACCTCGATGAGCAGCGAAGGAGATATCCCTTGATACCACTGATCGTGTAAGAAAGATGGTTTGATTGTGGCGCACATCAACTTTGAGTAGCGCAAGTAAGCAGATTTCAATCTGAGGGAAATAAATGCAAAAGCATAGTCGTTCAGAACTCAGCAGCAAAATGGAAGTAGAAGACAAGTCCAAGCAGTAATGGTTGTTCTTCTCAACGAGATCATCCGCCATTGAACGAGAATTCCGGCCCAGTGACTTGACCAGCATGGGTTCCTTGGAATGTGTAGATCGGAGCTGGTAGATAGTCAGTGTATTTACGCAATCAGGAGATTGAATCACTTGTAATGCACAGCTTTTTCAGCCTTAACCGCTTGGCGCATGTTGCTTGAGCTTCGAGGGACTAGTAAGGGTCATCCATAACATGCATGGATAAGGACATGTAGGCATACTCATGCAAAATATGAGCAAGGGATTAGATCCGAAGGAAAAAGGTACTAGGCCTCTTTACTCAATCCTGTAGCTATCATTCCAGTGGTACGTGTCAGTGATAGCACTAGCATCAGCAATCACACGATGCTCCGTCTTCACAACGGAAGTTCCTCACCAGTGTCAACTTCGAAAAACTTGCCGGAAACGCCCTCACGGGTAGCAGAACTGATGAGATCCATGATATTGCCGGCACTCTGGTCACTTGAAGTCTCGTGCAAGTCAATGCCAGCGCCTGTGGCGGCCGCGATTCCCATGCCCGTCGACAAATATATAGAGAGAAGCAGACTCAATGCTATTCAGACAATCTATGAAATCCTTGCCTGTTTTGATGCGACTTACCCAGAATGATATGCAAAAGCGGTGAGCGAATGATTTGCGGTGTATAGTGCTCTGTTGGTTCAACAAGCGTTGGTCTTCGTCTGCTTGGCCGCGACTCGAAGATACTGTGTAAACCAGTTCCGAGCGAGCTTTGACGTCCCATATGCAGCAACAGACGCGTACAACGGGAGTCGAGCAGAGGTTGACGCTACACGGCTGGACACTGACATCCACTTAGAAGCAATCGACTTCTTGAGCGGGCTGCAGTACCATGGTGGACAAAGCATTGATATTGAAGCTCTCCGTGGCGTATGTACGATCACAGCCAAGTCAAGCGGAGCCGCACCAAGGAAGACGCCGGTTTTGGCGATAATCACGTCGATGTGATCGATGCCAGCAGCTGCGATAGCAGCGACAGCTTTCTTCAGATCTTCTACGTTCGTGACTTCGATACAAATAAGCATCAAGCTTAAGCCACTTACTGTGGGTGAGGCCCTAAGTTCATCCGCTTTGGGAGCCTTAGTATCAAGAACAATGCCTACAACACTGTGATCTGGTCTTGAGAGATACGCCGCTAATTCCTAAGATCCAGAGATATTAGGATGAAGGACTTCGACAGAAAGGAATTGCTGAGAATGTCCCACGTATCTCGGCCGTCACCAGTGATGAGAACTACTCTTGGTGGTGCAATGGTATGAATTTACTGCCTCGATGCTATCTCGATTCTGAGGTGCTGACCGATTTATAGTGTTTGAGATTTCAACTCAGCTTAGCCAGCATTATTAGTAAGATTGCACGATGTGTGCAATGATAATAGCCTGCCAATCGTATCTCCGGCTCATCAAGCTCGACATTGAGGTTTTCGCAAACAGAAATGGGGTGAACATCACAAATTTGGGTGGATATTCCATTCTATCTCTGAGGAGCACTGTCTAGAATAAATTGCTTTCAGATTGAGTGGATGGCAAGCCAATCGTTATTGCAAGCCGCTTGCCCAATTTCGAAGGTGCATTTGTTCAGGCAGGCCCTGGACAAAGAGGCGCTCTCAATCCTTCACATCATCTTGCTGCGACTGACCAGACGCAGTGGTTTCTCGGAGGACTGAATCCTACAAGATTAATAGCGTCACAACTAAACCGGTCCTTCCTGATTTGTATTGGGCCCCGCAATCCTGCAATGCCAAATTATCGATTTTTCCATCCAGACGCCTTTCCGTCCCTCTGCATCTTTATCAGATTTTCATCAAATGTGTCGAGATGCTGTAGATGGAGCGAGTAGTGATGGACCAGGATTAGCCGATTCCAGAGAGTCCATTCGTGCCGAGATCGGGTTAGTTCGTGATCCGGGCTCACTCAACCAGGCGGAAGCCTCGCGATTCCTCCCTTTTGACGTCCGCCAATCGACGGCGCTGGTGCCTAGGCTAGGGCTCAATGTGGCTAGCGGCGAGACCATGTGTAATCCCTCAAAGTGTTCTAGTGTCCGTCGCAACTCTCTCTCTCTCTTTCAACTCTTCTCACTCTCCTACAACAGCCAAACATGGGCTACTCAGAGATAGCTTGTCGTCTTTGTGGCGTTTCTTTCAACATTGGCCGCCGCCGTCTACGCTCTGAGCCGGAATGGATGGGCTGGGAGAATACAGGAGACGGAGTGCGAGTGGGTTGCCAGTTGGGACAGAGCAGAGATTCAGATTGGTGCGGAAACGATGATCTTTCTGAAGAGGAAGATGAGGCGTCTGTGTCTGAGGGTGTGTGTGAAAACCTCGAAGGTATCGACATCGACAGAATCGATGCAGACATCGAAAAATTGCTGGATGGCGGAGACGATGACGATTACCATTACGAGGAGTCGGATGAGGAAGAACCAATGGAATATGATTCGGATGATGAGATGTGGAGTCCAAAAGAGATTAGTCACGACATCGTCGCTGCTGTTGAGGACGACACATACACTCTGTTCAAGCATGCGGTTTGGTCCTTGCCAGAACCTGGTTCCGAGAAGGCGCAACCGCCACCAAAGCACGATTGTTTTCGTGGAAAAGGATACAATGGCAAGTCTATAACGGCGGAAGAGATGAGGGGTTGTAACACGGCGCAATGTCTGCTTAGCAAGGTTTGCAGAAGCGCCAATGCCGAGGAACCCGACGATCAAGACTTTGAACGCGAAAGCTCATTCTTCCTATCAGGCCTTTGTGGGAGAGTTTGCTCAAGAGATGGCGGGGGCGAAGAGTTTCTGCCAATTCGTCATGGACTAGTTGACATAATGGTGGATAGTTGGGTATGGTAACCCATATAACTGTTTCTGACTTGGGAGAGAAGATTCTAACTTGAACAAGTTTCTCGAAGAGGATACTGCCGTCCCGTTCCACCCCACTTGCTTCGACATTTTCTGCCGTTTGTCGCGTAAGCACTTCGGCCACATCAACATTGACGCGCTTGGTAAGTGGATATTTGATCCACAGAACCCTTTGGAGGTCGATCAGGTCAGCAGCGATCCCAATGTGCAGTTGAGTTCTTCCCAATGGTGGGACCACCTAGACGGATGCGAATACCTCAGTGCAAATCCTCTACTCATTCCTCGACTTGCGCCAATATTGCAAGCTGCTATCGAGAAAGACGATAGATTCGACCCACGCGACGGGGCATTTGATGTTCCGACAGGTGATGAACGCGGCGATGCATTCAGCCGCCTTCCTCTTGAGTTGCGGCTGCAAATATTATCATATCTCAGGTCGTCCGACATCGCAAACCTACGTCTCACTTCACGCACATTTGGCCAATTACCAATCCTGCTGTGGCGTGATTTACTCACAAAGGAGATGCCGTATCTGTGGGAGGTATGGAGCGATGATCTCCCCTTCATATGGGCGACAGTCCAATTCGAGGACGTCGAACAACATCAGAAGGTCCAAATAGAGATTGCAGCATGGTACGCCAGAACAGAAGACATAATAAGTGAGAGTCTACCTGAGGCCCTTGATGCCTGGAAGCAACACGTGGATAGTTACCTCCCGCAGAGGTTCAATCTGTTTCTAGAGAAGGGACGGGCCGAAGCGTTGAAGGAGATAGTAATTGGATTGCCAGCATTGAAGACGAATTGGTACAAGGTGTATACGGAGATTACGAGAAACTGGAAGGACCTGAAAGGCTTGCAGAACCGGAAGAGGATCTGGAAGGATATCGGGCTTATTGTAGACCAGCTCAAAAAGTCTATAGTGCTGGCTTGATTTTAAGGATTTCGTTGTAAAGAAAATAGCTACTGCAAGACATTGCAATAGAAATATATGCATCAGCAAGCTGACCTATCTACTAGGGCTTACTCTTCTCTAATATCAAAATACTTAAGCTTATCTAGAAGTATAGAATCTGGTAAAAATAGCAGCTAACTTCGGCCTTTAATAAGGACTAGATAGTAGGCTGCTAACCTGATTGTAAGTTGCTAGCCTGTATAGTAAGTTAACCTATATAGCAGGCAGCTAACCTAATAGTAGGTTTTTTTTTTGCAGATATAATAGGATAAAAAAGGCTCTTTTTGCATTAACTAAAACTAAACTATATAAAAGGTAAAAATAAGCTTAGATTTACAAACCTTAACTTAGAAATTTTTATACTATTTTCTTTTCTTTATTTGTTAGGGTTGTACGATCTCAGTGCACTTTGCACTTGATAGGTTGGCCCACAGTGAACAGCAGAGTTCTCAGATCTTCTAAGCTAGCTTTGTAGCTGAGGTTCTAAATAAAGATGCTTCGAGCTTCTGTCAGCATTGCGCCGTCCTGGACATTGACTGGCATGTACTAAGCTGGAGGAACTGAATACGACTTGGTGTCCGGCTGATTCACTCTGCTAATGTCGATTCCACTGAGTCCAGGAGAATGGGCGCCACCCGGTAGGTCTGGAAAATGTACAGAGCAGTTGCACTTCATCAATTGAAAACCTTCACCGCTTTGGCGGGTCTGCCAGACGTGTACCAGGATGCCTTTGGACCTGTAGAAAATTTCTAGAACGTGTTAACATGAGTCTTATAGCAACGAGATGTTGTGTCACCCACTATATGCTGCGTCTGCATCCTCCTTGTCCTCGAGTCTGCACCAACCTTGCATTTCACCTTTTCGCTGACTCTGACCGGAGAAGACATCAACCCAGCTAGGTTGCTCTCTGAATACTCTCCGAATGTGGTCCCTAAACTCTTGCCAGCCTGTGAGGTAAGGTGCGTATCGTGTCGTGCCAGCAACTACTAACAGAAACTCTCCGTCTCCTTCTTTACAACCTCCCTTGACATCGCTACCATGTTCTGAGGTGGCTGTCACCGCCTGTTTCATGATAGGCAACTCTGCTACCCGATGGTCGACAGGAAGCGCTATGACATCCTTGCTCTGCGGCACTTCATACTTTGAAGATGACGGACTCGTCTCCAGGAAGTCCATGCTGCGTCGCAGGCAGTCGCGCTGGTCTAGGTCGTCTCTTGTTCGCTGCAGCGGGCCCAGGCGGTTGCACGTCTCCTCCAGCCGCCGCTCTGCTTGTTGAACCAGAGGAAGATTGTTATTTGCTTTGGATATCTCATCAGATTCAGGGTTTGTACTCCCATGTTTGTGAGATACATGCGCTTCCAGGTCAGCTTGGGCTGCGTATGCATCACCACATGTCTGACATCTGAATGCAGTATGCAGAAATGTTTCTGCATCTGACGACTCGGACGCTGAAGAAGACTCAGAGTCGTCTTCCAGCGCTTCTCCACCGTGCGGAAGCACCCCGAGAGCAATTTCCTCCATGTGACGTGCTAGGTGTAGCATGTCGAGATCGAGCGAACCAGTGACGCGGCTGTTACATAGTGGACAGGCAGCCTCCAACGTGCTGAAATGTTTCCAATGGTTTGCGCTCACGTGTGCTGTGATGGTGCCCAAGTCTTCAAACAAAACACCGACCGATTCGCACTCGGAGAAGATACAGGTATATGCACAAATGTCTTTGAATACATGTTCACTAAGATGACTCGTCAGTGAACTCCCACAAACGAATGGGGAGACATCAAGACATACCGCCAATTTTTCATCCGTCTGATGCTAATTGATTGGTTGCATACTTCGCACGTGAAGGATTTGCCGACTCTCGCATCTTTTGGGAGTGGTGGTAGTCTCTTATGACTTACTTCAGCACGGCTGGAGACCACACTTGCGGCGTAAGCCGACTGTGTCTTCGTAGGATTGAGGAGTGCTACTGAAGGATTGCTTCCTAGTCCAGAGTCATAGAACTCCGATCTAGCTTTGTCCTTGTTGACCGGCTCAGCCTCAGTCTGCAAGCTGTCTCTTTGCTGTTGTAGATGGTTGTATCGAGACCAATTGGCACGTCCGAGCCGTTCGACCAGTCGTGCTTCAGCAGAGGGAAACTTGGCTGCGATAAGATCTGAGAAGTAGCGATACGCTGGGACGTCTTGTGTGATGGTACCAGACCTGATCTGCTCTTCATCCTCAGAATCGCTCTCGGCAGGACACTCAATACTAGCATTGAGAGCGATTAAACATTCAATCTTGCTCTGTAAGATCTGGCACGCTTCTTCTGGATCAGACATCGCGGGATCCGCGTGACCAGGCTCGTCTGCCTCCTCCACCGCAAATCTGGCTTTCTCTACCAAAACAGCTACATTGGAGCTGAGCAAGAGTGTATCGTGTACCTCGTTCGGAGAAAAGACATCGGCGAATCCTATGGGTTAGTTAGCGAAACGGTCTAACGTTTCCTCACCATGCGCATCTTGCCTCGACTCAGTAGCTCTCCCATAGAGATGAGCACCACTAGGATTGTGTCTCGTAGCAAGGTCGAGTGCTGAAGCGACTTGTCGACCTTTCCCTGCGAGATACCATGATCGATTCCCCAGAACAGTAGGGATGTAGAGCATCGCTCCAGAAGCTGATGAACATTGCGCTCACAGTCGCCGTCTGAAACGTTATGGAGCGTGCCTTGCAAGTATGCGATCAAGCCATCGAAAAAAGACGCTATGATGCCGGGAGTCCCGTCAGTATCATATGTCCTGTCAGCGGTGGCATGCCATATCTCCACCTTGCGCCTAAAAACAGTTTCCCCAGCCAAGTCTAAGCGCTTAGTGGTCATGGTGAACCCAAAGTCGGCGGACGTGCGAATTGAATTGCTTCGCGACAGCAGTACAAACCGTGTGCTCCCTTGTAATGGTAACGGCCCGGAAAATTTCAAAGGTTTCCCTGCTCAATATGATAGCATGTCAAAGGATGCGTCGTGGGCGATTTGGATTGTGAAGATGAACAGCGCAGCACGGCGGGGGTGGCGCTGCAGCGCAATGTGGCCCCCAACAAACCCCGCACAAAACTCCTGCTGCTTACCCACTGCACCGTGTAACTTATTACTCGTCGCTCCTTCTCACAAGATGTCTGGCGTTGAAATCGCTGGTTTGGTTTTCGGCGTTGTTCCCATAGTTGTTGAAATTCTCAAGTCCTATCGCGCTACAAAGGAACGACTCAGCACTTTCCGAAGGTATGCGCAGGTCCTACACGATGTGCAATTGCGCTATCTTGTCGCAGCGACGAGTTTCGCCAACGAATGTCAGCTGCTTCTGCGAACTATTGTTGAAAACAAACGTGAGCTTGCTGGCATGTTTAACGATGCGCAACACGATGCCTGGCTGGACCCGGCACTCGAGACACGTTTACGTGCTTTCCTTGAACGAGACTGCACTCTCTTCGAAGAGATTGTCACCAAAATTAGAGACGTGTTACGCGACACCCAGGCGGCTCTGGGCAGGCTGTCAGAGGATCATACGCACACTTCAACAGCACAGCGACTGTACCTGGCCTTCAATACCTCACGGAATGAGAATCAGTACCGTCAATGGCTCGACAAATTGGACATCTGGAATAGTAAGCTCAGCAAATTGCGGAAACAGCGATGCAAATTGCGAAAGCTACAGCTTATGCAAGGCGACTGCCTTGTGCGAAAAGCAGTACCGCGACAGTACAGCGATATCCGAGCTGCTTCTCAGAGATTGCACGAGTCTCTGCAAGACGCATGGTCATGCACGAACATCTCACACACTGGACACCAGGCCAAATTGTCTGTCGAAGCCAAAGCTGAGCACGGGAACGTGAGATTGGACATGGTCATTGCGTGCAGGAGGAATGTTGTGAAGCCCGCTGATACGTAAGTAGCTAGGCTGTGCTCTACATCCCTAACTAACCCGTGGACCAATCAGCAATCGACCACAGTCTGATCCGCCAATCTGGCTCCATATCCAGACAATCACCACACCTTCTCCAAGTCCATATCTGTCAGTACCGGTTGCGAACATGACGGATGCCTTGAGACAGTCAACACAGCATCCGTGGGTCGACGACTGTACCGCTAGAAGCAAGCTAACAAAACGAAAATCTAAAAGCGTCAGCTTTATCACGAGTGGTTCGGCTAGCAAACGACATTCGCCAGAACCCACTAGTGATGCGAAAAGAAGCCAGCCAAAGTCTTTCGCTACACTCGATTTGAAAGCCACTCAAAGCATCTGTGACCATCTGAGTCAAGCCTGCGCTTCTTCGTCCACCTGCCCCGACCCGTGCCTGGGATATCTTGAGCATTGCAATTCAGCATTATCATCCCGGCTTATATTCTACGATGCCAGCAAGAATGCTGACATGGATAAGCATCAATCAAGAAAGGATCGAGAAGCAGTCAGAGTCATCAGCCTCTTGCAAGATTTACGGACCATTCATCAGCTCACGCTCGCGCACCAGCTGGCTGTGGCAACCCTGCAGTATCATTCGACCTCTTGGATCGCCCCAGACTGGAGTTTGAAAGACGTATCATATTTCAAAAAGTTGACAAGCTCCTCCACTGAGTCCATCGAAGAACAGCTCAAAAGCCTCCATGTTAATGCTCAATTCCCTCTCACAGCACCAAGTGCAACTACTCAAGTCATACAAGATCATCAAGACTTGAAATTCGTCTATGGTATACGAAATTTGCCATTGGCCAAGCTAGGCATAGCACTTCTGGAGATTGGGTGCCAGACAGAGATCGGTAAGCTTGCAGCTACCCCCGCCGCCCACGATGTCATCAATGCAAGGAAGGTTCTGCTCAATCCACCTCCAGCAATGACGCATCTTGGCGGACGGTATCTCAAAATTGCACGGAAATGCCTTGAATGCGATTTTGCTTGTGGCGATGACCTTAGTAACGTTGATCTTCAAAGTGCAGTCTATACTGAAGTTGTTTGTGGCTTGGACAGTATGCTACAGGATTTAAGTAAATTTCTTGGTCTTACAAAGAACCCCTAAGAACGCTTTACGCTATAGCTGATTTACAAAATATATGTTATAACCCTAAGTCTGTAGTATCTCTAACAATAGAGTAGGTATACATAGCAGCAGAATAGACAAACTTTAAAAAATTAGTTTTTTTATTTTAAACTGTAGGGTTATAGCGCACAGTATTGTAATTAAAACCTAACAGCTTATCTAGCCGTATATCTAGCAGTTTTGTATATCTAGCAGTTTTTTTTTTAATACTTTTTCTTCGCATTCTAGCTTATTTTATTAGTAGTAATTTTTTTTTAGAAAAAAACAAAAAACTATATTATGTAACTAGTAGTTTAATATATTTAGTAGTTTTTTATTTGGGGTTAGGGTTAGGGTTAGGGTTAGGGTTAGGGTTAGGGTTAGGGTTAGGGTTAGGGTTAGGGTTAGGGTTAGGGTT